>VZRL01005683.1:149202-219170 GCA_013397895.1 Origma solitaria | reverse complement strand
ACCGAGAGGATGTGTTTAGGTGCTTTTCCGAACAGCCCTCGCCGTGTCACAAAGCAGCCTGCACGAGGTACTTGGGAGGAGGAAAAGGCAGCGATCGCCTCTCATCGTGGGTCAGTCCACCACGTACCAATCACCGAGGCACAGACAGGGAAAGTGACATCTCCAGAACGATGCATCCTGCCATGTCCTCCCTGACCACGGGAGCACTCGAGAGTTTCACCTCCAACCCCGAACGTGAACCCTCTGAGCTAGAGGAGGAAGGGTGAAGTTGGAGCGGATAAGAACAAGCCCGCAGTAAATACTTGGGAGTAGAACAACAGTAACTTCCCCACACAAAAGCAGTAAATCACAGGGAGGGCAGGAGATGTGCCCCACGCTGCTCAGAGATGGCCTGCCCTGGACATCTCTCCCTGCCTGACCCCAGGTTAAAGATGGATCCAATTGTTCCACGTTATGGAAACTCAGATCAAATCCAGCTTCTGGCACATTGTCCAGTAAAGATCCTGAATGTTCACATTAGACTGGACTCTCCCAATGTGAAAAGGAAAGCAACTCAGCCTGGAGGGCAAGATTTTAGGGATCTGTTACAAGGACAAGCATGAATCCCTTTGATCCTTTCTGTCAGGGGCTGACATGGGTGACGTAATGAGCTCTCCCCCTTGCTACACAAGCGCTACAAGGTGAGAATTGATTTTCAAGCCATATGGATGAGCTCATCACACACCAGGAGGGTACCTGGCTGCAGCACAGGATTTCTGCACCCCTTCCTTCCTCACTATGCAATCTATTTTCACATTTCCTTGTTCAGCAACCACATCTCATCATGTACCAGTCCATCACATATCAATCCACGAAGTCAGAGACAGGGAAAGCGGCATCTCCAGAATGATGCATCCTCCCATGTTCTTCCTGACCATGGGAGAGCTGGAGTGTTTCACTTGCAACTGGGAATGCAAACCCTTTGAGCTAGAGGAGGAAAGATGAAGTTAGAGCTGGTTAGAAGTTGTCAGCATAATAACACTGAATCTAAATTAGCCCCCAAAGATTTTGGTTCTGGGATATATGTGGATAATTAATTTTTCAACTGGGATTTTTAAGCTGTAACTACCAATCCAACTGGGTCTATTGCAAAAAAAAAAAAGTTTAAAACACAGTAACATCCTCATTCAGCAACTCAGAGTAAAAAAATCTCATGAAAACAGAGAGTAAGATTTCAGGACTACTAAATACTTGATTTTTCTGATTAACAGTTCTTAGGTAAACAGCAAGCCGAATCCTTTTCGTCACAGCCAGTCCTTAAACAATCAGTCTCTTTCCCCTAAATGTTCCTCACAGGACAGCAACTCATCCAGCACATGCTCAGGCTTTCAGTTTCCAGTGTTGTGATACCACACCAGGGCACCAGCTCCCCTGCACGCTGGGAAGGAAAGGGAAGTGGGGAGGGGCTCTCACTTGCAACAGCTTCACCTCCAGCAATCGTTCCCTCTGAGAGCAAATGTGGGGAAAGACTTTGAGCAATTAAGTCACAGAGTGACTTCACCCAGCACAGACCATAGTCTGGAGGTATTACCTTCTGAAGGCTTATGAAATACAAGTCCCCATGCTACCCAGCACAAATGCAAGCCAGGCTTTCACACAATGGTGTGCAATTGCTGCCTGAACAGCTGCCCTCCCCAGCGAGAGAGCAAACAGATCGATGAAGAAACGCCCTGGTCTCGGACTCCACAAACATTGGTCAGTTCCTCAGAGGTGCCACTGTGAGACACCACTGCAGCATTTCCATGCTGTCTATTCCTCTTTGTCCGTGGCTTGCTGAGGTTGGCACTGGACTCACTGCAGAGGAGGGGTAGCTTGTGCTTCTCTCAAAACCACCCTTTCTGGGCTTGGGAAAGGAGCTCTCCATGGGTTTGTGTTCAATTCACTGCCTGAAATGATCCTTCCAACCAGGGGAGCTGGAAACCATGTTCCTGTTTGTGCATCTCCCAAAGCTAGACAGCTCCTGAGTCAAATATTTGCTAGAAAACACTTGGAATCATTGATTTAGCAATCTTTTACTTTCTGACGGAACTTTTCAGTACAGCACTAGCAACGTGCATCAAGGAAATGTTTTGTGACTTGCTTATGGAGGAATTCTCACAGGAGAGCAGTGCAAAGCTTACTCATAGCAACAGTGCTCCCTTCTGAAGGATACTCAGCCTTTGCCAAGTTTTCTTACAATTCAGAGGCCAAATGTAATTTTGTCCCATATTTTAGTTAACTTTTTATTTTTCTAAGAATGTCGACTGTAAGTTGCTATTCCCCCCCAGTTTCAGAGGATTTCCTACACAACTTTTACTGACTTCATGCTTAATACATTTTATTGGCCTATGACATAAGATTGGCCTTTTTCCTGCTCTCAGAAACCACAGCCCGCTGTGATTTTTTTTCTGAGCATATTCAATGAACAGCTTTCTAAATGTTTTTGCTCTCTGTAATTCAACACCCAAAACAGACAAGACTTATCTGTTCCCTAAAAACTAAATTTCTATTTTCTGAAAAGCCCACAAGAATTCTTGCTATGAAAGCTGGCAGATCTTAGTTAAGTTCCCACTTCCAGCAGTAGCAGCACATGGGATTCTGACATTTATTTTCCTCAAATGCTTTCACCACCATGGTGCACTTGCTCAGACACTTGGAGAAAACCACAAGCAGACAAAGAGAAATCATCTCAGGATTGAAGCAAATCCTCACAAACTCTCACAGTATACTAATGGCATAAAGTCCAATCAAACCCGTTCAACCTCACAAAAAGGGTAAAGATTGCTAAAAACACATGCTGAATATTTAACAGATGTGAAAAAGAAGCTATCAAAATTCTCTCCAACAACACAGACACCCTTAAATGCTCTCAAACTAAACAGTTCCTTCTTACTTAAAGACTTCTTCCACATCAACCATTCTTGCACTGTACAATCAGGGACCTTTTAGCTTGTTTAGGATTAGATAAAAAACCAAAACATAATTACCTTCACCAACACAGCCATGTACAACACCTGCCCTGCACCTAAGCAGAGAAGGTCTGCTGACCTGTCTGCTGAACATTCAAAGCTCTGAAGCCATGCATGAAGAAAGGATTTCACCTGTTGTACATATGACTGCAGAACGAGGCACTCCAGTGCTCGCTGTCTCTGTGGTGGATTTATTCTGATTTTAGGAGCACAGTACCAGCCAAAGCCAGTTCATGAAACAGGCTGTGTGTAAAGACAACAAAGGACAGACACCTGTGCCTCCTGAGACTGTCAATTGAACAGAGCAATGCAAGTTCCCAATTTTACTGGCAGAAATGGGAAGCAAGAGGCTGAGTGACTTCTCTAAAGTGACACAACAGTTTACACTGTGGAGCAGAAAACTGGGAAACCTGGGGAAAACAAAGGTGCTAACCAGCACAGTATTTCAACTGCAAACCTGTCACTCGCACTTCATCAGGTATCACATGAACTGGCTAAAAGAAAATGTCCTTGGGGGCCAGACTGCACATCTATGTGTTCACTACTTAAGTCTGCCCATTTTTTTTTTTTAAGCACTCTGATTTTTGTGAAGTTTTAATACATCGGCTGGTGCCTCTGTCTGTCCTCATTAGAAATGTCAGTTTACTACACAGGTGAAGCTGAGAAACCACTGGATTTAGTTTCTGTTAGCCTTTTGCAAGAAAAGGATATGCCCTTTTTCCTTTCTTTTGGAAGCCTGTTTTAAAAGCACCTTCCTCAGTAAAATGCAAGCTTCCTTCTTAAATGATCATCTGGTAAGAGAGGAAACAACCTGTTTTAGATGAACAGTTCTTCCTCTAAGCAAGGGGGTGGGTTGAAAACTGTGCACGAAATGAATTTATAAGGAAAATGAGAGCCTGTAGTAAACATAAAGATGCATTCTTTTACTCCTGCTTGCTTTTTATGGCTTATCCCCAGTGGGGAAGCTGCTATAAAATGACCTAAGTGAGAAACTGAAACGCAACAGCTCTGGTGCTGTTACTCCACGTGGATGCTTTTGCTGCACAGTTACCACCAGCCTGTGTGGGTTTGGTGAGGCACAGGTGATGATGCCAGGTGTCCCTTCCCTGGGGCACACCACAGGACAATTAGGGCAAGGAGGTCATGGTGGTGAGCAGCATCCTTTAAACAAAGCAACAAGGCGGGCAGGCAGACAGGTCAAGTCAACCCACATCTCCTATCCAGTTTAACTCTGGGTCACTGCCGTGGGTCTGTGGTCAGATCCTCACCCCACAACCCTTGCAGACATCCCTGCCTTCCTCATGTTCTGGTGGCAGATGACAGCTCAAGACCACCCTGCAAGCACCTTGTTCTGCTGCAGATGGGATGGGTTATTTTGATGAAGTAGGGGATAAACCAACCTGGAGGAATTTGCCTCCAGCACCCCCACCAGCATCCCCATGATCCTTCTGCCAGTGGAGTGTGGGGATGGCTGCACTTTGGGAGCAATGGGAAGTGGTTCAACACGTTTAAGATGCTGGAGTGAGATGATCTGTGCTCGCAGCCTTGTTTATACAATTTCATTAAACAAATGCAGCTACAGATTGACATTTTAATTCCTCTATATGACATTTACCCAGGGCTTCAAAACAAACATATTTCCACTTACCTGGCTGTATATGCCACCTTTAAAGCAACAGAGGAATGATTAAATAGGAGTTTGCTTCAGTAAAGTCAGCTAGTTTTTCAAACCTGCCTGGGTCCTACTTGCTCATTTTTATTTAAGCTTCTCTAATCATCTCTGGCTGCAGCCTGGCCAGGAATCTCAGCAGGGCAGACAGAGATGATTATTTTTTTAACAGCCCTTTTATCATTATTATTTTCCCATTTAAACTGTGGCTGTTTGGGTGAACAGCAGTTACAGGTCTCCCCAGGGTACTTTACCATAGAGAGCAGAAGAGACTCTGGTCACAGGAAGTCTTCAGGTGTGTTCCTGCAGCCCCCACACCACAAGTGTAACGCAAAGCTGGGAGCATGTCAGCAGGACAGGACAGGACAGGCACATCTGTGCTGACAAGGAAGGGACAAGGGCCTGGGAGGAAAGGAGTAAAAGGGTGTGAAAAGAAAAAAAGGAACTGCTTTCTGAAGGTATTTATAAATTGCCTCCAGGCCAGACACAGTCTTACTTTCTTTTCTTGGAGCTTGGGTGAGATCCCTCACTCTGTCTCTCCTTAGGAGAGCCAAAAGGGAGGACACTGGTGATGAGGAGCAGAGCAAGAGAGCTGGAAAAAGTCCAGTTGGAGTCACTCCTACAACTCTGTTCAGCATTGTAGGGTCATAAAGGCTAGTCCCTCCTGGCTTCAAAAAGAGATCAGGGAAGGTGAATTATTCAAATTGGCTCTGTTGGAAAATAAGTGCATGGACACTCACTGCCCTGACAATTGCTGTGAGCTGGGAGTGCTGCAGAGCTATTGACGCCGAGCTGGGCCAAATTCCACTCCCCGTCACACCCAACCCACCGATCGATGCCGTGAGAGCAAACACTGCCTTCCGTGCACAAGGTCTCCTTCCCAGAGGCAAATATCCGATTGTCCTGTCCCGGGAGCCTGGCAGCTGCAGGCAGACATGCACGGGGCAGAGGAGGGCACGCTGCAGCTGACACACTGGGACAGGGCACTTTTGGGGTCCTGAAAGGACCCCAGCTGAGAGATGCTGTAGGTGTGGTCCTGGGAGACCTAAGCCTTCCTGCCCCTCTGCAAAGCTAGGGAGGGCCAAAGCATTTGCCTCTCATGCCAGGGAGGATGGCTGCCTTACTGCTAAAAGGGAAAGCTTTTGGATGCCCTCCCTCATCTGTTTTTTCTTTCATGGACCAAGGTGGCTTTTCTCTCCTGAGCCACAGCAGTGAGAACACTCTGTCTTGCATATTTCTGCCTCTACCCCATAAACAAAAGGGGAAGCAGGGCAGGAATATGACCTTTATGGCTTATCTGCACTTGGAAGTGAACCAGAACAGAACATCAGAGATGCTGGTTTCAACTGCTGCTGTAGCTGCTTGAGCAGCAACCCTGTACAGCCCTCCTTTGGGAAGGGCAACTCCTGTCATATGAGAGAAGCTTCTCATCCTCCAGAGCAAGCTTTCACATCAGACCTTCCACCTGGACCCCAGTTTTGGTCCCGCTTGCCTGCAAACACTAGCCAGCCTCTGAAGGTCAACAGTGCGAACAAGTGCAATGCAAATGAAGCCCTTCTAGACAGCTGATTTGTGTCAATAGCGGAGCTGAGCTCTCTCCAGCCTCACTCACTGACATACGTGACCTGACTTTCGGGGGTCAAATTGCAGCCCAGATAACTGGCATTAGCTGTCCTGATTTACAGGCAAATTTTTAACCCAGTGTTTTGTGCCTGCTTCACCTCCAGCTGCTGCTCCTGCCTCGCTGCCTGCTCTGCACTGGCCCACTGAGACAGGAACCAGGAGATGAGGCACAGATTCCTCTACCTCTCCTCGCACCAGGTCTGTTCTTGAATTTGTACCAGGCTCTGTGCCAAAACAGCAAAAGGGCACAGAGCAGAAGAGCTCCACGGGCAAACACCACCCATACAGGGAAATCATCAGCTCCACTCCTTTGCTCAAAGACCACCTGAGCCTCGGCAGCCTCTCTCAGGGCATGAATGACACATGTCCCTCACCTGATTAACCAGGGCACCCAGCCCTGCCACCAGCCCTGGCAAGATGAGGGGGTGGAGGACCACCCAGGCAGGTTTCAAAGGAAAAGCACTTCAGTCAGCTGTCAGCAGCACTGCACTTTGGCATTTGCAGGTGTTTCAGAGGAAACTAATTGAACTCTCATGAAACCACTCCACCGTTTGTCCTGAGAGACCATCCTCATTTGTTGGTTTATGGTGGACGCTTTGTACTGTGAGTTGCTGCATTTAGATTAGCATTCAGTGCCACTTTCCACCCCATCCCATTTCTGTCTGTATTAGACAGAGCTGTCAGCATCTCACCTTCCGTGGAAAGAACATCAATATTCCTTGGCAGCAGGCAGGGGAGGCTCTACACAAAGCCAGAGTTTTAACTGTTTAATGGATGTGTAGACGTGCAAACCTGGAAACTTGTTCTTGACCAACTAGACGGCTTAGCCCAACCACCTCCCTCCTTCAGTGCAGCTGCTGCCCAAAGTGAAGGAGAAGAGATCCTCTTCTGAGCAGCGTACCTTCTGCATGGCAACACTGGTGGAAAGAACTCCTGAACCACACAGACCCTCCCCACAGGCTAGAGAAACATTTATTAAAGTATATTTTCAAATAGATCTTCTCCTCTGGCCTGGGCCTCAAGCAACTTCCCCTCCATGGGAAAAATGGCCTCTTCCTCAGCTTGATTACAGAAATCCTAAAATTGGAACTGAGAAGCTAACAGGAAGAAAGAGCTGGGATCTTATTGAGATCAACTCTATTTCTGTCATGTTGACTGAAATAGGCAGTTGACCTTGTTCTACTTATGACTACCTCAGTGCAAGCCACAGCTTGCTTTATCACCAGCGTGGGGCGAGCAGGTACAGCAGAGAGTCCTCGGCACCCTCTGCCTGTCTCACAAATCCCATTCCTCCCAGTATGGTCAAGCGACCAGCGGTCACCCCCATGCAGCCAAAGCCAGGCAGCAGGGAAAGTGGAGTTCCTGTTAATGGGCTCCAGAATTTCAACTCATTAGTGAATAAGCAAAGTGCTCTTGGTCACACGATGAGCTTTATTCCCTCCTCCTCCACTTCCCTGAGGCAGTGAGCAATAATTACACTCACCATTTTCCTCATGCTGATAGACAAACCAGTTTAACTGCAGAGGTGCTTCCCTTGCCAGTCAATTGTACCAAAGGCTAGTGAGCCCCACTTGAGTTTATACAGCTTTCATTAAAGAAATTTTCCCTTTGAAAGGGACGAGATTTTAATCAAAGCCACCTCCTGCCTCCAAAGAGCCTCGCTCCCACCAAAAAACCACTCCTCACTTCAGTCTGCTCTTAGAGCTGCCAGCTGAGTCCCACAGCATGCCTGGGATCCTCTTTAATTTTGGCCCATCCGTTGTGATGCTGGGGGCTGCCAGGACTTACCAGAGTGGGTACAGGAGGCCAAGCCCCTGCTAATCCCTGCAGGTGAGGTGATGCAATACAGGACATCAGCTCACATGTTGCTGCTGCCAAGTTCTTTCCCTGGTAGGTCACCACCACTTCTATCTTAGCACAATGCTCTGGCCTTGCCGAGCCTCTAAAAATGTTGTTCCAAGGCGAACAGCATGTTCTCTTCACCATGGTTTAGGTGTTCCCTATTCCTCTGAGAGATGAATATGAACCAAAGCCACCAGGTTAAAGAGGGGAAGAGAAGATTATAGATCAGTTGAGCTCTTGTCAGATGAGCCTGTCTCTGTGATTCATGCTCGCAACCAAACTTTAAGCAGGCAGTCTACACTCCTACCACACAAATTAGTGACAGCAGTGGGACGGTATAATCAATGCTTGCAATTGTTAAACATTTTATGGCAAATCCTGCTCGGTTGACTCATGAGATTGAGGGACTTCCTAAGGGACTTCTTACCCCTCTCGGCAGAAGGAAAACAACATGATGTAATTGAGGCAGAAGAGGAAGCTGGCTTCCTTGTGCCCCCTTCTAGGAGCACAGCAAGCAGTATTTGGCCATAAATACAGATCTTGTGCAAAATGCTTTTTCTCACTTAGCAAGGAGATTACCCAGCTCGGGTTAGGCTGACTCTTCCTAAAAAGAAATCGCAGTGCCCTTTTCTTATATAGCAAGGTACTAAATATAAACTCAAGTTTCTTTAGGTTTAATATTAATGTCCCAGGCATTTCTCATGACTTCTGTTTTCCCACGCTGACGATCCTGCAGCTGATGGATTGTGAAACCATGGTGCAGGGACTCACACAAGAGATGTCAGCAGTGGAGATTGCACACTAGAGGCTTGCTTCTCCAGCCCACTGAGGATTAGCACCACACCTACCATCTACTTAGATACCTCCTTGAGAGATTAGTGTGTTGGTTGGACCAATAATAATTTTTCCCCCTGTTACTTGCTGAAAGCAATCTGGCATGCAGCCACCACCTGACCAGTCCTTTTTCTTAGTCCAGGCCAATTCTTGTAGTTCTCTTGACCTCTGATGAGCTCCTTCAGTCTTTGGAAGTATCTTGTTCTCACTAGGCAGCCACATGGCTGCTCTGGGTTGGCTGTAAAATCCTTGCCTGCACCAGTGGCCCTGGCTCCAGATCCCAGAAGCACTTTGCCCTGCAGCAGGTGCAACATACTGGAAAGACATCTCCTCATGAGATGTTCATGCCCTAGCTCTGGGTTACACAGCTCTGCTCTGCCTATGGGGATGTCTCAGTGAGCACTGCTGCAGCTCCATTTCAGTGTCTGCTGATGGGGTTGGTCAGCTCAGCCCTTGTTTCCATGTTCAGCAGCAAATTGCAGGTATTAGGAGTTGGAGGGGCAAGCTTTAACCACAGCCATCTTCCCTATCTCAAAGCAGCACCCCAACCAGTGTGTGCAGTATCCAGGCAGCTGTGGGACAGGCTGTCACTGCCCTAAGGATCATCTCCCTGCAACACCCTATTGCTCCATCACTTCACCACGGAGGGGAGGCTTTTCTCAGGTAATCTCTTAACTCATGGCTCATCCTTTGAGGTCTGGCTGGAATGAGACACTACAGATGGAAACAGTGGTGGTGCCAGCCCTCCGTGGCTGAGGCAGCGATGCCCATGCCACCCACACAACAACCACTCCATCCCCCAGCATTGCCTCCCTCCTCATTACTGAAGGGCAGTTTTTTGTGAAGTCATAGCAATAGATCTTGTCTGTCCTGAAAGCATTGTCAGCACCTTGACCAGTCCTCTATGCTGCCTGCCTGAGACTAGGGAAAGAGGACCTGGCACTGTGCAATCCAGTCAGAGGGTGCCATACTCCAAAAGTGCCCCTGCAGCCTCCAAAGTGACCATCTGAGAGATAAGATCCTGTCCAAATGGGGGGTGGTTATTGGTAACTCAGAGATTCCAGGTGACTTAAAACCAGACTGCTTTAGGACTTAAAAGGGTGAGAAGCAGTCCCAGAAAGAAGAATCCAGGGCAGATGTCTCTCAGCCCCAAGACCCAACCATTAAGAGCAGCCAGGGCAGCCATCAGAATTTCAGTTCTATGGGGATCAACAACAACACACTAAGATGCGCTGATGGCATAAACAATGCCTGGTGCTTTTCACCATTGTGTTTAAATTCTACTTGTCCTCCTAAAGCACTGATCAATTTTGCTTTTATAAACATGCTCAAAGAACAATGCTTCCCCTCCTTCTCCAAAATAAGGCCATTAATTACAGAGACATAATAATAAAGATACAGAAAACTTGCAGGACTTTGTATGTTATTTATGAGATGGTGACTCAGCCTTAAAATGCTCTGGAAGCCAGTGTAAGTAGCTGTAACCTAGCAGGAGAGAAAGGTTCTGATAGCAAAATAAGTGAAACAGTCACCTGTACACTAGGACAGAGCACTGTGCAAATATTTCTGAGCTGTGCTAGTCATTCATACTGCATCAGGCAAATCAAGCAAATTTCCTCAAAAATTAAAAAAGATTTTTTTCTAGCTGAGGGAGTACTTTTACTATTAGCCTAATTAATGTAGTTTTCCTAATTTCCAGAGTAATCCTATCTGGCCAGAAAGAAAGTAAAGAACAGACTTTTTTCCCCTGTCGGGTACAGCGATACCGCGGTGAACACTGTCATTCCAGATATCATATGGGTCTGCTCCAAATCCTGTCACGGGACTTTCATTCAGGATTCTAGTCCTCTTCCTTTCTAGGCAGCCATGCCACCCAGATGAGGCACCCAACTGTCCCTGCCTGAATTAGACACCGCCCCCGCATCACTCCAGTGCTCTGAGTCACCCCCCTGTCCACTGCTTATCCCTGGAGATCTACAAGGAGATGCCAAAGTCAACAGTGCGTGTAATTACTCAAGGTTTTAATCGAAGGAGTGTAAAAATAAAAAGTGATGATATAATGAAGAGAAAGATTCTTTCTTGATGAGTGTTAATTAAGTCATGGTCACACAGGCCCTGTGGGAGCTGTGAGTAGATTATGGTCTTCAGGTGGGACAACAGACCTACCCTGGTCTGCAGAGCCTGTGGCTGTATGGGATTCATGTTCCCTGATGGGCAGTTACCACACCCACCCTCATGGAGGGGATTACACCCTCCATCTGCTGTAAGCTATCATAGAATGGCCTGGGTTGGAAGGGACATCATAGATCATCTAGTTCCAACACCTCTGCCATAAGCAGGGACACCTTTCACCAGACCAGGCTGCTCAGAGCTCCATCCAGCCTGGCCTTGAACACTTCCAGGGATGGGGCATCCATAACCTCCCTGGGCAGGCTGTGCCAGTGCCTCACCACCCTCACAGTAAAGAATTTCTTCCTCATAGCTCATCTAAACCTGCCCTCATCTAAACCTCCCTGTCAGTTTAAAGCCATTCTCACTTGTCCAATCACTGCAGCTCCTGACAGAGTTGCTCTCTGGCTTCCCTGGAGCCCCTCCTTCAGATACTGGAAGGCTGCTATGAGGTCTCCATGCAACCTTCTCTTGTCCAGGATGAACAGCCTGAGCTTTCTCAGCCTGAATATCCTGGTGGCCCTCCACATCCCATTCCCATTCTGCTTCACTGCTTGGCCGGAGAAAATCCACCCCATAGGCAGTGATCAGGCAGACCTGGTGTTTCAGAAACACCACTGAAAATCACTAAGGAAAAACAATTGTTCCAAGAGGTATTTCCAGAGGCATCAGAGCAGACACACACATGGACAACAGCGGCTACCAGATAGATCCCTGTGTGTCTGTACAGGTACAACGCATGTTCAAGATTTATCTTCTCTATTTCTTTACTTCCTACAGTGCAGAATGACCTCTTCAGAAACAAGCACTCCAAAGGGATTTTCCCCTTGTATACTCTACTTCCCTGCCCACATGGTAAGCCTCACAACACAACTATTAGCAGTAGTAGCACTGCTCAGGGGCTGTTGGGAGGACAGAAACGGATGGGAACTGGACCTTCATTACCCTTTTAAGGGCACAGCTCATCACCTAAACAGGTTCCAAAAATGAAAACGTAAAGGAGTAAAACAGGGTTTGCACTCAACAATCTTCAAATAAAAAATATTCTTTCACGACCAAACAGGGGCCAGCAAATGTCACAACCCAGCCCAGCTGGGTGTCCACAAGCACCAGCATGCACAGCTGAGTCCACCAGTGTGTGCTTGTGTGCTGCTCTCACTGGCACACACGGAGAAGCTCTGCGGTGCATTACACACTCAGCCATACAGCTGTCCGCACGTTTTGAGGACAAAGCCCCGAGTCCACACCTGGATAATCTTCCACGAAGGTCTGTGCCCCATACCTGCAAACCATATATGCAAGTCTGTGCCTGCAGCTAAAAAAGGGGGCAAATCTATTTACTATAAAATTTGCCAAGACTGAGAGCTCTTCCCTATAAAAACCATTCCCTGTGCTTACTCCATTTTACAGATGAGCAACTCAATGTCAGTTTTAAGTTCTGAACTACTTTTAATGGTTGAACCGTAAGCACTCAAGCAACAGGGTAATGGAAATCGTCACAAGCCCTCATCTGCAGCAGCTCTGCCAGCTGCTGCTCTGATGCCACTTCTGACTTTTTTTTTCCTCAAAAGTCTTTGCCTGTCACCGAGTTATCGCAGGACGAGCAGAACAGGGATTGAAAAATGTGCAGTAAAATTGTTTCAGACCCATGGAGGCTCTGATAGTGAATCACCAAAGCTTTCCCTGCCAGCGAACACATTTCTAATCCCAAGCACAGCCAGAGCACTGCTTCACCTTTATCCTCATCCTCCCACCGCTCTCTCATCAGGGCATCAAGACCAGAAGAGAAGAGGGGTCCTGCAGTTCCCAGGAATCCCAGTTTTTGTCCTGTTCTCTGGCTGGCCTTCTTCCAACTCTTGAATCACACTTACATCCCAGGAGGGCTTGCAATACCAGAGAGCGCCCGGCAGGGATAAAGTCTGCTCCTGATGAAAGTAACAGTGATGTTCCCATCTATAGGTTTAACAAAATCAGTGCCCCTTTGTACACTACTCACTGTGGTAGTCTGACCTCACTGCTCATGAGTAGCACTCATTGTAGATGCCAGGGGAGTGAGCAATGTCCTCTGCGTTAACCATGGAGCAAACACAAACAATTAGCGCTCAATACACAAATAAGGAATTGCTTCATCAGGCAAAGGATGTATGTAACTGCCACCATGGGCCATAAACAACATGTCTCTTCATCTGTTCCATTTGTCACTGCAAATACAAGTCATCTCTCATCCACAGCATTTCTTAAAAGACTGCATTGTATTATAGGATTATACATCCTTTCAAAATAGATGAAATAAAAGCTTAGGAGGACAGTGATCTTATGGATGTTTCATTAATGACTAACGTTTTTCTGGCAAACTGTGTAAATAAAACTTCAGCTTGGGCTCAGGAGAGTGATGGGGGCTTCCAAGCATTCTGTCATCCTGGCTGGCTCAGTGTCCTGCAGCCTGGCCTGCTAGGGAACAGCAGGGACCTCGAGCCACTGCTCAGAGGATTAGGACATGCACGTTTCACTAAGATATTCCAAAGAAACACAGATATCAGGAAGAACTCGGAAATTTTAGTTTAAACAGCAAAATTTGGTGGGAGTATCTCAGTGCACCTTTGGGATGGGAGTGGGGAGAGGAAGGTGGAAGGAGGTTGTTTTAACATGATTGCTTGTTCAGCCCATTATAAAGAAAAGATTTTGCAAAACTCAGACCTAGCACAGCATAGGATTTGGGAACATGCATGTGTAAGCAGCCAGGAGGCTTTGTTTTGATTTTTTTCCCTTGATATTGCTGTCTTCATTGCTGCATTTGCTGAGGTCAGTATATAAAATGGAGCCTGCAAGCAAAAAGGTGATAAATGCAACATTTCTCCTTGACAATGTCACGGCCTCAGACTTTTCAGCCATAAAATGTAGCGAGGTCTGAACTCTGAATATTAAATAGTTCCAATTCACGTTGTGTGCGTAGGCACATTTACACACACACACACACACACACACACACACACACACACACAAAATGCTTTTGGCTGATTCCCTCCATGCTCCACAAACAATTTAGCATTACAGGCAACCCCAGCGACCGACGACTACTCCATTATGAGCCTCTGAGAGCAGAGAGATCCAGCAAAAGGTTGAATGAACCCCTCAGTGGACAACCGAGGAACAGCTACAACATCCAAGCCTTGGCAAATGCTCCTGAATGCGAGACTCCTCAGTGCTTCTGATTCCCTCTAACAGAGCTGTTAGCAGCAGTCTCATTAGCCTTCTAAGTGTTTCCTCCACTCTCTTAATCTCTCTCTCCTGCCTCTTGACCTCGAGGCTCTCTCTAAAGGAATTTCCACGTGTTAATTATGCCTTGTGTAAAACAGAGTGCTATTACTCCACCACGCATTCACTGCCTCTTAATTTTTCTGGGATACTCCCACATTGCGAGAAGCACATAAAAATTTGGTGAGCTAACTTCACGTGCTAGTTACTGAGTGAAAAGGGCTGTGACAATCTCACAGGGTTTCAGTGAGCCATTCCCTAATCTTTGAGTTTGATCTTTCCCATTACAGGAGCCTTCCTGCTCCTCTGTGACTTTAACCCCTGCTAATGAAGAAAATGCCTGGGAGAAGAGTCACACTGGGGCCTTAACGATGAGGTCACCCCTTTTCATCAAGGGACAAATCTTCATCAAGGGACAACATTGCACAATTCGCAATCATTCACAGCAGTGATGACTGGAGTTGATCAGTCATGGCTAGACTTTAAGGGAAAAACATTCATTATAAGCTATGGAAAAGGGAAACAGAAGGTGACTCATAAGCTTTAACCATTTAGAAATCAAAACTATCACAGAAGTGGTAATTACACTGGGAAGGTGCTGAGTACTTTCAGTGACCACCCTCCAACCTTCGTGCAGCTCACACCCTGCCAGGTCACCACCACCTTGCTGAGAGAAGATTTTCTTTTCCTAGAGAATTATCCATAACCCTTGCTGGGTGTGAGAAGAGAGGTTGTGCTGAAATGCCACCACCAATGGAGGGCATAACATCTACCCAAGGGTTTTGTGGTGCCACAGTTTATCAGCAGTCGGGTGGATGTGCTGTGAAACACAATCATTCCCTGTGGACACTGCATTCGCCCCTGAGATTTGAGAGATTTCAAGCACAAGACTCCCTGGGCTGCAGAACACCTTCCTGCTGGTACAATACTGCAGCTCCGTAACTCCCAGAGCACGTGCAATTCATAAATATAAATTCACAAGCAGGATATGGGGCTCTCGACTTTTCGGCTCACATCTGCTTGACAAAATCATCCAATTTGGTTTTTTTCCTCTGAAGAGAACTCTTTTTTTGGCAGTAAAACAAAGGATTCATAGGCTTTTTCTTTGCTGATGGACTTGATCCCAGGTTTCCAGGCCTGCAAACGGATACCAGAGAGCTGTTTCCACCGAGAGTGTAAAGCTGATATTCCAGTGTCAGAGGAGCACAATAACCCATCAGTAGTGCACACCCACCACACAGCAGGAAGATCAGGGACAGTATTTCTTGGGACAGCTGTGGGCAAGTGTTGGCAAATGTCTCAGGCCGCTCCTTTCTGAGCAGACATCAGGAGCTAAATATTGCAGTGCATTTTTACCTCCCAACTCCCTTAGTGCATCATTTTACATAGCCCCATGGAGCATTAAATCCAATTCTATATGGTCGCATACAAAATAGGAAGCACCATCAACTGCCTGAAAGTTGATACTACAAGGAGAGATCCCATATATAGTACACTCATATATAATACCCATCCTCCCCCAGGAGATAATACTTTTCATAAATCAGTACATTAAAAATAACATCGCATGTTAGCATAAGATATCATGAACAATGCTAGACTCATCCAGCCCTGCTTAGTCACCACAAATATCCCATTTGAAAAACTGGTGTGAGTAATTCTGAGTGGAAATCAGAAAAAATTAGTATTGAAGGCCAACGGTAACAATAAGGCCAATGTCCCCCGTCACAGTGGGCAGAATGGCTGCAATGACACCAAGGCAGTTTTGCCTTTTTATGCCACTTGAGGCTCATGCCCTTATTTATGAAGGGATAGTGGAAGCTATCAAGAAATTCCTTTAATAATCCTGAAGAAGGGCAGATATTTTGCCATTGCTACCAGATGCCTTAGTAACAACCTATTGATTGAAGGCTTCACTCCATCCCTTGAGCCGTTCTGATGGACCAAACATTTAACATTTTGTTGCCTCAGAGAAGCAAGTGGTGAATTCTGATATTGCTCCAACATCCTGATAGGTGCCGGTTGACCCTGAGCCCAGGGAAGAGTTTTCCCTCCCCAGCTATTTCCACTGCCATGGATGGAGCAGATCTGCAGCCAGCAGCGATGGGCATAGCAGCAGCACTAGTCTGTCCAGGCTTGTCTGCTGAAGCTGATGACAGAGCCATTGCCTCCAGCTTACATGCAGAGTTAATATATGCTCAGGCTGCAAGAATTCTGAGAAGAAAAGCCCTGGGAAATAATTGCAAGGGTTTTCAACATTAGTGGTACCCAGCACTCATGAATCTCTAGTCCAGGTATGGCAGTGAAATCAACATCCTGGCCCTACTGAAGATGCTGCAGATTTACCACTGGTCTCCAGCTGAACGGAAGAGCTGAATATCATGCAAGAGCAAGGCAAAAAGAAAATTTCACTAAGTGTCAGTGCTGGGATATGGCTGTGTCAAAAGCCTGGCTCTAATCCTGACTTTCAAGTGATATTTTTGTTAGCCCTAGGGTGTGGCGTGTGCTACCATTCTCCCCCATGCTGGTACACCAGGAGAAGCAGTGCCCTGCTGAACGGACGAGAGATGGAGGATGGGAGATGGCTGAACAGCCTTCGAAAATAACATATGACATGAACAAAATTGTCTACAAAGCTCACGGATTTTCCCCATGGTTCCTCATACCTCACACACCAGACGTGCAAGAGACGTGCGGCACTTGCATCACGCAGGCTCTTACCACATCATCTCCCTTCTGCCCGGAGCCTCAGCTGCAGTAAAACCTCTGCCACTCCCACACATCTCCCTGATGTGCTCATGGTCATGGGACACGCTGTGCCTGAGCTGCCCTGGCCTGAACTATCACCTCCGTGAAGGTTCACCTGTGTAGGGGAACAACCTCTGACCCCCTCAGATGTCCCTGCACCCATCTACCTCCTGCTGAAGATCTGGCCCCTTTCTATCCGCCCACATCAAGGTCTCTGTTTTCATACAGGGTATTTCTACTCCAGTGCTTCAGTCACTCTTACCTAGTAACCACAAGGAAGCACATCAAAACAAGAGGACAATTAAAGGAGGAAATCTATGGCAGAAGAGAAGAAAGAAAAACCTTCTGAATCCAAAACACTAATATTTTCCTTCAATGTCTTGTGATACATAGGCCCTGAAATGCAACCTACCCAAACAGACGCAGTGAGGACTACTCAAGGCTTCCGCTTTGGATCATCCTTCTTGGAAAATCCCCAGTAGCTGCAGACAAACCTCGCCTCTGAAAATCCCCTTCTCACTGCACTTCAGTCCTTTTCGCCTATGGACAAAACCCCAGCTGTGCACTTTAGTCTCTTACGGGGGTACTGGGAGGCCAATCTTGCATTAACAACATTTGGACAGGAGGCAGAGGTTATTTTTGGCCATTCCGATAAGGAAAGTGTCCAGGCTGAGGAAGAGAGAGGAATTAGACATACCTCAGTTGGCATTTATTGTCCTACCAGGGGCAGGAGGAATAGGCAGCAAATGGGAGAACCACATGGATTGGACCCAGCCCTTCTGCAGCCCAAACCAGGCAAAAGGGACATATCCTGACCACAGGGACCACACCAAGTGTTCCACTATGGAGAGGTGGCTTTATCCAGCACAGTGCTGGCAGGATTGTTCCCTCATTCCTCTGGGCAAGCTGCAAGGAGCAGCCCAGCAGAAATCTGTGGCCTGGGGTGACTCAGTCCCTCCTGGTAACCTGGAACCTGCAGCCACCAAATGAGTGCCATGATTGTTCACAGACTGTAGCAGCTATAAAAACTACAAGCAAGCCTCAGGGATAGCTGCAGTTCCTGAGAATACCCCTCTCTCCTGTTCCAAGGTGATCTTGGCACAATAAATGGAGGGCTTCCCTTCAATGAAACCAACGCTGGCTGGCACAAGGAATATGTTTGAGGGCAGACACAGGGCTGGCATCCTACAGCACTAAAGTGTTGGTCCTCAGCAGCGAGGGGAGTTACCACCTCCCTGCACAAAGGGTTAAAATTATGTCACCTCATGCATGGAGGTGGGCCCAGCATGGTGCCATAACTCAGGTCCCTGCTGCCTGCCTGAAGCTGTCCCACAAGAGAGACCCAGCTCCTGCGTGGCCAAGTTGCTCCAGAAGTCGGCCTGCAGGAAGATATCCATCACAGCTCCTCATGGGACATAAGGACAACAATGGTCCTTACTCATTTGCCAAAAGGGGAGGAGCAGTGACATTGCTGGGGTTCAGTACAAGGAGCAGACCACCAGCTCTTCTCTTGCTACCTCATCAGAAATGGAAACTGAAAAAACCTGAAATATCCCAAGAACTGCTACCTTACAGTCACATCCATAGACCCAAGGGCTTGCACACAGCTGAGGCCAGGCTGAGTCGCCCTCCAAATCCTTGGGAGGGAGGTTGAGCAAGAAGCCAAACTGCCGTGACCTTCCCAGTGGCCTCGCCGTGTGATGAAGCAAATACAATCTCCTTGAGGACGGCATGATGCTGCCACAGTTTGTACTGTGTCTGCCACTTTCTAAGTTCTTTCTAAGCCTCAACTTCTTTAGCTGTTTAATACTTTGATGACAGGCCAGTGGAATCATTCCCACTTTCTAGAGGGAGTAAATGGGACAGAAATGGGAAGCATAAATCCATGACAGTTGAAATGGGTCTCAGCAGGACTGAGTTAGACCTTAGACTTGCCTTACCAGCAAGTCCAGCCTTCCTCTTTTCCCTGGTGCTTCTTACAGGTCTGAGCTTGGAACTCTGAAGATAGGTGAAAATGAAAGGAGGATGTGGATCTGTAACTCCAACAGAAAGAGGAAGTCAATAAAGTCAACAAAGTTTTATTAAATAAGCTCTAGATCAGACCAAATTCAGCATCTTGCATGTCTTTGAATGACACCATTTCCTTCAACAGAACTGTACTAGAGATAAAATAACACTGATAGTTTTATCTGACTGATGGTGGGGAAACACGAAGACTAATCAGTGAGCCTTTGTTGGTCACTCAGCAACTCATTAGGATGCAGGTAAAAGGGATAAACTCTTACTGAAGCAGTTTGCAGGCAGGTGGATGCACCTGCAGCCAGCTCTGCACTGGTGTGTGTGTCCCGAGGGACCTGACAACACACTCACACCACTAAAACACCACGGATTTTGGTGATCCAGGTGGGGGTTACCTGGTGCAATCACCTGCTCACAGCAGGGCTTGCCTCAAAGATGCAGCTGACTTTACAGCCAGATCCCACTGCTCAGCTTTTCTGCAGAGTTCTAGTAATTAAAGAGGGGAAGAGGGGAAGAAGAGGAAGCAATTCCCAATCCAGCCATCAAGCTTCAGAGACTTCCAGGTAGTCAGCTCAGCACCCTGGAAGGGATGTGATGGAACATTCATGCTGCACTAGCCATTTCCTGCTGAGTTGCTGCCGGCGCAGTCAGTGCTGCGAAAGCCCCACCACCGCGGCATCGCAAATCTGGGTCAGCATCTTGAGGCACCCCGTGGAAACAAATGTTCCCTCCCTCCCTCCGTCCTGGCTCTGGCCAGGGTGTGCGCTGGCATTATCTTTTCTTTGTATCCCCTCATCTGACAAGGATTTCTATCCACTACCCTTCACCCACGCAACACACCCACCCACCATTTTTTGGATGCGTTCCCAAATTCATTCCAAGCCCCCAGCAGCCGCAGAGCAGACATTTTTAGCGGGTGAAACGCAAAGGAAAATTCACATGGAACAACATGCCTTGCAGCTGGCATCTCAAGTGAACAAAATCAGGGCGTGCTCCAGATTTGCTGCAACTGCCCTGAGAAAAGTTTTTCAAAAGCCACTGTCGTGCGAGTCCTTCTGCTGCGCTGCGTTCATTAAAGTCTCCTCCTAATCTCCAGTGAATATTTGCCCAAGGCCTTCAGCCCATGTCTTAAAATTGACATGAGACTGGAAGTCTCTGATAAAAGCAGACGCGAGACAGTGGCAGCAAGAGATATCAAAGGTCAAAGTTGAAATACATTCCCGGTCCAAACAGATTTAGCCTGCTCATTTTTAGCTGCTTCCCATCCATGCACCACACTTCCCCCTAAGTGTTACAGACAGAAAACAAGTGCAGGCTGCAGTATCCATGGGGCAAGGTCCACTGCAGCTGCACCTATCCTGCAACAGCCTTGGGGAGGATGTGTTGGGGCATCCCAATGGATCCGCAGAAACATCCCTGCTCCCTTGGCTCCACTGCAATGGAGCATTTTCTCCACAAACCAGCATTTTCCTCACTCAGACAAAGGTCCGATGGATTTATTTGAATACAAACCATCTCAGAGGCAGCAAAAGGCTTGAAATCTTTCTTCCAAACTTTCAATGGGTTCATAGTTTAATTTTCAGCTCACAGCCCTTTCCATCTTTTGTGCCCCTGCTCTGCATCAGAAACACCAGTTACACAGGCAACCACCTTCCTGCTGTTCTGGGCTGCATCCTGCCAACTGGGAAACACAAATGGCCATCCCTTTGATCCTGCTGGGCTAATTAAGGCTAGATAGGAACAAAAAAAGAGAGCAATTCAGGGGAAAATTATATCTCCTTCCCCACTATCCCAGAGAAAATGTCTTCCAAAGTCAGTACTTCAGGTAAAAAAGAAAAAAAAAAAAAAAAAAGGAAGAAGAGAGGCATTCAATAGTTGAATAGACCTCCACTTAAATCAGGGTAGCAAGTAAAAGTTCAGAGAACTTCTTAGCAAGGTAGTAGCAGACAGAGACCAGGAGCTGTACACAAAAAGTAATCTTTTTATTCCCCTTGGGTTCAGGGAGGTGGGCTGCACCACAGTTAGCAGTTCCACTCCCTCTTTCTTTGTCTCATGAAAGCAAGACCCAAAGAATCTGATTTGAGGTACTGGCTCCCAAGCAAAATGAATTCTTTAAATTCATTAGGCACAGCCTAAACTAGGGTCTGGAGAAATTATTCTCTCCAAATGAAAACCTTTTTTAATGTTAAATGAACTAAAACATTCTTTAAAGGGGTATTTCATTTTGTAGAAAATAGCATCAGAAAAAAGGGAAACCAAAATCTGCACCAAAATTCTACCCAGCCTGCAAAGCCTCATTTCCCATTTCCTAACAAAAATGCTACCATGAAACAGTTTAAAATTTTTAATACCCTGCAAAAGTGTTAACAGTCACTGGCCACATTTAATTCAAAAGAATCACATCTGATAATTCTGAGTCATCAAAACTGTAGCGAAAATCCTGCAAAAGCAGGCGTTTTGCAAGACTATCGTTTTTCTGCCCCTTAAATAAGTCTTATTAACAGGAAGGATCGAGGTGGCCCCGCAATAGCCTGCTGCATGGAAGCTAATCAGAAGGAGCTAATTTCGGATCCAATGTTCCTGAAACATTTTGCGGACTTGCTGGAAATTCTCATGGAGCCATTTAAAAAAGGCTTTTTTTAAGGAACCGCTTGTCAGTTTAACCCACGTTTGAGATTATTATTTGCCAAGCTGAGGAGCAGAGCCAGCTTGCACACAGCAGAGGCCTAGTGAAGTGGAGAGCTCTCATGCAAGACAAGTCCAGATGAGACTTCCAAATCAATTCAAAAGGCCTGCATGAATATCATTTCCTTCTTTACTTTGGAACTGCTAAAAGACAATCAACAGCTACATGGCCCTTTCTTTTGTTTTAGAAGATTTGGGGGTAAGGAAAAACATTGTTCTTAGCACAAAAATCCATCCAAGCAGAACACATTTGAAACAATCCCAAGCGCTAAAACTTTTTTTATTAAGAAGTTGCAGTAGTTCATTCTTCCTTTGTGACTGTTGAATGACATTAGCAAGACAGTAGCTCATGGCAGGGCAGCCATCTAAGCACCATGGATGATTAAAAAACTTTCTCCCATTAGGAAAGCTGAGTAACTGTGTTACTTACAGCAAAAATTTTAAAAAGACTTAAAAGTGAGTCAGTGAATAATATTCTCCTAAGCTTTTTGGTCTGGAAATTTAATTTTTCAGATACTGGTATCTGGCACAGGTCAGAGCAAGAAGCTGTGTAGTCTCAGGGACATATTGAACTCCAGCATTTCCAACTCTGTGTCATGATAAACCTAAAAAAATCCAATTTTGAAGTTTTTCTGTTAGCTAGAAGTTATTTTAAAATAAATCAATTCGAAACTGCTGAAACACCTCACTTCTACAATACCACAGTATGAAGTGCTGTCGTCTTTGTTAGGTTTTAATGTTAACATTCCCTTCAACTTAAATTGACCAAGTGAAAAGCAATAGAAGCATTGCTGGTTGAAGCAAAATGCCTTCCTCTTGTCACATCAATCCAGTCTGGCACCGGTGAGAAGAAACTGAAGATGCCCAAAGCAGCCATGTGTCCCCTCCTGTACCCCCCAAATGGTGGTGTGAGCCCAAGACACGTTTCCATTTTGACAGACTCCATTTTCCAATGCAAATGTGGTTTGGAGAAAAGCTCTGAGCCATCTCTGGGGAAAATGGCTCCAAAGGCTCCGTGCGGAGGCACACAAACACAAGGCTGAGTGCTCTCTTGTCAAAAACCAAATCCAGCACAAGGAGGGACAAAAGACATTTTACCAGGGGTGCAACGACCTCTTCCTTGCTTTTCATATCCCTGTGTAATGATTTCATACTCAGATTGCAAGGGCTTTTTTTCCCCCTTAGCTGTGCTCCAGGCCATGCGGATTCTACCACAACGTACACATTAAACAGCCGCTGGCAGTGCTTTATAATCACCCAGGAATGCAAGGGGTGTCACATGGGGCTTTGCTCAATACAGCTGTTCACTGGCCCAGCTGAACAATAAACATTTGAAGTATGGCAAATGTTCTTTGAGGGAGAAGGTTTGTTATTAGTGTAAATATGAAAGGTCTCTCGAAATGGACCAACGACTTCAGCTTCACTTGAGGAGTGCCCAGAGTTATGAAGCTGGAGAATACAGAAGCTGAAAACCAAGATGTTATTTTCTTGTTATTCAAGCAGTGAGAATTCATTTAAAAATATCTGTATGACCTCAGGGGAGTCACAACCACAGAACCCAGAAGATTAAAGAAAATAAGCTTAAAATACCTTCCTCAAAGAGTCATGCATTTCTTTCCCAATTGTAAGAAGTGATGGGCAAACCTAAAAAGATCCAGAGGTTTGGATACATCTCCAGAGCAGCTGATGCCTTCTTAAAATATCCCTCAGGGAAGACTTCTGCTCGCATTTATTAGGAACAAGGAAGTTGGTAAGGTTTGAGCTCATGCCTTTGCACTGCCAAACAGAGCCCTTTCCCACCTGCTACTACACAAATAATCGAGTCTCCAATTCCAACACCAATAGCAACAATGTTGGCCTAACCACAGAAGAGGTAAGAAGCTGTGAAGAGCCCACAGAAAGCTGTTCAGATGGTATTTTCTGTGGGCAGAGTCCTGGGAGAGATTAAAACCATAGAGAGTCACAAAATAGAAGAAAATGCAAGCTGGAGGCTTTCTCAGAGGGTGCAGTTTTCCCCATCAGAGATATTCTTCCTGTTTTGCCAGACTACTCATAGCTGACTGCATTTGCACAGCAACCAGCCAGCAACTTTTTTTTTTTTTTTTTAAACTTCTATTTGCTCTGAATTACATGTTTTCTGGTGTCAGCTTTAGAGGTAGATAAAACCTAGCTGCAGCAACAGCTTTTAAATCAGCTATCATCTGTGCTTCAGTCAACAGAAACCTTTAATTAAAGCATTGAGTTACATGGGTTCTGGTTACTGTATAACTAGCAACATCTTCAAATATTTGGATTGTAAACAATCTTCATAACTTGGAGACAGGCATCATCTTTCCTACTTCACGTTGAAGGCTTTGCAGGCATTTTGTAGAGGTCTGGCACCAGGGAATGACAGAAGGAAGTGTTGATAAGGTGCTGCAGCTCAGCAATAAGGTACTACAGGGAAAATACAGTAGATATGGAATGGTTTGTGATCTCTTCCTTGCTTTGGGAAAAAACTCTAAGATCTTTGCATTTATATTATGCCAGACCTGGATTTGATGGTGCACCAAGGCGTGAAGCTCACTAGTGCTCTGGTTGAAAGTACAAAAGGATGGTGATTTTACAGTCCTTACTAGCCAGCTGCTTTCTGTAGTATAGAGCTACTTATAAGTGATATTGTAAGCATCCTATTTAATCTTGCTCTTCACATTTAGGAGAAAGGACCTGCATATTAAAAAAGAGCACTGGACGTTAGAAGGATTTATGGAGGAAAAGAACAACTGAAGAGATTCCTATTAGCTAGATGAAAACCATTAGATGTGCTAAATCAGTAGGTATTCTGATTAGCATGCAATAAGTGTCTGCTCAATCTAAATAGGCTGAGCCTGCTAAAACACTCCACAGACCAGATGTAAAATGGTATTCTGACAGCCTAGTAAGTAACTTTAAATTCTTACTCAATTCAAAGTTTTGCTTGTCTGTACCTTTTTCTGAGTATCTATTACAAATTATTTCTGTCCTGTATTCCTCTACCTTCAGTCATAAAATAGTGTTGTCTATAATCCTGTAATAAAATACATGTCAAACAGGACCCTTCAGAGAAGAACAGACAGCAGATGATGGTAGACATATGGCTATCTTTAGAAATCCTGCCTTCATCCAAAACGATGAAATTGCTGTATTTACCTGTTCCAAAAAGCACTATGAGGACTCTAGGTTTAGGTTTCACTCCAATAAAGCATTTCAGAAGAGGAGAAACATCTAAGTGTGAAGCCGCGACCCAAACCAGAGGCTGTACCTGCCACCAATCCCTGGAGGAGCATACATTCGTGAGATCCCTGTCGGATCACGAGCTCATCAGGTTCACCAGAAAGTCTCTGCATGATGACAGCTGCCCTAGAGGAACCTGCTAATATCCACCCTAAGCCTCAGCTATAACCTAGATGTCTCCTCCATCTTCCGCTTCTCTTGAGAGATGAGTCCAGCAGGCTCTCTCCTGTGATCATCAGCTCTCAAAAATGACACTTTAGGGATGTCACCTCCTCCCCTACCCTTTGAGTATTAACTATATTTTTATAGCAGCTGGCCTAAAAAGGAGCTGAATCTCCTCTTCTCAGCCCACCTCATATCTTCCTCATGGGGCACTTAATTGACCAATGCAGTCAGATTAGAAAGAGAGTTGGTGAAGAACAAAACAGAGACGAGAACAGCTCTGCACCTTTCCCCATAGAGCTCTGTCACCACACAGTAAAAAATCCACCATTCACGGGACTAGACAGAAAGAGGGAAAGAACAAGCACGGAGGGGGCATCAGTCTGGAGCCTGGTCAGGCTGGACTAGTCCCTGCATCTGAGGCTGTGTTTGGGTTTTAATCAATAAGCACTCAACGCTAAGTGTATAAACAGCCACTGAAGGAGCTCCAATCTGGGCCAATGCCTAAGAGAATGCTATTAAAATGCAACAGACATGGCCTCATTAAGAACCACGCAGCACAAAATGTCCTGTTTTGCAGAGCTAAGCATGAGACACGTTGTCTTGTCTTGGAAGGTTTTTAAAGGGTTATGGTACCGGCATTCACCTCAGTGGGGAGGTTTTCACTGACTCACCAAAGCAATATCAGGTCGTTATGGCAATGGATCTTGCTAAACACAGAGACACATCCCTGATTCCGGAGTGCCCAGCACACTGCCGTGCATACATTTCTGCACTGGGCCACAGGACAGGCAAATACTGGGAATACTGTTATTCTTCTGATATCCCACAGCCACATGACAGCTCTACTTCCAGCACCACCCTTAGGCACTTAGCATTTATTTGCTTGTGTGCTCCCTACAACAGGTATATTTCTGTTGGGTTTTTGTTTGGCTTTTTTTGTGAGCTGTACTTCTAAATCCTTAATCATTGCATTGATTAAAGAAGCAAGAATGTATTGTGTGTTCAAAGCAGTGTAGACATACCTAGGAAGGCCCCCTCCTCTAATTAAAACCACCCATTTGCTTTTTGTGTACAGAGAAACATAACACAGCAGGAAACAACTGTCATATCAAATACCCCCTTATGGTAATTGTGGTTAAATACCGACTTTTAATGGTAACATACTTATAGGGGTTTGGCAACAGATGCAAAAATAAGTAATCACTTTTTCTGGAGAGCTACCAAAATGGCAGGTTTCCCAAGTCAATCAGTTCTCCCAGGGACTGGGAATGTAGAAAGCAATTTAGTGCTGCAAGGAATATGACAATCTATTTATAATGGCACAGCGTGTGAGGCTGAGAGGAGAAACTGCAGCTGTTGTATAAGGATTATAAGCGACTGATTGTTTCTAACAAAATGTATTCCTATATCAGAAGGAAATACAAGTTTAGCTGCCTGGCTGATTTTCTTTCCCTTGTACAGGTGTGCTGCCAGCTTGAATGAAATCAGGCTCCAAGAGTGAGAACGCCGCTTTGCGATCTCCCCCTTGACACTCCTGGGTGGCTTTTGTCAACTCTCCTGAGAACTCACTGCATCAGAACCCATCCAGCCTTTGTTAAAGTGAAGAGAAAGGCTAGCCCAGATTCAGAAGACCCCACGGGAGCATCACGAGGGATAGAGAACATCCCTAAGTGTTAAATAATAGTCCTCCCTCTCCAGTTCTTGAAAAAGCTTTGCTTCCTGTTTCATATTTACTTCTTTTCCAGCTTCCATATGTTTTTCTATGGGCTGTTAAATAACAGTCCGTCCATCCTAAGGGAAGGCTGCTTGCCAGTGCAGAAAAGCAAATGATTCCTGCATTCCATGTACAGCACATTACACATGCCAGATGTTATAATGACTATTAGGTTTAGGATCAAGGACACAAAAACCAGCAAACAGCAAAATTATCAGAGCACCCAAAGCCACCCACTTTGAAGAAACCATGATCCAGCAGCTGGCCCACCTGCAGGACACTTGGGTCCATACTGTGCTTTTCACCCTAGTTAGAAGGGCCAGGGACTACAGCCGGAGCAGCAGTACAGGACTTCTCTGGCAACATATGCGAAGTCCCACATTCTTTGCAAAAACTGAAACAGAAAACAGGCTTAGCAAAACATGCTTTTATCAAATAGGATGCTAAGCATGATCTTGCTGTTAATATAAGCACGGGGACTTTTTGCTCGTTGATGTGGTTAACCATAGTGCAGGGTGTAGTCCATCTCCTAAATCTGTGCTCATGCTCTCCCTGCAAGAAGATAATCCAGGCCTGACAACTTCTTTCCTACACTCTTATCTATTACATAGTCAGCTGAAATCTGGGAGACAGACAGGAGTCTGATGAGAAAACTCTTGCATGCAAATCACTGTATTTTGCACCCTTTATGCCCTCAGAGCATGCATTTTCCATGGCTGTTTGCTGGAAAGAAACCTAGTCCTCAGCACTCCTCAGCTTACGCATCCCACTACCCCAACTTCCTCAAAGCCAAACACCAGCAGATACTCAGGATCCCTTGGGTCTCTTGATTATGGAGACAAAGGGTGGATAAAGGGACCCAGAGAATTAAACTGTCCCCCACTACTTTCCCTTTCCTCGTCACCTCAGGATCATTCTGTGGCACGTGAAGGTCTGACACACATGCTCAGGCTGTGGCCACAGTGGTTATTTTCAGCTAGCACTGTACATCTTGGATATGTGCCGTTTCCAGATGATTTTTTTTTACCATCTGGAAGAACCATTATTCAGCAGGCCAGCTCCAGAGCCAGCTAGTGACACCCAGAGATGCCACCCCACGAGGTGGGGGCCACCCCAGCATTGAGACAAAGCTGAAGCAGACTGCAGCACATCACTAAAGAACAGATCAGGCACTTGGCTGATGCAATCCAGCCTTTCCAGCAGCCCTTCATTCCCACCTGGCCCTAGCATGGCAAGTCACCCCCACACACAAACCCTGCCCCTGGAGGAGGTGGGGCTTTGTGCTGTTTGCAAAGAGGCTTACTGCTCCTTGAATCATACAGAAAGCTGTGGCAACACAACTCTACCTGCTCTCCCAGCCCTCCCCAGTGGCACAGAGGGAAAATAATTTTTTGTTATATTCTAGATGGGCAGCTGGGGTAGGGGAGTAAGATCTCTCTATAAATATACACAGAGTTCTAGCATTTCTATAGCACCTTTCTTTGGGGATCTTAAAGCACTTTGGAATACCAAACATCACCAGACCCCTGTAAGGGCTGCGGTAGTGAAGGGAAACTGGGAGAGAGCTCTTACAATGCCTTGTTTCAGCAGGCTGGTGTAAGAACAAGAAACCACGTAGGTAACCTGAGAAACTGTGTACAGGGCTTCAGGGGATTTCTGCTTCTGGAAAGTTTCCATTTGCATCTTTCAAAACTTTCTTTTTCAAAACATCACTGAAAAGATCATTTAAATGATGTCTGAAGACAAAATCCTAATCCTGGTACCTTCTGGAAACCTCAAGTCAGCTCCACAGCTCTGCTGCATGCACTAATGCTCTCCAGCCATTGCCCAGTTATGGTAACACAGACATAGATGGTCTGAATAGATCAAGCAGTGATAACAGGAAGCCAGTGCAATTATTCTTCACTTTTCAACACTGAAGAATGAATTAAAGTAGTGCTTTAAAATTGAAACTAACCAATTTATGCCATTAAGAGGTATCTTTTTACCCCTTCAGGTTAGTGCAATGAGGCCTTACTTAAAATTAAGTAAGGTTTTCAGTAACTAAATAAAAGACTTCAATATTATTATCTGAGAGTCCATCCTTCCTGAAAAATTTTCCCCTGTAAGCTACCATCTTTACAGACAGGATCATAGCAAAAACATCTGGCACAGTATCCTCTTTCTCCTTAAATCCAAGAACTTCACCCTCCAAACCACCCTAGTTGCTCCCACAAAGAGAGGGCAGCAGTTACAATCATCTCTTCCATTGGGGCGAGCAGGTGAAACAGGTGAAACTTCATTGGGGTGAGCAGGAAGGATGGAAATTAACGGCAACAGACAGGCATCCCATGGATTCAGGACTTCATTGCAGCTAAAGGTATTGAGAGGTACCTTATGGAGTCATATCCTGCAGCTGCACCTCATCAACAGCTAAATCAGGCACAGAGGAGGAACAGCACTTCATCTTAAGAAACCTAGAAGCACTCTGATGAGGAATGCCCACACCAAGATGAAGGTTACTTCATTTTAGTAGCTGCATCCTGCACATATCTCTTCAACTGCAGTCTTTTTATTAGTCATATTTTCATAGGTGCCAAGAATCTAGCTACAAAGAACACTGTACAACTCAGGCATGGAAAAAGTTAGTTCTTTCTGGTATCACATTTTAGATGAAAAACCACTTCCTCTCTTCCACAGCAAAGTAAGAAAGCGTAGGCTTCAGTTTTATCAGTCATTGCATCTGCACCTTCTTAACAAGTTTAAAGCCTGTGAGCCAAAAATGTATCTTTCCCTCTTTGACATTCATGTAAATTTGAAACATGTATAGCTTCATTGGAGTTTACAATGGTAAAAATGATGAATGCTGGAATTTTGGGGTTTTTTTTTTCATTCAAGGAGAACAAATTGTTTCACAGAATAATATGCTTTCTCTCAAGAAGGCTCAGAAGTTATTTCTCAAGCTACACCAACAAACCACGTGGATTTTCAATGTGCTGCTGCACATGGATTCAGGGTGGGTTTCAGATGAGTTACATGCTGTGGGATAACATCATGGCTCTGTAGCAACAGGGGTGGCTGGGGAAAAGGAAGTACTCACTGTCGCTCATAACCCTTCTGACTGGTCCCTTCCAGTCACACCAGTCTGGTTTAACCATTTAAATAACAAACCTTTTCCTCTTCTGGCATTTGTTATTACTTCCACTTCTTGTTATTACAGCAGAAACCCACAAGTATCTATTTGAAGGCTATTTTTATACCCTGAATTTTTACTAGGAGAATAAAAAAAGGTTGGCAGTGGGCAGATGGATCTTTCTGTCCTTTATCTCATGCCTAGACACTCAAGTATCTTCAAGAGGGACATTACTTCTTTAGTGTCTTTCCTCAGTTGAGCTAAGTATAATTCTCAGTGTATTTCTGTGATCATCCATAACTTTTTTATCTGCCTGTCTGCTTAGCTAGCTGTCTGGTTTGATATTTCTAGTTTGCACTTAACCAGGCTGGATATTCCCCCTTTGTCTTTCCCTATAGTCATATGCATCAATCAGAGCTTTTTTTATTCTTTTCGCAGCAGATAGGGAAGAAATATAGATGGAGCCATGCTTATCAACGCTTCCAAAGAAGAAATCAACACCACATGAGAGGTTCTGGCTATATCAACTTTAAGATGTAGTAATAATTTGAAATAGAACATAGGTCTATAAAGTATTGAAAAAAAAAACCTGAAGTAATAACATCTTGTACTTATGTAAGAAAAATGTTGACCTCTTAGTAGGAACCAGTCTAGCTAATAACAATATATCCCTGTGAGCTAAAGGCCTGGTTTTTATTATAATCATTTAACCAATGAGTAATTTCAGATGTAGGAAAGACAAAATAATTTATACAGAAATTACACTCATTTTGGTAGCAGAACAGGAAACACTGCCCAGGTGACCTTCTTTAGGGATGAGATTTTCACATTTCTAAGCTGTTAATAACTGGTGTAATTGTTAAGGGTATTTAATTCATTGGTTTTAATAAAGCACGACAATCGCTGATGAACATTGCACCAGAATGTCACTGCTATCACTTTCCCTCTGGCACCTCAGCTTCCCAGTGTTCAGAAAACAGTTTCAGCATTCCCATCTGAGTTTTTCAGTAACAAATCTCAGATCTCTAGTCAGTTTAGAATATTATATTACCAATCTTTTCCAAAAACATCATCATTCACACATCCTGCACCTACTGACTAAGTAGAAGGCAAAACCATCCATCACTGGAATTAGTCTCCCACACAGCTGTCACTTGTAAGAAACAGGGATCCAGTGCTTCTTCCCCAATCTCCAGTCATTCCCATCTCTTGACACCTGACGTGGAACATATTGTTGGATGACACCCTCCAACACTCTTTGCCCCAGAATTTTGCCCTTACAAGCCTGACACATCAAAATCCTCGGCCTGTTTTTTGTGATTACAGAACAGTCTCTCTACCATGCTGCTGATTTTTCATACTCACAGTTGTATTTTGTAGCAATATTTTGTATAAGGTTATTTTATATAAAAGGTTGAGCTCTGGGGAAAGTTTAAGCTATACCCCTCCAGGAATTACTGAGTTTGTTGACTGTGAGAAGAAAAAAAAAATCCAAATATTCAAACTTTCTAAAAACATTTTAAACAAGTACAACTAATTAGAGTCTGATCAAAGCCAAGTGAAGCCCTCTGGAGCAGCTGCACTCCCTATATTTGTGAAAATCAGGCCATTTAGATAGTTATTTAAATAAGGAGTATTGGAACTAAGCCAAAGCCCTTTGAAATCAATGGGATTTTTTAATGACTTCAATGCAATTTGTACAATACTTTTAGAAAATAACCTATTTTATTTAATTCATTGTTGGTGCTGACTGCCACAATATAGATTGAGACATTTTTCAGTTGCAAAATCTACACGGGGTGAATAAATTCACATGGAACTGCTTAAGTTGAAAGAGACCTCTTGAGATCATGTAGTCCCCAGCTCAATCAGGGCCAGCTAAAGCACATTGCCTGCGACCATGTCCAGTTGGGTTTGGAATATCTTGAAGGATAGAGACTCCACGACCCTTCTGTCCAGTGTTTAAGTATCCTCACAGTTAAAAAAAAAAAACAAACCAACAAACCAAACATGTACTGCTTCCCCCTTGTCCACCAAGGTAGTGATAACCTTGTAGAAGGCAACGTGATTGCTCAAGGGTGATTTCATCTTTATAAATCAATCCACGCCGACAACTACAAATGACCTTCTTGTCCTTCGTGTATTAGGAAATACCTTCCAGGAAGTTTTCTCCTTCACCTTCCCAGGCATCAAGGTGAGGATGATCTTCCTGCAGTTCCTCAGATGTCCCTCCTGCCTTCCTTGATACAGAAGCGCCAAAGGATTTTCAGGAACCTCTCCTAGTCATAGTTTGACATAGTCAAAGACAATCAGTGGTCTGGCAATGATGTCAGCTGGCTCCTTCAGCTCTCAGGGGTGCATGTCCAGTGTGGTTAAGTGCTCCCTAATCTGAACCTCCTTCACTAAGGGTAAGTCCTCCTTGTTCCAGACTTTTCCTCTAGCCTCAGGGACCTCGGATTCCCAGAGGCTAGTTTTACTGGTCAAGTCTGGAGCAAAGACAAGACCTTTGCTCATTTTCCTACTTTTCAAGGTGGTTGTTTCTTGAGTTGGAGGAGGTGATCCTTGAATATGACGCAGCTCTCCCGGATCCCTTGTCTCTCCAGGGCCATGTCCTATGGGACTCTTCCGAGCATGTCTCTTAGGCTGAAGTCTGCTATCCAGAAATCCAGGGCTAGTTATTGCCCTGCTCCCTCCTCTCAGAGTCCTGAATAGTTCTCGTAAGTTCTGCAGCCAAGGCTGACTTTGGCTTATGTTGCAGCCAGTTGTCTGTATCAGGTCCAGGAAATCACCTTTTCCTGTTGGCCCCTTGACTACTTCTGCTGGGAAGGTTGTCATCAGGGATTCCTGGACTGCTTGTGCCCTGCTGTATCCTTCCACCAGCTACTGGGTGGGTCCCCCATGAGGATGAGGGCCTATGAATATGAGGCTTTAATTTGTTTGAAGGCTACGTCTATCACTTCTTCCTAATTAGGAGGTCCATAGCAGATACCCATTACAACAGCACCCATATCTGACTGCCAACTCCAAGGCAAAAGGCCAAAACTCCAAGGCCCATTCCAAGGCAAAAATGGTCAAAAATCTATTTACAAGTCTCTATAAGTAAGAAATAACAATATTTTTGTAGTCATTTCTACTTTTAAAAAAACCAAACAAACAACACCCCAAAATCCACAAACACGCCGCTCCATAGCTGAGTGGGCTCTTTCCCACTACAAAGGTACACTGGAGAAGTTCATTGTGCTAGGTCAGCCTTCAGGTTTGGAATGTCATGCCTGGCAACACTCAAATGTGTGACTGCGCACTCAAACACTGCTTAACTCAAGGTTTTCTATCTGGCCCCTGATGAAAACGGACTTAACAGTGATGCTGCAGGCCTGAACTAGATCCCACCAAAACGTTTCACTTTAGAAATGGGAGGAGTTTTGGAGAGGTGCAGCTAAATTGGGAAGGAGCTCTGGGAGCAGCCTGTGCTGAGCTGTGCAAGCACAAGTGTTGGCAGGGCTGGTGATTTCACACCGAGTCCACCCCGTCCTGATGCACATTCCCTCTTGTACATGGCACAGTGTCGGAGGATCCTGCACACACAGTGAGCCATGCATCCTCTGCGGCCATCAGGACAACATGCCTGGGACTGCAGCCCTGAGAGCAACTACTCAGGAGTGGCAAACAGGGTCTGCAGAGAGTCCAGACCACCAAATCAGTCCAGAGTGACAAGGCAGTTCTGAGGCCAAGCTGGAAAGTCAAGTTCAGGGGTAAGAATCTGGCCCCAAATCAGCAGGGCACCTGGCCAGGTGCAACAGCAGGCTGCAGTGGTACTGCCAAGCGAAGGGAGTCGATGCCTCTAAGGATAAGGAACAAATCCACACTCACCCATCTGGAGACGGGGAAGGTCAGGGCTATCCACCCCCAGGAGGAGGCAGGAAATCCAGAGACACTTGGATATAGCAGAGCCTTCCTTTTTGTGAGGCAGCATGTCAACAGAATAAATTCATGGAATCATTTAGGCTGGAAAAGACCTCTAAGATCACCGAGTCCAACCATAAACCTAACACTGCCAAGATCACCACTAAGCCATGTCCCTAAAAATATGTTTGCCACAAGGGAAGGTTGCTATTTTCCTTTAATTTTGACACAGTAAGATCCCTCTCAGGTCGTGTTTCTCTGCTTCTCAGCCTCTCCTTTACTTCACAGGGCTATTTTCTGTTGCTCTAATAGATCACACTGTAATTCTCATGACTAACACATAATTCTTGATGCAATCCAGGTCCTACCTCTGCTTGTCTGGAGTTCAATCTTGACTGTCTAGCAATTGCTGAAAATGAAACTCAGACAGAAACTAAGCCATGCTTGACTGAGCATAGAATTTATTATTCAACTCCCTGTTACGATTATATATGGCTCAATTATCATCTCCTGCCTCTTTCAGAAATCTGGATATGCACAATGATAGATATTACTGAGACCTCACAAGAAACAGAATCATCCTGTGCCTGAATCCAATGCTCTTCCTTTAGTTTCTTGTTTCACTCCTGTATGAGAGTCCAGTATTTTTTACAAATCTGAATTATTTCCAGTCCCAGTTGGCTTATTTCCCTTAATACTGTTGAATTAAAGACACATCAAGGTACCACTCTAAAGATAATTTGAATATAAAGGCTTCTTTGGTATATTATCTGAGGCCTCAGTCTGCCCATTTGACTAGCATTTTTAAAGACTTAATAGTTGTTTTAGTGCATCATTATTAGGACATCTGAGAGGTAAGAGCTCCACTGCTTTCTCCAGCTGGGAGAAAGTGTGATTTGTGCCGTTCAGCATTTACACAATGACCTTCCAGCAGGTGAAAAAGAAAGGGCAAGTAGAAGGCTGCATCACAGCTGCATGCTTTTTATAAGGTCATATATATTATATAAAATCTGTCTACCAATTTACAGATAATGTATAGTATGAAATATCAACACATACATAAAAATTGCATTGATTCCTCCCTTGCCAGCCCTCTTGTTTATGTAAAGATTTCACAGGGACATCTGTATTTTTGGAAAGTGCTTTAAGGCATTTCTGGCAAATATGCTGCAAATATGGAAATTGATTGATTGATTGACCTCGTTGTGAGACTGTTGTTAATAAAACTCACTGGCAAGTTATCAAGAGGCATAAAACAATGCCATCTCTGTCCTCTCCCCAAGAGGCAGAAGCACTTTCCCTGACTCTTTGCAATAGCTCATTTGCAAATCTCAAGGTCACGGTGGGCAAATCTCCATCACCCATTGCTGTCTGTCCTTGACTCTCTCTGCCTGCTGTTTCACCAGCAGTGATGGAAGCAGGCAACCAGACTGTGAAGGCTCACCAGCAAAAGCATGTCTGGTGTGTACTGAGGCCACACAAAAATGAGGTACGGTCCCAGTGCTTTGGAAGTGGCCCTTCTCGCTCTGACACTGACCTGAGGCTGCTCAGCACCAGGCAACATCAGGCTCTGCATCACAGGGACAGCACTGCAACCCCTCAGGTGCCGGCATCTCATTCCCACATGAGAGCTGGGGTCCCATCTTCCACCAGCCTCCAAAGGAAACAAGAATCCAAAGTCAGGGGACTGTTCCCTGATATTTGGTCTTAGGTAAAGATTTAATATACTTTTCTATTGCTCTATTTTCCAGTGTTCTGGCCATCAGATATTGTAATGACAAGTAATGTCATGACAAGCCGCAATGGTGCCTCACACACTTCCTCTACTGTTCATGGTGCCATCTTCTCATTGTCAGATTTGAAAATTAATGAAATTATTTATCATTTAAACCAGTTTGTAAACTATCACTGCTCCTTCAGATGTTTACTTTTCTGTGGAATCCACTAATCCATGTGAACAACTGGTATATATTTGTTTCCTAAAAGACAGCCTGTCTTGTTACGAGGACACCCAAAGATGAGGATCCACTGCTGCCATCAGCAGTTTTCCCAGTGACTGATCAACACAGACGTGTTAAAACATTTTCTCAACTTTTGGTTGAGCTCAGCTCTCATCCAATGATTTCTGTTACAGGGTTTTTCCCACTGAATTCAGTATCAGCTTAGATTCAATACCTGCTCTGTTCCACATTTATTTGGGGTTATATCACCAAGGCACCTCCTGATCTTATATTTTGCCAAGTGAAGTGTGATGAGTTCATCAAACTCTGGACAAATTTTTCTCCAAACACTTTTCCCACTTTTCCTTTAAAGGAGATCAGCAGGACCAGACAGACAGTTTCACTGCTGTGCTCCATGTGGAGATAAATGAGGAGCCTACTGAGAGTCTGGCGGTCAGGATTGGAGGGAGGGCAGGGACAGGTGAGGGTCTGCTGCAGCCACCCAGCCAGGAAGACCACATGGATAAGGCCCTCTATAGACAGATAGGAACAGTCTCATGTTCACAGGTTCTGATCCTCATGGGAGACTTGAACGATCCTGACATCTCTTGGAGGGACAACACAGCAGGGCCTTAGCAACAGGAAGGTTCCTGCAATGCAATAATGACAACTTCCCTCTCCAAGAGATAGAGGAGTCAACGAGAAGAGGTGTTATGCTGGACCTCGCTCTCACCAACCAGAGCAACTGGTGGGGAATGTGAAGCTTAAAGGCAGTTTTGGCTGCAGTATCCATGAAATGGTGGAGCTCAAGAACCTTAGGGCAACAAGAAGGGTGCACGGCAAGCTGCAGCCTGAACTTCAGGAGAACAGACTTTGGCCTCACCAGGGGTCCTCTTAGGAGAGTACCATGGGGTAAAGCCTAGGATGGAAGAGAGGCTGGCTGGAAAGTAGGTTGATAAAAGGATCACCTCCTCCAACTCAGAAGGATCGCAAAAGAGAGGAAGTCAGAAAACCAGCAAGAGGCCTGGGTGGATGAACAAGGAGCTCCTGGACAAATGCAAATGCAAAAAGGAAGCCTACAGATGGTGGAAACAAGGACAGGCAGCTTGGGAGGAATACAGAAAAATTGTCCAAGCAATTAGGTTAGCCCTGATAGAGTCCAATCTGGCCAGGGATGTCAAAGGCAACAAGAAAAACTTCTGCAGGTATGTCTGTGATAAAAGGAAGCCTAGGGAAAATGAAAGCCAGCTCCCGAGAAAACAGGAGACCTGGTTATCCAGGACATGGAGAAGGCAGAAGTCACAACTTTTTTGTCTCCATCTTCAGCAGCAAGTGCTCCAGCCACAGCAGCCAAGTCATAGAAGGCAAAGGTGGGGACTGCAAGAACAAAGAGCCACTGGAGGAGAAGATCAGGTTCAAGAACATCTAAGGGACTTGAAGGAACACAAGTCCATGGGGTCTGATGAGATGCATCTGTGGGTCCAGCAGAAACTGGCAAATGAAATGGCTAAGCCACTATCGATCATAGCTGAGAAGTCATGACAGTCCTCTGAAATTCTCACTGACTAGAAAAGAGGAAACATAACTCCCATTTTTAAAATGGGGTAAAAAGGAAGGCCCAGGGAATCACAGGCCAGTCAGTCTCACCTCAGTGCCCAGCAAGATCATGGAAAAGAAGGAGGTGCTTATTGACAGCTAATGTGGCTTCACCAAGGGCAAATTGTGCCTGAGAAATTTGGTGCCTTTTTATTCTGGGGCTACAGCACTGGTGGATAAGGGGAGAGAAACTGATGTCATCTACCTTGACTAGTGAGACACGGATGTGATGGATGAACCATTCAGTGGAAAAGCAACTGGCTGATGATCCGACTCAGAGTTGTGATCAACAGCTTGATATCCAACTGGAAACCAATGGCAAGTGGTGCTCTTCGGGAGTCGGAATTGGAACCGGCGCTGTTTAACCTCTCTGGTGACATGGACAGTGGGGTCGGGGGCACTCTCAGTGGGTTCAGTGACACCAGGCTGTGGGGCGTGGTGAACACATGGGAGGGAAGGGATGCCATCCAGAGGGACCTTGACAGCTGGGGAGGTGGGGCTGTGCAAACCCCATGGCACTCAAAAAGGGCAAGTGCAAGGTCCTGCACCTGGCTCGGGGTAATCCTGAGCACAAATGCAGGCAGGGTGGAGAGCGGATGGAGAGCAGACCTGAGGAGAAGGACCAGGTGTGTTTGTTGATGAGAAGCTCAGCAGGACCTGGCAATGTGTGCCAAACACATCCTGGGCTGCAGCAAAGGAGGTGTGACCAGCAGGTCAGAGGAGGGGATTCTCCCCTTCTACTCTGCTCTCAGGAGACCCCACCTGGAATGCTGCATTCAGCTCTGGGTCCATCAGCATAAGAAAGACGCAGAGCTATTGGAATGAGTCCAGAGAAGGGTGACAAAGATGCTCAGAGGTCTGAAGCACCTCTCCTGTGCAGACAGGCTGAGAGTTGCAGTTGCCCAGCCTGTTGCAGAGAAGGCTTCAGGGAGACCTTAGAGCACCTTCCAGTACCTAAAGGAGCCTACAAGAAAGCTGGAGACAGACTTTTTACAAGGGCAGGTAGTGATAGGACAAGGGGGAATGGCTTTAAATTGAAAGAGGTCAGATTCAAATTAGATAATTACAAAGAAACTCTTGACTGTGAGGGTGGTGAGGCACTGGCACAGGTTGCCCAGAGAAGCTGTGGATGCCCCATCCTTGGAAGTGTTCAGGACCAGGTTGGACGGGGCTTTGTGCAACCCCATCGAGCGGGAGATATTCCTGCCAATAGCACGGGGTTGGAACTAGGTGATTTTTAAGGTCCTTTCCATTTCAAACAATTCTATGATCATAAATCACTGCTGTCCACTCTTTAATTTCCCTGTCTATATGCTTAAGAGCCTCATTTGACTTTCTGCCACATTATCAGATTGGAGCTTGTGTTCACTTACCCCTTAAATCCTTTTAAGGTTTGCTACTTTCCACAATATTATTAGTCATTCTGCAAGGTTTGTCTGCATTTCTTTGTGCTCATTACTTTGTAAACGGCTCCAAAAACATCCTTTGTTTCATTGGGGCACACTATGAAGGTAATTCACACTGCTCAGTGTAACTGACAAATCCTTAGCATACTTAACCAGTACTAGCCAGGAAGAGTGTTGAACTGGAATTTCCCTTAGAGTTTCCATAACTGAAATGTTTTGGGAAAACAATTTGATTTAAACAAAGTTGTAATAGAAACCAGGCACAATATTGTGGAAATGGGAACCACAGGTCTCCGAGGGGTCTTCACCCCTGCCTTCCTGCATGGGAAATGCAAAAAGTTATGAATCTCATTTCAATTCAGAGTGTTCCAGCTGTAAGAATCTACAACAAATTTTGAAATCCTGGTCCTCCGTAAAAGAGGATCACTTTTCTCCAGAGCTCCATCACTTTCCCCTCTACCAATCTTTGTTTCATCTCTAGCTTCTCCCCAGCAAGCTGGAAAAGCCATTATTTATATGGAAAGTAACATAAGGAATATCTCCAACATCTTTTTAATCTGTTTTGAATATAGTTTAGCAGCTGGCGACAAGGAGCTGAGCCAGCTCAAGAAGCTCAGCCAACTCTGTGGACCATCAGCAAGTGATGATGCTTGTTTCCAGTGAGACCTCCTACACTATTTGTTTCTGTTTACCCTTCTGGTGGTGCCTGCTCATTAAGATTCCTGAAAGTGCTTTCAGTCTTGTATTTCAGTGTAGCCAGTATGATAATACTTAGGGTTAGAAATCAATCTGTTTTTCAGTGATGCGCAGTGTCAGCTTTACCAGTATCTCAAGATTCAGGGAAGAAAAATGCAGCTAACTTTTTCTTTTCAAATAAAATCCTATTCAGAGTCATTCCAAATTCTCCTAGTTTGAAGAAAGATACTAATCAGGCATCTGTTTTGACACACTTAACTGTATCACCTAGAGGATGACATAAGGATCAGACCAAGCCATGAATCACTAATCCCTCACCATTGCTTCCAGCGAAAGTGTGTTCTGTGGGGCAGAAAAACTGGTTTTGTAATTTGTTTTTAGGGTGTTTTGGAACTCTTTTTCCTCTCCCTTTCTCTGTTCCCTATTAACATATTTCCTCTCTTTTACCACCTGATCAACCTGGAATAGAAAACTTAATCTGCTAAGGAGTACTGATGAGAAACCCTCCTCTACTCCACTTAGACAAACATGAGCAGGACTCACTAGATGGTGGTTGTGCAGGATGTGAGAACCCGAACAGACCCCACGGAGTAAGGCTGCCAGTTTGCAAAATAATCCTTCTCCAAATGAAAATGAGGCTCAGGAAAAATATGGCTAAGCCACAGCTTTGTCACAGACCTACATATGTTGGTATCACTGCTTGCTCTCAGACAGCAAAGGGTAGCAGAATTTTCAGGGTTACCTGTTTCAAATATTGGCTTTTGGAGCTTCTGGTGACCTTTCACTACATATTTGTGTATGAGTGCACAGTGGGGCCACCAGGACATTCATGGATCTCATAGACACTCCAGTTCCCATTGCACTGACCATTACAAAGAGAATCCAAAACCAGCCAAAGTCAAAAGGACCCTAAAAGGGTCCTTCCAACCAGTCCTGAATCAAGACAATTAAAGAAATAAATATCTAAGAATGACAAGAAGGACACACTACCATTTCTAATCCTTTTTGATCTGACAAGAAGAATACATAGAATGGCTGTATTTGTGCACAGATCTTAACCTCCTCTTTGAACTCCAAAGAGTTTTTAACACTGCCTAAGATGCATGTAAATCTCTACTCTGCTTTAAACTTGAGTCACACACCTCAGCTGCCCACCTGGGAACACCGAACCAGTGTGCAAGACCTGGGACCGTGTGAAGCAGCCAGGACTCAAGTCCTGAGCAACGGCTTCTTCATCCATGCTGTTTGTTCACATAAAACTTTCTTCTGGATGCCAAACTGCAGCCCTCTGCTCCCCTAAGTACCTCAACCAGTATTTTAAGCAGTGTTGCTCCCAGAGCTGCTCCCTGGGATGGTTTATGGACCTTTTTGGTAGAGTAAGGAAGAGCCACAGAAAAATGTGCAGAAGGTGGGAATGTGGCAGGAAGGAGACAAATATTTGTAAGCAGTTTCATTCATCACCCAGGAGATATGAAACAGCAGGAGCAATGAAACAGGAGCTATGCCAGTTCCCCCTTCACAAGTGTTTTCAAGTAACACTTGTCTCACTCCTTGTCACCTCCCAGACCAGAAAGCAAGAGCATTAGCTCATCACTCCTTTACATCAGCTGAATCCATGCTCTGCAATAACACTGCCACCTCTCATATATTCCAAGACTGTGGGGCTTTTTAAATACTTAAACTTTAATCTCTTCCATTTCCCTTGAAAGACCAGCAGGAGGACTTGTCAGCAACTCACTGTGTGAGAAAGAAGTGGATTGTTAACACCAAAAGCACTTGCTGTGCAGCTACACTCCCCATAAGATGTGAGCTTTGAATGCAAATATGTGGCTCTGGCTTCTACATCAGAGAGCTTAAAACCAGCTGCTCAATGCATGACTGTGCAAAATGCTGTCTGTAGTGCCCAGGTACCTGAGGCTTGTTTCACAGAACCAAGGGCATTAGGTCCTAAAGGGATTAATGGGCTCAACAGCTCTAACCCAGCAGTTGTGACCCTTGGGAGGGTACAGGGGCTGGGAATGTGAACCGCAGCCAAACTCTTGTTCTCCCTGAACAGCCTCCCCTACTGCTGCTGTCAGAAACCAAATGTTGGGCTAGATGGCCAGCATAGATATTTCTGCAGGATAAAACAAAATAATACCCTAGTCTTAACTCAGAAACATCCAGATCTACACCCACTCCCTTTTAAAACCTGTGGCCCAGATCTACCGTGTTGTGTCTTAAGTGGTATTAGCTTAACTTGGGAAGAGAGAGGAAATCCCTAAATGTATTGCTAGCATTATTGCTCAGAAATTCACGAAGCAGAAACAAAGGACCCTGAAGGGTTATGACACATGCCATATACCCTCTAAGTTCTATTGACTTAAGCCAGAGAGCCTCACTTCACTTTGACCTCTGAGCCATGTTTGCATTTATTGTGCAATACCTGGCAAAGGAGTGCCACATACGAGGTGCCAGCTACTCAACCCCTCAGTGAAATCATTGGAGCAAATATGAAAAACAAAAAGTCACTCAACCAGTATGGCAGCTGTGTGGTGAGAAAAAAACCTGTGTGCGACTAAAAGAACAAGATATGAGTTAAGGTGGGGGAGAGAAGAAAGGAATAGAGATCTGTATCAAAATTCTGGAGAACGGGAGCACTTTGCTGCAAGTTCTTGCGAATGAGATACAACCAATCATGGCACAAATATGGGGAAAGCATTAGTTTAAGAATATTTGTGGATATTTACTCTCCATCAATATTTTAAAGACTGGATTTGCAAAAGCAAAAGTGTCCCCTTTCTACTGCTGAAATCCAGAGAGGACTTTTGCTGTTGACGTCAGCAGGAACCACATTAGGCCAAGGCACATTATTTTCAAAAATCTCTCTGAAATATACTCAACACAATCGAATAGTGCAATTCCTACAGGCCTACTTATATTTACTAGAGAGTCAAACTAAATTTGCTATATGATCCGTGAAATCGTAAAAAGTAAAAACCTATATAAAAAGAGAATAAGCCTGAGCTCTCAAGTTCAGTACACAATTTTACACCATTATTCTTAAATATGATGGCGCTGCCATAAACATGTGATCTTCTGTCTTCAAGAGCAGTCATATTTGCATAAGGCTAGCACAGGAGCAACAGTTAAGGCAACATGAGTGCTGCTCTATCATATGATTCCAGAATTCCCAGTATCTGCTGGGGATCTATCCGTTCCCCCTTCTTCCCTGCAACATGAACAGAAAGGATGGAGGCTTTTTAATTTGTTAATTTGTTTTGGGAGGAGAGTTGCCTGAGAAGACCTTATGAGAAGAACTTACTTCAGAGGCACATCTGCCCCCAGGAAACACCTCCCAGTGAAACCTGTTACCGAGTAAGGAACTGCCCAGGAGGAGAGGGCAGGGTTTGACTCACTGTGGGATGGGTGCTTTCACAGATACACTCACAAACCCAAAGAAATGTGTAAGATTACAGACCCTGAATTCACAATATTTTCCATTCTGTTTTTTTTTTCCCCATACAGATTATAAACTGATTTATACTATTTTTAGAAAAGGCAATGCTGCTGGGGAAGTGATAGAGTGACACAGAGGGATGAGCTCTGTAGGAGGAGGAGAGCTGTGGGTTTTCCTCACCAGCATGCCCTGCCAGCCATGGCCCTGGGTGAGCCATCCTGGCAGCCCTGCTGGGAGCATGGCGCTGATGGCCACAGGGACCACAGGGCTGGCTACAGCAGGGTGAAGAAAACGCTGTGCCAAAAGAAGCCTCAAGGTCTTGGCAGCATAGGCACCAGCAGTCCCAACAGTGCTGCCCCTACAGAGATCCCAGACATTTTACTGCATTTTACAAGGACACCAACTGCTCTCCTAAGCTTATCAGCCCAGAAGCAGAGAGGTGGCTCCATGATCCCTCTCCTGCCTGGCTGGGCAGGGTTTGGCGTCACATCCTGGATGAGTGGCCCAAAGCCTCCCTTTGAAGCTCCCTGTCACAGCTACAACCCCGTCAATGTGGAAGTTTTTAATTCTTCAGCCTCTGAATATCTACTTTATTTTCCCTTTGAGATGAAAGAGCTGGCTTGAAGAGCAAGTCTGGGAGAGAAGGAGTATGGGTAACACATCAGTGACTTCAGCAGTCTTCAAGCTCAAGACTGCCTGCTTGATGCAAAGCCCCAGCAAATGAGTGAAAACATAAGTTACACTCAGGGTGGGTGCACCACCCTGTCAACATCTATGCACTTCTTTTTATGTCCCTTTTATTAAAGTATTTACATTTTCAGCTTAAGAACACGAATCTTTTAGCAGATGTGCCATTTGTGAGACACATCACCAAGTAATTGACTTTCATGCTATAAATACAGCATCTCTCATCTACCACGCCTGTGATCACGAGCTAAAGAGAGCCTGCAGAGTGGGAAGATGGTCATTTGAATTTGTGAAACTCTCGTAGGATGCCTAACTCTAGTGCTAATTTTGGCTCATAACTTTTCCCCACAGTAACATATATCCCTGTCAGACTCTTCCTTTAATCCATCCACAGGCACTTTAACGCCCCAGGAGGATTTATGGCCAGGCCAGGACTCCCATGAAGGGAGGACAATCCGAAGATAGCTTTTAATGCTGCATGACAAACTGGGACCAACGTAAGAGATCAGAGGTCACCACGTCGCTTATCACACCACCCTTCCACACCTTCTCACAGTGCCTTTGACAGACATCACATATTCCTTTTGCTGTTTCCAGTGGGGCAGGCATGAGTCATGGAGCAGCTCTTGGCCTGGCCATGTGAAAGACAACAATGAAAGGAAGGAATACAATTTTGATTTTTAAAAAAGTTATTTTTGGTTAGTTTTAATATTTTTCCAGTGTTGTATGGGGTCGTTTCATTTTTAACAGCAACAGATCCCAGGTACAATCCCCAGCATAAACACAGAATCACAGAATGGTTTGGGTTGGAAGGAACCCTAAGGACTGTCTAGCTCTGAGGGTTCCAAGAAAGGTGTCCATGTCTAGAGCCACCTTCCACTAGACCACCTTGCTCAAAGCCCCATCCAGCCTGGCCTTGAACACTTCCAGGGATGGAGCATCCACAGCTCCTCTGGGCAATCTGTTCCAGTGCCTCATCACCCTCACAGTGAAGAATTTCTTCCCAACAGCTAATCTAAACCCACTATCTTTTAGTTTAAAGCCATTCCCCCTTGTCCTATCCCTACCTGCCTTTGTAAAAAGTCCCTCTCCAGCTTTCTCTAGGTACTGGAAGGTGTTATATGGTCTCTTTGGGTATGTTTTGGTAGGTTTTACAGCAACTAAGAGCTGTGTGGCAGGTGAATGCTGACAGCCTTCTTGTACAATAGACATTTTTCTCTTTTTTTGTGTTTTCATTTTGTTTTAACCAGGCCTGCTCTTGAGCAGGTTTCATCTGGCAATCAGCTCTAGTAAAGCACTAGGATTATAACAGACTGAGTGGTTTATGCCTCAGCCCACTCACGGCTTTTCACACAGCTCAGTTTTCTTTTCACTAGAGTTTACTTATGGGGACTGCAAAGTTCTCTGTTAGAGAACTGGGGGGTTTTCACCCCTTCTTCTTCTGCATGACTGGGTTTAACCATGTTTTGCATGAGCATGGTTTTATTTATACCGGATATGAAAATTCATAAAGTTCCTCTATGACCAGTGAAAAACAGTAGGCCCCTGCTCCGAAACTCTTACACAGTAGGAAAAAAAAATAGCTGTGAAAGAACTGGAGGGCAATGGATTATGGCAATGACAAAACATGAGATTTAGCCACGCGCCTGGTATTGTTAAAATCTGTTACATAGTTTGCACATGCTACATATGAACAATGATAATTAACTGGAAGTATGTTGGAAAAGACAGCACACAAAAATCATAACTGACAAGAAAGACATGTGCCATCGCCAAACATGATTATCTACCCAGGCAGTATCAGGGTCCAGGAATTTCTGTAGATCTGAAGTGCATATCCCCTCCCACTCTCCTGTCCAGTACTTTTCTCCAGAAACTTTGCTTTGTGCCTGATTGAGGCCTAGAAAGAAAGCTTTTGAAAGAATATATCTAAACTTCTTCCACATGAGAGAAAAAACACAAAAAATGGAGCATAAATGATAAAACCCTCTTCCTCTTAGAAGAGAAGGACAGGTTACATCTTCCTCTGGCTCACTGTTGAGCACTGACTAGCAAATTAGAAGGAAGAGGAGGCTGCAAGCCACCTACTCACTGGTAATTCTGTCCATTTGTGCAGTCCTCAGGGGTAGGATTTAGCAGCCCCAAGGGAGCTATGAACAGAGCTTGTCTGTGACATCCTTCAGCAAGTCATTACATGGCACAGACCAGCAGTCAGGACAGTGCCAGCCCACCCCTGCGGAGGAGACCAGACAGCCTAAATAAAGAACTTATGATGAAGCTTTTTCCTTCTCCCACTCCTGACGGCATTAAAAGGACCAGAACAGAACATGATGCAGAGAAGCAAGCAATTTCATCCTAAAATCAGTTTATTTAATATTCCAAGTGGAAACACATAAAAGGATACTCCCTGGCAAAACTGGTTACCCAAGCCAGCCTTGCTTAAAAAATTCTTTAAAAACTCATTTCTGTGCTTTGTCTCATTGCCCTCTTTGCCTGCCAAAGGCAAAGTCTAACTTCCCAGTTTGGCCACTGTTTTGCATGCGATGTCATTTTTCAAGTGCTCTGCAGTGTGCTGTGGTATTTGGACTATTCAGGCTGGGTTCAGTGTTTACCAGCACCACAAAGTGCAGAGAACATTGTCTCAAAGCATCAGGCATCCCGTCAGCACCACAGCAGAAAGGCCAAACATCCCATCCCAGCACTACCTGCTGAGCTCCCTAATTGCAGCTGGCAGGACATCATGTCCCAAAACAAGGAGGTAACCTATGACTTTGTCCATGCTCCCCCACCAGAGGATGGGCAGCTCAGCCTCCCTGGGTGGCCCACAAGCAAAGCCCCATGGCTAAGGGTGCTTCTGATTTAGAATACCCTGGGCCAGGGGGGCTCTACCTCTGTCCAGGACACAGCAGCACTATGGGAACCTGATCCAAGGCTGGGACAAGCAAGACCTGAGAGATATCCCCTCAGAGGAAAAAGCTGCAGTGGGCAATCACTTACCAAAGGCTCTCTGATATTCTTTGTGTAACCCAATTTACACGAGCATAAGCTTAAAAGGTCTTCAGTGAAGCTAAATGATGAGAAAAATAACTCCAGCACACCACCTTTTTCCTTAGGGACAGAAAGCAAGCACTGATCTGCTTTGTACATACCAGCCTAACAAAGAAGGTAGCACACAGAGTACCATAGTCACTCCTAACTTCTCCCTGAGGAGGTGACACGTCCCATGCAGCACAAAGCTAAATCAGGGATTAATTGTTCTGAGATAAGTGGCTGCAGTATCAGGGCTAAGACAGAGAGCAGGATTTGAATGAGAATCATAGAATCATTTAGGTTGGAAAAGACCTCTAAGGTCATCAAGTCCAACGTTAACCCAGCACTGCCAAGCCCACCACTAAACCATGTCCCCAAGTGCCACATCTACATGTCTTTTGAATCCCCCCAGGGATGTTGACTCAACCACTTCCCAGAGCAGTCTGTTCCAGTGCTTGAAAACCCTTTCCATGAATAAATTTTTCCCAATATCCAATCTAAACCTCCCGTGGCACAGCTTGAGACTGTTTCCTCTTGTGCTATTGCTCATTACCTGGGAGAAGAAACTGAACCCCACCTGGCTACAGCCTCCTTTCGGGCAATTGTAGAGAGCAATAAGGTCCCTCGAAGACTCCTTGTCTCCAGGCTAAACATCCTGAGCTCCCTCAGCAGCTCTTCATAAAACTTGTGCTCCAGCCCTTTCCTCAACTCCATTGCCCTTCTCTGGAAACACTCCAGCACCTCAATGTCTTTCCTCCAAAACTGAGAACAGTATTTAAAGTGCAGCCTCACCAGAGCCATTGACTCCTTGAAAAGATGATATTTAGTCTCCACCAATTTAGTACTGTGTCTTAAGTACTACAATGCACTAATTTTAACAGAAGACAGCACAACTTGGAAAACTTTGAAAAACACTTGAGGTCTCTCAGACAGACGCCTTTCTGAAATGTTGCCAGTTGGCTCACAGTATTTGTCTGTCATTTTTAAAGGCTAGGTTTCCTAAAGCCATTTGAAACACACAGGTTGTCAGCAGCCTTGTTACCCTTTCTTATTATTCATTACTCTTTCTTATCTGTGCAGAGGCAAATTCAGCCTCTGTGCAAAACCCAAGGTTTTTCAGGTGCAGGTAAGACTGCAGGCACCAGCTAACAAACCAGTCATCAGCACAGCAAAGCTCATCAACACAACTCTCACCTGAAGATTTTGGGGAGAAGTTTATTTTTTCTTAGGGTTGAATTGACATATCCCAGCACAAAGTGGCTCCTCAGCTGTTGAGCCAAGGAGCTTTTCTCTCATAGCTGACCTGGCACTTCGGAAAGGGAGGAGGCACAGGCAGGAGGCCTGGCCCGGGTGCTATAAAGCAGTGAGAAGGAAGACTGCAAGGCTCTGTGCGCAGTGACAAGTCAAAGTCAAGCCACAAGACATCCACATCACTTGGCATGCCAGGTGCCGGGACAGAAAATAACCATGGGTCCATCTGGGATTCAGGACACAGCTGCCACAGATCTGCCATGTGACATCAGGGCACTTGGCTCATCCCATCATCTCTGAAGCACAGGGATGTAACGTTTGCTCATTTTTGCCTGAAGGGCATTGGGCAGGGACCATCTCTGACCACATCTGTGACCAGCAGCAAGCCAAAGAGCTAACAGGGGCTTGATGTGCACCCCTCAGAGCAGCTGTATCCCAAATTGACACGTCAGAATAAGGAGCCCTTTGGTATTAACCAAACCCCAGTCATTTTCACGCGGTTATCGCTTTGAAAGCCACACAGGGAGCAAATTAAACAAGCTAATCCAGCCGGCGTCAAGCACTGCCAACACACATCAAGGAAGATGACGGCAGGCTTTGCCCTTGGCTTTGCTTCTGCAAGACAGGCAACGGGTTTTTTGTTTGTCCTCCTGCGATAACAGGTATCAAATGTCAGGCAGGTGTCAAGTCTAGAGGGGAAAAAAAGAATGCCATCCCTCCAAGGTCAGGTAATCCATTGCTCCTTGTGCCCACAAGGAAAAGGCAGCCTTGCTCTCCCTGTGTTTATTCAGCCATAGGCTGAAGCAGCAGCAACTGTGCTATTGCATGGCTGGAACACGGAGCTGTTTTATGTTCACAGCCACACTGTTGGTATAATCAACTGACATGTACCTCAGTTCTCTTCATTGTGATTCATGCTCTGTGCTAATTAAGCAGCCCATGACAAATGCATCGTTATTAGCAGCAGCTGGAGAGGCAGTAAATCTTGCAGCACTTGAACAGAGGAGCCGAGCACCATGCCAGCATCTTCCAGGTGTGGAAATAGGGCTGATGAAGGATGCTGGATCCAGGCAAGGCAAAAACACCTCTCGCCAAGTATCCTTAAAGTAGTCTCAGCCCCTCAGCAGTGAAAGATAACTGTGTGCTATGGGCACAGACAGCCCCAGATAACACCAAACGCTCACCCAGCTGCTTTCCAGGTGCCAGACCTTTGGACAAGGGGAGCCTGGCTGAGGCCCTTTCCCCCTTGCCCAACCTGCACGGAGCCCCTTTTTGCATTCTGGGTATTTTACTTTGCACCAGGATCCTGCTCCAGACCTCACACCCCAAGCTACCAACACAGCCTTCATTTCTAGCCTCAGCCTAACACCCTCCCATCCTCAGTTTTCCCCTCTGGCTCTGGGGCATCGTGGTGCAATGAAGCAGCCTGTGCCAATGTACATCATGGGAGCATGAAAGCTGATCTTCAGCATCCTAGAAAAAGGCAAAAGAAGCCAGAGTGATACCAAATACCCATCTTAGTTTAAAGGGCAGCCAAGAGTTAAAACTTCTGTGCATATGCTGTAAAGCTGTTCTTTCCAGGGGGCAATTGCTCAACAGACTTTTAGAATCTTGTATAGTTACTGCTTTTCTCTACACAACATCTTTTTGTCTGTCTAAAAAAATTCCATTGTCAGACTACATCATTCCTCCCTCTTTGCGGTGATTTGTGATGATTTGGTGGAAGGATTCTTTAAGAATAAGTAGCAGTTGATGCACTTTTACAGCAAAAGCCTGCATTTTTCATCATTGTTGTCATGGGTTTATTTATACACAGCAATTCATGTAGAAAACCTCCCCCCAGCACTGGGCAATCCAGGGCACAGCCATGCTGAAAGTCACAGCCCATAACTGCAAAGTAAGCCTGTACACAAAATAACCCCACACAACTAAACAGAAGAAAAAAAGAATAAAAACTAAAGACCCTTCAGGGATTTTACATCCTCAAAGGCTCTTGGGAAAAGAAGATGCCCCTGAAACTCAGGTGCTCACAAAGAATGTGATGGTGGTGACCAAGTGTGTCTCTAGCAAATGAGCTTAAAACTTGGAAAAGCAGAAAGATTTTGACTCCTTGTTTAACTAGAATGTAGAGATTTTGGTTAGGTTGCTGACTAAGGTACAGTATACAGGCACTCCTGTTACATTTAGAGAGCTGTTTCAAGTGTGGGAGGAAAAAAGCTCTTCATTTCAGTCCATCTTAAACCTCTGCTGGTCCACATGACCATCTTGGCACTCGGATCATTTGCAGAAGCTTTTTTCTAACGTTATTTCCTCTGTATGAACACCTACATGGGGCACTTCCATGTTTACTTTTTTGCTTGACCTTTGAATGCCAGCCTGGTTTAACAGCACAGATGGAAACAGCAAACCCAACAAGTGCTTCCTGGCACTTTTAGTCCAAAGGATGCGACCAAGTTGTCACTGCCTGCTCCTGGCTATGGTGATTGACCTCAGCAACATCTCTTTCACCAGGCCACATCCCAGTCCCGGAGAAAGCCTTCCAAACACATCAGCTAAACAAGCCCAATGGAGACCCACAGCTTCACTCCCAGGCCTGCTGCAATGTTTCCCCAAGAGCTCTCCATGTCCCACCGGCCATGGCAGTGCTGGGAGCAGCCACAGAGCCCACCTGACTGCCTGCCCTACCCTGCTGCAGGCTCAGGATACCTGTGCCCAGCCTGGTGCACCAGGGTCATGCAAGGTGGGGCAGGGCCCAGCCCTCGTGCCACACATCACAGCAGCACCTTTAGCCAGCTCCTGTCCTTAGGGGCATTAGTTTTTCCCACACCCCCTTCTTTCACCAGGCCTAATCACTTCACCTGACCTGCATTTCCTGTGGCTGGAAGAGGTCTGCCAGCTCCAGCCCCCTGCACCTTATCTGAGGCTGTGTTCCTCTCAGTAGGGGTGCACAGCATCACCCCTGTCCTGACCTCCTCCCATCCCCACCTGGTCACATCTCAACCTCCCTTGATCTCCTGCCCTTGCCCTCTGCAGTCCCACGGCTCCCTGTAGACAGCCACATCTGTGGGGTCACACCGTGGCGATGCGGCTGCTGGCTCTCCTGCACTATCAGACACACTGAGTCACTGTGGCTCCAAGCAAGCAGCTGGAGCAAAGCTATGCCATTATAGGATGGTCCATGGCTGAGTATCCCGGCCCTTTCTAGCTGCAATATCAGCTCTCCATCATGAGTCATCTGATTATCTAGTACCAGGGAACGAGCTGGACTAGAGGTGACACCACCCCCAAGGACACAGAGATCAGTGTTTTGAGACACTGCATCTGCACCAAGCTGGTGGTGAGCATCTGAAGCCAGTCACTGTTCTCACAGAAAACAAACCATAATGCTGCTGGTGAACTTGCAGCATCTTTCTGCCCTGCATCCAGCCAGAAGGATGAGCACAAAGTCCTGTGATTCACCCTGAAACTCAACTCCAGGGCAGCAGAGACAACTCCCAGGACAGAGGCAGAAGAGGGCAAGCGCAGATGCGGCAGAGGTGGCCAGGACCCTTCCACAGGGGCTGGGCAAGTGCCACAGCAGGAAGCCCCAGGGAGCAGCCCCAGCTTCCAAGCCAGCTGGTCATGCTGGTTACGAGCACCTCGGGCACACGGGCAGCAGTGTGACGCTGCAGGACCTGCTCTGGGGCAAGGAGGCCATGTCAGCATGCAGAACACTCACTGCCTTTGACAGACCTTTGAGCAGGAGGTCAGTCATCATGCTACAGACAACACAGGATCAATTTGTCCAGCACAAATAACATTTTTGTTATCGTTATCCCGTGACTCAGCACTCTGCATTTTTCATTTAGTGCCATTACAAAAGAGCCAGCGCACAAAGCAGGGCAGACAGATGCGAGTGTCTCCAAAGGGACGTTGGAGAAGTATGCCAAGGAGCTGGTACTGCTGGCACAGCACAAGAGCGCTGTGACAGCTGGAAGAGGAACGACTACAAGTGATGTGTAGCCAAGCAGTGTAAATCCATCATGTGTGCGAGGGAAATCTCTCTGCATCTGCCAGCACAAAGTGCGTCAGAGCTCAGACACAGAGATGAATCTCACATCCGCTGAAGTAAGTGGTGAGGCTCCTGAGGACCAGGAGTGCTCCTTAATCTGCAGGTAAGTACCAGGATCCTCACACAACTTGTTTGCTCTCTGACGTCATGAGAAACCAAACTCCCTTGCTTGGAAAATAGAACTGAATGAGCTTTAGCGAGCTGTTATGGCAGCATTTTACATCACTGGAACAGCATGTCCCATGTCACACGAGGGCAAGTGCAGGTCTCTGGGTCTCACAGCCAGGGTCAGAGCTGCTCCACAGTGCGTGGGTGGCATCCCCTGAAGTCAGCCACATTTGGTCACCCCAAGCAGAGGGGGACTTGGGTCACCCCTGTCCCCACACGGTGCAAAAGGGAACACACGTCTTTACCATTAGACTGTGCTGGCTCAGGTAAGATCCGCTCCAGGTTTGGGGCAGGAGCAATAGGCTGAAGTGGGCAAGGGCCAGCCTCTCCCAGCAAGCCTGCCCTCACCTCGGTGCTTCTACAGGTCAGGCATCCTGCCAGCCCAGGCTCCTTTCTAATCTGTCAAAGGGTCAGAATTCTCAAAACTAAATCAGTAGCTGTCCCAGGTTGTTACAGGCATAATTAAAAGAAACTGATTGGCATTTTAATATCCGCTGCTGTTGAGTCAGTAATGGGGTTTCTGAAAAGATGTCTTGGTCTTAAGCTTCAAAAGCTGAGCCTGTCAGAGATCACATTGTGGCTCTGACCAGTATTCAGACTCCTGTTATAAACTAAAATTAATGCGGTTCAGCGTTAGGCTGCAGCTTAACTGAGCCAGCGAGCAGGAATGTTCTGTGCTCTAGTAGGGTGTGAAGAAAGGAAAGCTGAATAACTCCTACTTTCTTTCTATACATAGAGAGTAGGCCAAATTCTGACCCTTTCTACATTGCTTTAAAGCCAACTTCATTGCTGTGGGTGGAAAGTGTCCAAGGGAAATCGACAGATGCGCTAAGAAGTACAAAAAGGCCTGGAGGAGGGGAAATGTCAGCTAAGCACCTCTGGAAAGGTACCTCCAGAGGGTCCTGGCTGCACTACGTGTCAGCATGACCGCCATTAGGTTCACCCCAGAAAAGCAAATCCTGCCCTAGTGACAGATGGGGCGATGGGAGGCTACAGCTCCGAGGCCCCCCAGATCCTGGGATCCCACTGTGGTGGCAGGTCACAGAGCAGTAGCTGCAGGCATTGCGGTTCTTGGCCCCACGGGGATTTCCCACAGAACAACCCTTAGCTCTCTGCTCCAGGACAGCACCAACTTGAGAATAAACCACCAGAATACAGCAGGGCCAAATTAAATCACGAGGACTGTACCTCCACTCTGCCAAGGACAAACACTATACAGCAGAGCATATACTAAGAGCAGAGCTTCATACTAAGGCAAGATAGGTTTCTCAAGACCACCTACAATGAGGATCTATTAAATCAATCACAATCAAAACCTAGTCTGCCTTCAAGTGACTTCCAATTAGGATGCAGTAACATTATTAAAGGACTCAGACAGGCAAATTAAAAAGCTACACTGAGGAGGAATCACTTCCCAGAGGGCTAATTTTCATCATCCTTGGAAATAAAAGCCTCCAGAAGTTCATATTTCTGATTTTTAAAAGCCCAAAACCCACATCATCTAATTAAAAGACTTGCTAACATTATGTCACTGTTGAGTTTTCCCCTTTTGGATACTTTTTTTTACTTTGCCAACTGCCACCAAACCAAAAGGGCAAAAATCATAAAACATCTCCTTCTTCACATCTGAATACCCACATTTCACCTGAAGCCTTGATAAAGAAAAAGACATGATGACTGGAGAAACTTAATTGCAGCTTTGTTGAACAGTTTGTATTCTTAGCTGGGGAACAAAGAGAGGAAGCCTACTTGATCATTCAAACAATCAGAAGCCAGTCTGAAACAGAGTGATGAGCTCAGATTAAGGGGGCAGATTAGAAAGTGGAATTTTGCAAATCAATTTCAAAAATTCAAGAGCAAAGAGGGAAATATCCATTTATCTGTTTATCGATCTGAGGAGTAACCACCTCAGTAACTTTTGAAATTCTCTGCAATACATTGAAAATGAACCAAAGGCAAAAGCAGTATACTCCCATGCCTGGGAGGGGAACTTTTTATGTTTTAAAAATACAGACTTAATTACTGAATTAATGAAATTAACTATATATTAATAATAGCTGTGTTTCAATATAATATGCTTTGTGTACATACACACACACATACATATATATACATATATATGTATACACACACATCACTAAAATTAGCTGCTCAACAACATCAATACTTGCTCAGCCTGAACATTTAACTAAGAGAGAGCCTGGAAAAGTCATGTTCGTATATTACATCAGAGACTTCAGATATCAGAGGCAGGTGGTGGAAAATTATCTCCAAAAAAGTACAGAAAGAAACATCCATCATCTTCCCTGCTGGAGGTCAGGTGAAGCCCTAGTGTAAATCAGGAATGTCACAGCTTCTCATTTTCCTCTGACAAACACTTACTTGTACAAATAACCTGCAAAACAAGATTGTGATAGTCATGAAAACAAGACATTTTTCAGTTTGTTGGAGGATCCAGAAAACAAAACCAAAACCAACAACAACAACTTTAGGAAAGATCCCAACTTCCATAACACCTGACCTAAAATATCATTACTCTCACCAATCCCCCCTGCCTTTCACACTCACTTGTCTTGAGGCTCAGCATTTGCTTACATTTTTCTTAACCCCATGAGGCCTTTTTATTTTTTCCTTTAAAAAAAAAAAATCTTAAAATTTGTAATTGCAACTAGTTCAACTCCTGAACAAAATCCACTGAGAAACAAAGTCATCTTGTTTACCTGAAATTGTTTTCCACTACCCTCAATTTGTTTGGATTGGGTTATCTCTTGCCCTTGGGTTGCTGTGTTGGGTTTTTTCCCCTTGTTTTAATTTAGTTATTTTTCTTTTTATACATACCTGGTTACACAAAAATGCCACCCCAGCCATATTTTGGTCCCCATCCCTGGGACAGCAGCAGGCTAAATACATGGTCACTATACACATATTTCCATACCAGGGGCAACTCCACTGTCAGGAACCTCACTGTGGTTCTATGAACTGCATCTGAAAGGAGAACATGGGCAACTCTGCCTGGCAACTTTAACATCTTCCCAAGCTACTTTTTATTGCAGCTTCTCAAACATTAGCTGTTGAAATGGCAGGACTGGATGGCAATTATCAGGAAGTGACAGAAAATATCAAAACAGAAAGGGCAAGAAAACAGAATCAAGAGGTCTAGACCACTTTCCAACTGTAGCCTTGACTGCTATGTGACCATGGAGAACATCAGCTTAATCTCCTCCATGCTCCAGCCTCTCCATCTCCCCAGTGGGATGGAAGTTATTCTCCATCTCTTAGGGGTCTTCCTTCACAATACATGCTCAGCTGAAGAAAAGAAAAAAAGTTGGGACTGAAATCTTTTTCCATAGCAAAGAAATCTCATACTAAAAGGTTACTATTTCCAACTGGATTTGGCAATTAAGCAAACCTGTGCCTTGCATATGCCTTCTTTGTGTCTGTGCAGAGGAGTATGGTTTGTTTTTGTTGATTTGGTGGGGTTTTTAAAATTTTTTGTTGGATTCTAAAAACACCATAGTTATCTTTGAGGCTGAGCAGGAGCCCAGTCACGAGGTCGCACTTTGCTGTTCTGCTTCTTCAGTTCTGTGTAATCCCAACCCTCAGTTAAACCAGAAAAGGGCCTTCAGGTTCTCACACTGGGTCGCAGGAAATACCTACACTAAGTCACGCAACACTCTTGTCAGCAGAATGACCAACAAGTCCAGCAGCTGCTAATTTCCTGCCTCGCTTTCTACTTTCACAGGCCAAACATGGCATGGGTGCAGGACTGTAATTCCCAGCATGGCAGTAGCTGCTTTTGCCATTGCTTCCCAGGCCAACAACCAAGGTGGGTGCTGATTTATCTCAGCAGAGCATTTGGCTCCATAGCACAGGACTGAACAAAAACAATATTGTGGACTAAATTAGCAGTGGTTTATCTCCGCTGACAGCAAAAGACAACAAATGAATTTGGCAACATGAAACAGATGAAGGAGATACGAATGCCGAGGCAGACAGGACCATGTACTTTGTCTGAGAGCTCTTATGTTTATGCCTTTAAAATGCATGCCAAGTTCTTTCTCTACAAGTACATATGTTTAAACTAAAATATGCCTTAAAGCCTAAAACTGCACCTGCAGGCACAAGGTCAAGAAGCATTTTGGTTTTGTGTAGAAGTATTTTTGAGCGTCATCATATATGGGATCACCATACTTTCTATGAATAGCAAGTCTGGCAACTACACCTTCTGCACCTTGCTCCAGGCACCAGGTGTGGTTTGTGTTGGAGGTGAGATACCATATTGCACATCACAGCTCCAACATCTGGTGTAAGCTGTGCTACAAAACGAGCCTCATGGCTTGGCTGCTTCTCTTTCACATGCAGCCCGTAGGTAGCTCCCCAGGAGCTGCCAGCTAAGGTAGTTGGTTTTTCCTGTAGCATTTTGCTGATGGTGTTTATCCTGCAGTGCCTGGCACCCTGGAGCCATGATCCATAAACACAAGCAAAAATACTGCTGTACAGTTTTAAGCACACAACCCAAGGTCACAGAGGTTCTGCTGCTTCTACAGAAGTAAAAATTAGTTTGTGAAGTCAATGCATCCTTCAATCATATTTTTAAAAACCCACTGCAAACCAGAATCATTTTGAGGATGAGGGGATCCCTGTATGAAATGTGGATTTGGTTTCTATTCTCAAGCCCTGACAAACTCTCCCACCTCAGCCTTTTCTTTCAAAACCTTTATTACTTCTCCTCCCCAAAGGGCATCATTCTCTCCTGGCCAGCCTCACACAGAAGTAGTTTGTCACTCCCAGGTGCTCCCAGTGCTGTAGAGCTGCACTGCTGGAAGGGTTTGAAAGGCCAAAAAAGAGTTTGCTCAAGAGGCTTGACAAGGTCTGGGAAGATGACGATGAAGATGGCTGGTTGGAGAGGGGCAACATTTCTGCAGCCAGGGAAATAGTGTGGAGCAGAAGGAGCTGGTACACATGGCTCACTGCTGGGGTATCATACTTTTGCAGTAGAGATGCCTCTTTCCAATTCACTGCCAGCTTACCAAGACAGGCCAGAGCTCTGATATTCCCAGGGAGCGGCACCAGCCAACAAGGATTTATCCTCTGTTTGGCACCTGCCTCAGGAAAACACTTAGGACAGCCAACACACACGGTCTTGTCACACGCAACTCTGCAGCTCCTAACTCTACCCCTGGTGCCCTTCTGAGCACCACATTCTCTTGCCAGCACTTGGAGAGAGGCAGGAAGGTGCAAAGCAGCTGCGGCTGGGGCACAGCACAGACAACAGCATTCGGAAGGACACATCAGCAGAAGAAGCTGCGAACAGACTGGGTTAAATTTGCAGCAGTGGCCTTGAGAACAAAGCAGCTGTGGTTAGGCAAAGCGTGCGTCACAAGCACAGCCCAGAGCCGGTCGCGTCCCTTTTCATCTCCTGCCTGCTGCACGCGCTGCTCTGCTCACAGCGCCCAGCACTTCCTATGGAGCAGCTCCCTCGTGGGGGCCTGAAACAAGGTCATATTTGGAGAGGCACCCAACCTCCGAAGCTGCAGCCTAGAGCCATGAAGAGAACTCACAATGTTCTGAGGGTCTGGCTTTCTCCTGGTGAGCCAAGCATGCAGTGAGAGATCAGGGCTTTGTGAAGGCTTCTGCTCTCTTTAGCTCATCACTGCTGCACTTTAGTGGTTCAGACACACACACAGACCCTCTTCCCAACACACTCCAAAGAGAAATGGAGAATGACCAGCTAAAAGATGTATTCACTCCCTCTGACATAGTATAGAAGGCCAATAAAAGAATATAATTCAGATACTCATGGCATGGCAGTGGCTCAGCTCCTTCTCCAGGAGTTTGAGCAATGAGATAGAGGTCATCCAGGCTTTAGCTCCTGCTGGCATCCTGTGCCCTGGGAAGGGAGAGTCACAAAGCCATGCAAAACTCCTAAAGCAAAGAGCACCCCTTTTCTTTCTTTCTCTGGTCACTAGGATTCTCCATGAAAGTCTCGCCTGCAGCAGGCTGCCCAAATATCAGGTCCCAGCAGCACCTTGCTGACTGCACACACTATAGTGGGAGGAATACATGGAACAAACAGCCCCACAGCAATGATGCTGTACTTGGGCCACCATTACTAATGTCCTCCCAGAAGGGGGGTGGGAGTGGAGGGGTGGTGTACCAGCAGAGGCAGTGCATCTGGGCATCCATTTCTTCCAGCTACTACTGAAGCCAGGGAGAGGACAGCGAGTCCAGTTTTGCTGCAGCCCTGGAATGCTCTGTGCTCTGCCCAGCCCGCGGACAGGGATCTGCATGACCAGATTTGATTAGGTACTCTTGGCACCGTCCTTGACTGCTGGGCTGAGCTCCCCTATCAAAAGCAGCAGTAAATGAAACAGGAATTATGCCACGTGAAGGGCTGGGTGATGGAATAGTGACTGGAATGGGAACAACTGCCCCTCAAACCAATGATTTGCAGACACACCACACATTTACGATCATTTCCCTGTAACCTTTCTCCATGAGGAGAAACAGCATTATGGAGCAGGGGGCTCTATCTTCAGCAAATAGCTAAAAGCTCCTGCAAGGAGTTGACTACTTGGCTACAAGATGCTTTTACAACCACACCCCATGAAATACGAGGCTCCCATTCCAATTCAAAGTCACCACTGGATGCAAGTGTTTCCATTTCTTCTAAGTCATTGTGGAATTTCACAGCCTGAGAGCAAAAAAGTCTTTTTTTTTTAAGTATTTCTTGGCTTTCTGTTCAGCAATAGATATCCACTTGAATTCACATCAAGCCTCAGAAAGCAGCAGGCAGTCACAGTGCCTGTTGCTAGTGCAAAGTTGCTTGTCTCTCCCCTCTCCACACACCTCCTGCTCTGATTTGTTGCACCCCCTGACTTCCTCTCCGAATTTCTGGAGGGGTCAGGGAAGGCAGATGCGCTTACCCAAGGAACTTCCCCACGCGTTGCCTCAGCCAACAAACTGCCTGGGGAAGCATTAAACTGAAGTTTGGTATCTGCATTGCAGAAGATAAACACCTTGGCAAAGCAGGTCAAGCAATAGCCAAGGACAAATCTCCACTTCAAGGGAGGTGAACTCAGAGCAGGACCAAAGGGAGTATAAGCAGAGAAAAAAACAAAACCACAAAGGACTGGAAGCAGAAAAAAAGATGGCATGAAAACTGAGAAAAAGGATAGCACAAAAGAAGACTCAACCACAAATCCATTCATATTGCAAAGGGACACCACTACCAAGGCTGGATGCTGCCTCTCCAAAGTTTTCCATGAATGTTGTGGAGGGACTTTAACCAACCAGCAAATGTGCAGAGGGCAGAACTGCAAGTGTTCAACACAAGTCTCTTCCTTTACAATGTCGACTTCTTACTCACCTGAACAGAAGCATCCTACCACACTTTCAACTTTTTGCTAAGCAACTTGCCACTTCCTAGCTTGCTCTTTGAAGTATTTTCAAGAGCCTTTTAGAGAATGTTGTAGGGGCTTTTTGCCCCATAATATCCTGCTTCATTCACCCCACGCCACAGAGGGGACCCACACAGGGAACCCACATGGGGAACTCACTCTGACTTATCCCCAGAGCACCATTCACCAGAGGGTTTAAATATGAAAGTCATAATGCATATCCTGAAAGGGATACTTCTGACCCCTCTCACTGCACAGAGCATTCCAGAGCTGAGATGATTCCATAGCCATGACAATTATGGATTTGAACCTCAAAATGCTATAGCCACTGACAAAGCTGCTTCAGATAGCCTGAGATTTCTGTCACCTCCAAGCCACTTGACACCCAGAGCACCCATTTTACCAAAAGCACGGGATAGGGATGAGTGTAACCACGAATGGATAGTTTTCAGAATGGAGACAAAGACTGTCACTTAGGAGATAAACCTGTCAGGCAAGAGAAAACACAGGTACAGCAATGATACTGAAATTTTCCTCCAGCTTTATGCTGTGATTTTAAATACAGTTGATAACTATGGCCTTGATGCAAAACAAATTTCAAACCCTCCTCAAATAAATGGAATAACAGAAAACACTTACTCAGTGTATATCACTGGCACTTAATACAGTTAACTACTAAAAATGAAGTTATCATTTGCATTGTTTTAGTAGATGTGCACATTTCTCAGAGATACAGCTAAGTGCGGAAAGGAAGAGAGAATAGTAACTACCTGCTCCGCACAGTCTCCCCAAACCAATCTATTGTTTCCACTGTGGTTTGGCTTTGCTATCTAGCATGCTCTGTGTGAAACAACGTGACAGAAATTACTTACCAACAAGCAAGACCTTCTTGCTCTTTTATGAATGATCTCTCCTTCCTCTTAACCCCTTCACACAGCAGGGCACCTAGGATGCTAAATACACTGCCTGATGTGGTTTGTCACTGGCTGCTGTCACCCTTCTTTTAATGACATGTTTTTCCACCCAGCAAAGCTACCACCCTCTTGTAATTTTTGGTAGTGCATTAGTGTCTCATTCACTGACTGAAACACAAAGGACAGAGCCCCAGCACTAACTTGGTAGCAGAGGATGGATTCATCACCCAGCCCCTTGCCCTTATTTTAAACTGTGAAGCTTCTCATTTTGATTTAAGGTCAGGCTGTGCTTACAGCTGTTCTTCACCATACAGGGAAGGACAACCTGAGGCCGGGGATTTCTGGGCAGCTAATGGCCTATGGAGGAGCAATGGACAGTTGACAGGCTCCCAGGTTAATCACCCACCAGCACTGATGCCAGGTCCCAGCAGAGAGCAGCTCCTCAGCATGCAGATGAGAGTGAAGTCCAGAGGGCAACAACACTGTACAGCACAGGACAGATCATTTTGGGGAAAGACTCTGCACACTCAGTTTATTTGCTTCAATATTTTACAACCTAATTTGATTGCTCTTGACCAAGGGCTAACTCCCTCCTGCCAGCCGTGGCTTGCCAGCATGGCTGTTTCTAACCATGGTCTTCACTGGCACCATCTTTTATTTCACCAGCTGCCACCATGTGAAATGGGGATTGCATGAGGTTTATGATGGACAGTTTCCTTGCTGATGAAGCCCACACTGAGCAAGGAACTTCAGCAACAGGAGGAGGATATTTTATCTGAAGCCAGAGCTTGATGCACACATACCTTTTTCTCCATGGCTACTGCTCACCTACAGGCCCTGCCTTTTCTCAGTCCTGTGCAAAGGGCAGCCAGCATTCCTAAAGGCCCTGTTCAGATCCACCCAGGGTTTCACATGGTCTTGATCAAGGCTGCCACTGCCATGACCAAGAGACATAATCAAACCAAATTTACTACTCTAAGAGTAGCCTACTGACACTGAATCATCACAGGTGGCACCAAAGCCATTTGAATCCAACACCACAAACCCCATTCTCTATGCAAAAAAGCTTCCCTGCCAAACTACTCTTAAAGAGGGCTAACAGACCTTAATTGCCTTCTTTATATTTTTTCCAGACTGTGCAGTGTGACAGACTTTGATCTACCCCAAGTTGTTCTTTATCATCTCTTTTCTGATTAAACCAGGGGGAAAAAAGATGTTACAATTAAAGTAAAGCCATCTGAGAGTACAACATGCCAGTACTTGGACCATATTTCATCTCAGTTTTGTGAAAATGCAACAAAGCCCTGCAAAGTAACTTTTTAGCACTTTGGGATCAAAAGTGGTCTATGCCAAGACAAATATCCTTCTTATCAGATCCTTTCCCCAGTAATAGTTTTATTTTTTGAAAGGAAAAAAGGCCTTAAGAAATTGTTTTAAGAAAGTGCCAGCAATTAAAACAACAACTGGACATAAAGCAGTTCAAAAATCTGATTTCTCCATTCTCAAGATCCAGATACACTCCCCCCAAACAACAGTTTAAACCTTTTCTCAGATAAAGCTATTAAAACAGAAATCCTAATCTCCAGATGAAATGAAAGGTTTACAAAACACCAAAAGGAAAGTTTTACTGGAGACAAGTTAATTCTTTTAAACTGCAGTGAACATGTAATTTCAAAGCAAGAAAAACAAAACCAGAAACCCTTTGCAAATGTTAACATGTTTTCAATTTTCCCGTTTCTCTTCTGGGAAGAGAAGCAAGAACTACATGATGAATTGACCTGAGTGCTTGTGCTTTTCTGGTCCACATCTTCCTCCTCCAGACATAAGGACTTTCAGATGCAAAACACTAAAAAAACTGTGTTGCTCTAACTGAAAATTTGATCATAACGCTACAAGCTTGTAATTCATAAATACGGATTTTTGGCAGACACTACTGACTAGCTAAACCTTCATTTGGTGTCAGTACAGAAGGTATTATTCTGCAATAACAGTCAGACTTAAAAACACAGCAGCGTTTTCCCCTGTGGAAGACATCCCACTCCATGGCTCGTGAACATCCTGATCCTATGAACCAGACTCTGGAGTAACTGCAGCCATCCCCAGCAGAATGGAAGAGACATGTTGCTATGCAATAACTGCCTGTCACAATCCAGCTGTGCTATCAGCTCGTGGCATTCACCTCAAGCCTATAACAAATTCTAGACTTGACCAACGGATACACTGATTTTGATCTCCACAGACAGATTAAGCTAAAATTCATCCTCCGGCTAGGCAGGTACTCACGATTTGAGAACAAGATAAAACGTTCACGATTTCCATGGCAGCTTATCCCAGTGGCCAACTGCTTCCTTATCTCTTTGTGCCCAATGTCCACTCTGTCTGCTGAATTTGGTTTGCAGATACTGGTCCCTATTCTACCTTCTCTTTACTCCTCCCCCACCCCCAGTTACCATCCATCACAGGGGCTGACACCAGCAGGTCCAGCTCCTCACTACAGAGGCCAATGTATTTCTGCCTGGACTTCTGCAATGTAAAGATACAAATGACCCTCAGGTATCACCTCTCACTGCTACCCAACAGCACCTCAATACAAATTTTAATTTTTGTTACTTCCCACATTTTCAACTCCTGCGTATTTTCACTGAGTCAGTGTTGAATCCATTTCATGTTGCCAACAGTCAGTCTTAACCCATCAAATATTTATAAACAAGTGAAATGCTCCCAGTAATACTAAGCCCCAGTAGCTTCCATTTTAAAAAAAAGCTATAATGGAGGAGGGAAGGGCAAAAGGAATACTTAGCCTTCATTGAACCAAAGGCAGAGCAAGCTCAGCTTTCACCAAATGCCAGAAAAATCCACCGGTGACAGGATATTGTCCCAGTCAAGGAAACTACATTTGCCATCCATGTCCAGACAGATACCAGAGAACATAGCTATGAGGCCCAAACATCACATATAGTCCACTGCACTGATTGCTTTCAGGAGATTTTTCTTTTTTAAATTAATATTTATTACTACTTAGGTAAGTGCTGGATCACAGAAGAACCACAAACTTGGGACCCTCAGAGCAGCCTCCACTGCCACAGGGGTCCTCCAGTTCTCACAGGTGGCAGCAAAAGCCTCTGGTTGGTACAGACAGCTTTTTTTAAATTATCAGTAGCATTTCTCTCTAACAAACTTTAAAACCAAGGAATTACTAATCCCAGGAAAACCTGGCAGATTTGTCAACTCCAATCCTACACAATAACGTAGGGTTGCCTACACTACACCCAAGGTGACTTTGATTTGCTAATAAAACAAGACAGAAGCACTACAGAGCAAGGGAAGTGAAAGAAAATCTGTTCAGCAGAAGTAAATGACCACAGTTCACACATAACCCACCCAAATGCATTAGTTTGGCACTGTTGGAAGAAAACAAAGCTCCAGAGTTAGCTGCATATGCCTCAGCAGTTTACACTAAACATCTAAAACAGAGGCTCAGCAGGTGAAGCCTCTGCAGATGTAATTTTGTCCCCAAGATTTCTAAGACATTAGCCATGTATCCAGTTAAACATAATAGCAACAAAACTTAAGCCTCTAAAGCTTTAAGCCTTTAAAAACTATAATGCAAGGGGAAAATGGCTTATAATAGGGCCTCATATCACAAAGCCATCACACACAGTAACTGTTTCCACATCACACTGCCACTCCCAACTTCTCTCTCCAGGCCCAAATGGACTGCAAGAAGCGACAACCCCCCCTGCCCCCCAAATCTTCCCAAAAACATTTACTGACCCCCACAGCTAGGCCAGCATTCAAGGACCTCTCCAGTGGCAGAGGTAAAACCTGACCCAAACGAGCAGAGTTTGGTTTGAGATAACCACTGCAGAAGACAGAGGCATTTCATTAGGTTTTTTTTCTCCTGGGATAAAAGAGCACGGATGCATCAGCAGGTTTGAAAATATCAGGATCATAACAAGCCCATAACATCAAAAAAACCTCAAAACCAAAACTTACTTGGCGCCAGCAGTAAGTTTCAGTCAGATCAGACTCCTCACCACCTTTGGTCACAAGCTGCAACACTGAGATACAGCAAATAGTCAGGGCTGAGCAACCCAGTATTTTCCTGCTCTGCTGGCCTAGAACACCTTGGCTTGACACAGCTGTGACAGGGATGGGCAAGGAGCCTTTATTTCCCTGCCAGCCCCATGTGGCTAGTGATTCCTGGGTTCAGGTGGCTGCTATTAAGCTGCAGACAGTGCCACTGCCTTGCAGCTCTTGCTTGGTTATATGAACTCAAATCTACCAAGGGAATAACCCCTTCTATGTTGTGGTCTAATAAATTTTGCTACAACCCATCTCACTTCATAAAGGAGATGCATCCAACACAAACAGTGGGATTCTGTTCTAGGAGATCTCACTGTTTGAGGAGAGAAGGGGAAAAAAGGTTTAAAAATCAAAATCCAGCACTGCTGGTTGGAGAAGGCTGAGCACAAGTACATAAAGCAGGTCCTGGAGGTTGGTACTGTGATGAAATTAGCTGCTCTCCCTACACATATTTGTACTGGTTTTCATGTACGGTTTCCTTCAGGTTCTGAACACTCTGACATAGAAAGTAAAAAAAAAGGAAGGTCTGCCACTGCTATGGATGTAAAAAGCATAACTCAATGGCATTTTTTCTACTTAGACTGCAAAGGCAGTGTTCCTGTCCAACAGCACAGGCCAGCACTTTAACCTGCACTGGCACAGCCAGTAATGACCCTGCTCTGACACTGGCTGGTGCTCAGCAAGTCCCTCCAACCTCACATAACATTTATTCTGTTTCGCTAAGCTGCTTTCATGCTGCTCCACAGGAGGAAGCAGGCGGTGGGGCAGCCCAGCTGAGCCACAGTGCTGCAAGAGGCAGGGGCACGGGAGAGCACTGCAGGGGCAGCAGGTGTCTCTCAAGATTCCACACAATCCCTCACCGGGGATCCCTAATCCTGTCAGAGTCAATTTGCTGTCAATTTTCCACAGCGCTGAAGTACCAATTTATCACGGGAAACACTTACTCTCCAAAGCTTTAATTATTTCCATATATGCTGGGTAGGTGTGAAACGTGTGCAGGAGTAATTTACAGGAAGGAGAGCTGGAGAAAGGGAAGAACAGTGCAGGGACCAGCCCAGCTCATCTCCAGCACAACACGTGACTGCTCCTTACAGATCCTGGTAAAGCTCCATGCCATTTGGTTTCTCCCACTGTAGGGGACTGCAGATGGCAAAGCTGCACTTCAGCACAACAGCATTAATTCCTCTTCCTGTTCTTCTATCAAGGAGCCTCATGTGCACAGAGAGGGGTTGGTCTCTTCTCCCAGGCAGCTCGAGACAGGACAGGAGGACACAGTCTCAAGCCGGGCCAGGGGGGTTATGCTGGACGTTAGGAAGAAGTTATTCACTGAAGGAGAGATTGGGCATTGAAAGAGGCTGCCCAGGGAGATAGTGGAGTCATCATCCCTGGAAGTGTTTAAGAAAAGACTGGATGTGGCACTCAGTGCCATGGGCTATTGACAAGGTGGTGTTCAGTCACAGGTTGGACACAATGGTCTCAAAGGTCTTTCCTAACCTAGTTAATTCTGTGATTCTGTGAATCTTGGCCCAATTGCCACGTCTCAGACCACAGAGATTAACTTTCGCTCTTTGCACTGATTCCTCATACCAATCTGGTCACCTTGAGATGTCTTGATTTCCAGAATCAACAGTTTCCAGGAGCCAGATCACTAACACTGGGCAGCAAATTCATTGCTCCATAATATAGCTGCAAGAACACTTACATACTGTCTCTTGCAGCAGTTACCACGTTTCAACTACTGCTAGTAACACTTGAGCAATCCCTGCAGAAAAGCAACTTTTGATTTGGTTGCCTTCATTAGAACTTGAGATGCCCCTTCTTCATGGCAGTGTTTGCATGCTGTTTGTCACATTGATTTGATTATATTCTTCCAGCTTCCAGCTTCAGGATGAATTTCTCCTCAAAACCCGAAATAAAGAGTCACACCAGAAGAGCCAGACGAGTTTCCTAACCATTGGGCTGGTGGATATTCTGGGTGGTCTCTTGCACTCTTCAGTGAAAAGTACTTAAATGCTTGAACATTAAAACCAGATGACACAACTTTGGAAAGTGGGAGAAAAAGACAACCTCATTTCTCAACATGTTCTGCCTGGACTATAAGTCCACCAGAAGTCCATGAGAGAGCTTCTGAGACAGCATTTGCAGAAATCAAGGTTCAGCCTGGATTCCTAAGCAAAGCCCCAAACTGGACATGCACTAGTAAATCCAGGGTAGACAGACATCCTCTCCAAAGCACAGGAGACATCTGACTGAACTTGCTTTCTGGCAATTCAGTATTGCTCTTACTTTTCTTACACAACCCATATTAACTTGGTTTTGTACTGACTTAGAGGGGTTTATCAGCCACTGCAGTTGAGCTGATAAAACTTCCTGGTTTATGGAAATACTTCAAATATGAACAAATTACTTTAAAGCTGCTATAATTTCTATAAGGGGGCAATTGTAAAATTGTCTGGAGAAGAATGAACTTCCTACACATTAGTATGGTAAAATTCACCCTGTGGCAATTAACAAAATGCTTGAAAAGGACACAGTCATGGGTGGTCCAGCTGCCCCATGGCCTCATGTGGTCAACAGATCCAGCCTTTAGGAAGAAAGACACCAGCTACAACGTCCTAGAGGAATTCAATTTTGCACAAAGTGTTACATAAATGCCAAAATAGTGTTAGAAATGAGGGCAGGGCTTGTCTGCACTCTCCAGCTTCTCCATTCACATCCCCAGTACATTGTTAATCTGACATTTTATCCTGCCTGGAGGCTAAGGAATATCTGAAATATTCTTGACTCCTCCCTGTTCAAAATAGAAATCAGAGGCTCTCAGTTACCACCCTGAAATTTGCAGAGGAATTTCTTTAAGTAAATAATAATTTTCCGATGGAAAATTCAATATATGGAAAATCTAGACCACTCTGCCATGAAAACAAAGAAGGAAATAAAACAAAACCCAACCATTGACCAGGAGATGCCTCATTAAAATCAGCAAAACCAAGATTATTGTCAGTAATATATGATTTAGAAGGTTTCTCCGTAAGAGATTCCAGGGCTGGGCATGGATTTGTCTCCTTCATTACGAAAATCATTCAGAAAAACAGTGCTTCTTTCAAAATCATTATCTTGAATTAGTTATTGTGTCCACTTAAGACTCTTTCAATCACATTTTTCCTTCACTCAGGCTGAAAAAAACCAATTTTTCATAACCCACTTCAGGATTCTTCCTCCTCCTCAGAGCAACTCACCATTCCATGCTCCTGAAATGAAGCAAGCAACTGTTCCGCAATGTCGTGTCTCTCTTGGTAATGGTGATATAAATAAGGAGAAATAAACCCTGGGGCAAAAGATTCCATTAGTTGCTCTCATATCTTTACTGGCAGAGTAATTGGCTGCACTGTAAGCCTGACTCTACTTGATTTTGCTATCTGTCACTTCTGTGGCAGGTTACAATTACTTTCCCCTTTTCCTTCTCTCTGTCCCCTTGTCCTAAGTTTTCCTTCCACCTGGGCGTCTGCCATCGCCCCTTCCTACCAAAGTCTGGTACAGTGCTGGCAGAATTCACTTCTTCTTTCACCTTGTCTCCTCTCTTAAAATACCATGTGATAAAATACCACGTGATGAGGGATTTCAAGAGGGAGAGGCAAATGCCAGAATATCTGATGGCAAATGAAATAGCAATGGCATGATGAGGCAAGGAGGGAGGAAGGAAGGACAGTGCCACTGGAGCAGAAGGATCAGCCAGGTGCCATGGGAAAGCTGAACAGTGATGTGACTTAACACAATGAGGGCACTTCCAGAGGGCAATTAAGCATTGTAAGAAGAAATAGTCTAGCCTACTTCCAAACTTCTCCTCTCCTCCACCTGCACTCCTAACTAGCAGGGAGCTGGAATTGTTTTAACTTGGGAGGTAGGTGAGAAAGAGGATTTTAGAGATGGAGCTGAGCAGCAGCCAAGTTCAGAGTGCCATTTTCCTGCTAGACCCTGATAACCACAAGCTAAGCCTCTGAAGCATAGCTGCAGGGATCAGCTTGGCTGACATCACAGTCAAAGTCTGTGTGTGCAGCTGGACTCACGGCATTGAGCTCCTTGCCTGCTTTTAATATCATTAGGATTTTCAGGGCAAGGTAGATGTCTTTTTTGTGAGAAAAAAAAAATTAAAATGCACAGGGGTTTGTTCCCCACAGCTGAAAACAGGAATCCGTGGGAGGAAAGAGAGAAGGAGGTTTCGGTTCTGGTTCTGAAGGGGTTGTCAGGTTTCAGAGCTGCCAAGTGAGCAAACTGAACTCCCACGTCCCTACAACCTGAATGTGAGCAAAACTGGTTTTGAGATGGAAGGCTGCAGAAGAAGGAGAAGGAGGCCAGATTAGCATCACTCCAGTGAGCCCAGCAGAGGACAGGAGCGGATGCTGCTGTATTCTGTGACCTGTATTTTCACTGTCCTTTTATTTATTAACAGCCTGCCAAAAATAAATCTTGCAGAGCAGCAACATGGGCCCTTTGAAATTTGCCTGCATTTTGGACTCACCAGTACAGCACTCATGACACAAGCACACTCCCAGAGATAGGACAGGAGACAGCCAAATCAGTAACTCCCATGGTGTGGCCCATGCTTGAAATCTCCACAGGATATCTGGGAAACTTTTCCAGGAGAGGAGACATGTGGGGGCTGACTTTAACCCACAGAAGAGAGTCATGTAGTGGATTAAGCACAGCCTCTGCAAGAATGGTATTTCTTGTCTGCACGTTTTTTATTCCTCCCAAGGCAGACTCACTGAATCCTTACTGAGATACACGAGCCAATACCCCCATATTTACTTTCTGAAGCATAGAATGGAAGCATATCAAGGCTCCTGGAATAGATAACAGCAGTTTGCGCTCATCTGGATTTGCTCCAGAGTGAATCCAGAGTGAAAAGACGTGGATAACCACAGTGATTCATGCAGTCCAGGGCCTTAGGGTCACCCCTGTGAACAGGCTTCTGGCCCCTCAGACAACAGGAGTGCTGTCAGTGGAGACTAAGGCCCTCTGTGTGATGTAAATAGGCACCATTTACTCAGTTCTCCTTGTCCATATATCTAAGCAGTGGACTGCTGTCAAACAGGAATATTCCGTATCTTTAATTAAGGTCTGCATCTTTTTAGAATAGTGGGATCGATACCTGGCCCAGCTGTTGGGAGAAGGCGAAAGACCAAGCCCTAACCATGGCAGCAAGCCAGTCACTTAAGACTGGCTTTGCAGGGACACCAAAGACAACACCCAGGAGCAGGGAACCAAAAATGAATGATTATCTAAAGTTATTCATTTCATGGAGGCAGAGGGAAGGGAAGGGAAGGGAA
>VZRL01005683.1:0-148953 GCA_013397895.1 Origma solitaria | reverse complement strand
GGAAGGGAGGAAGGGAGGGAGGGAGGAAGGAAGGGAGGAAGGGAGGGAGGAAGGGAGGGAGGAAGGGAGGGAGATAAAGACAGAGAAAGACAGAGAGAGAGAGAAAGAAAGAAAGAAGGGAAAGAAAGAAAGAAAGAAAGAAAGAGAGAGAGAAAGAGAGAAAGAGAGAGAGAGAGAAAGAGAGAAAGAGAGAGAGAGAGAAAGAGAGAAAGAGAGAGAGAGAGAAAGAGAGAAAGAGAGAGAGAGAGAAAGAGAGAAAGAGAGAGAGAGAGAAAGAGAGAAAGAGAGAGAGAGAGAAAGAGAGAAAGAGAGAAAGAAAGAAAGAAAGAAAGAAAGGAGTTTCTCAGTTTGTCCCTAATCATTTTCTGCCTTTCAGGTGGTCTGATCACCTCACACTTATTGCAAACGGGAAAGAAATGTGGCCTTTTCTGGCAGCTCTGTACCTGTCTACATCAGATGACTCACAGACCCCTTGGCAGGGAAAATTCTTGTCAAGCTGGGACAATGTGTTACTCGTGTCACTATCCACAGCTCTCATCCCTGTGCCTGAAGATCTCAGCCACTCCTTGGCAGACAATATGCCCTTGGGTGGGTGATACAGTCTGGGCTCCCCTGGGCTGAAACACAAGGTATAATTTTAGTACGTTGCAAATGATCCATATACATTTACCACTTCCTGGGGTGTTCTGACCCACTCAGGCAGGGAACAGTCACCAGCAGACTCTGCTGTAGCTGGGAGAGGTGGGTGGTAACACAGTTTAAGTCTCTTTTAGTCCCAGAGAGTGAGCACACCTTCCAGATTGTTAAGATAGCCTCACTTCCTTGGCTGTTTCTCACTGGTGACGTCACATTGCTTTTATCCTCTGTTGTTGTCTGACTTGGGAACTGAGAAAGGAAATTACAACACAAAATTCAAATCAGGGGATTTTTGGAAGAACTTGAAGTAGCACATAATAAAAATGCTAATAAAATGTTGCAATCCAGTTCTCCTCCAGTCAGATGGTTTTGCACCAAGAGGAAGCTGTGGCAGATGCCCTGCAACCTGGTTGGTGTAATAACTGGGCATGAGAGGACATCCCAGAACAAACTGTTCTGCTTTGACTTCCCTAGAGAACAATTAACACTGACAGCTCTTTCCTTTTGGCCTGAGAGGATTTAATAATTCAAACAGTGTTACTGCATTTTCATCTGTTTCTGGTCTTCTCTTTACTAGTCCTTGAGGATGTGAGGTCTAGGAATCAAGGTGAAGAACAAACCCAAACCGGTGGACAGAGCTGATCCCACTTTTTTAAACAGCTCCCAGTCCACAACACATTGCTCTCTACTGCAGTAGCTGTGACGAAAGGCTGGTGACTGGTACGAGTGACCTTCAAGAGGATTAGCCAGAAATGTGTGACTGCCAGTGAATAACTCTATTCATTTATTATGCGTGACGAACACTAAATCATTCTAGTAAGATTCTTTTCCATTCATTCGTTGCTTGAGAATGATTAGCAGCAAATAGCTCTTAGAAGCTTTTCCAGTGGAGCTGAGCAAAACACACACAGGCAGAGCCAAAAATTTTGTCCCGTTCACTTGTGGTCAGCTCCCATCAAAAGTGTTGGTCAAATATTGGGGGAAATGGTGGTCAGTGTGTATCTGTGCGACACACAGGTACTCTTTCATCCTAAACCTTACATCTTCTAGTCTCTTGACGATGCCCATGTTACTACTGGAGACATTTGCCAGGTTTCTGTTCAGATGGAGCAATGGTTACTCTTTGAATCACTGAGTTTCTCTGTAAACTAACATAACTAAGGATAAAATGGAACATTTCTCTTCTCCAGGCAGACAGACAATGGATGACTGTTAGGATGACTCTACATCTGTCTATCACTGTGGCCACCAATGGCTTTTCAAAACTGGCAGGCTTAAGCTGCTGATTAAGACATGAAGCTGCCATTTCCACCCATCAAGAGGTCTAAATACCATATCGGAGCTGAAATTAAAGGAATCAGGGATGCTGAATCAAAGTGGAAAGCAACATCCTGTGTCATGTCCCCATGTGTTGTTCCCCTTTCTCCCCCACATATCAGAGATATTCCTGTGTCATGCTGACCAGTGTGGTACGAATGTACCACGTGGCTGAAGCACAGCTAAACTGGATAATACCCAGCGTGTCCCAAGACCACTGCACGGAATGCTGCCCTGACGTGTGAGACCCCGGCTCAAGTCCTTGCCACCTGATTTGGAGCAGAAGCTGACCTTCACAGTCTGAGAGATCCCATGAATTGGCTGCAGAAAAGGTGAACCCCATCTTAAGCAGGCTTGATGGCCCAGCAGCTCTCCTACCTGGCGTAACTCAGGAGACCTTGCTCATCTTACCTCTTTCCTATGACCTTGAGCAACTCTATCTCCCCACTCGTCCCCACTCAACTTGACCATTACTTCAATTTTACTTTTTAGGTAGTGACTGCTACCAGGTTCATCCCAAAGGAACTCTTATCTCTCTCTCTGTAGGCATGACTGAAAATCAAATAATAGCAAATGGATTTCTCTTTTCAACTACACTTCAAAGTCAAAAGAGGTCATGTGTACATGTACACAAATAGAAAACCAGTGGGGCTATTTGCTTCAGATGATAATGCTGCATTTCACAGCCCCATTTTCCAGCAGCAAAATTGTTGGCTTTTTGCTCAACATCATATGACTCTTGAGCAGTGAGGACTCTATGCATCTCCACGTGGATTTAACAAAATAATTAACTGTTATTCAGCACAAAGAGAAAGTCATAAGATTGCAAAGAGCAGTGCTAAGAATGCAGCTCCGTGGAAGAAGAGCAGCTCTCTGTGAGCTGATGATGAAGTGCCCATATAGCCTGAGCCCTGGCTGCAGCACTGTATCATTTTCTGTCTATTCACAGCTGCTCTTGGCCAGTAAGAACTGGAATGAAGCATGGGCTCTGGATTAGCTCATGCTCATGCAGAGCTAACAATCACCTTTGGTTTTGCCTGTTGCAGGGAACTCCAACAGCTTCCTTCCTGATCCACACTCAGATTTTCCAACCCTCAAAAATGGCATGTGCCCAGAGAAATAAATTTACAGTCGGAAGGAGTAGGTAAAAAACTCACATATTTCATGGGTCAGAGGGATTTCTCAGAGTAATGGCAATTTCCTATCTTACATCTTTTCTCTATGTGACCTTACCATTCCTCCTTTTCTCCTGAACTCTCTCCTGCAAATTTTTTTCCCAACAGCCGTAACATTTATAAATTATTCACAAGACATAGCCATAAGGAAAGACTAATGTTTCATTTTTTTAAAAAGGTTTTACAATGCTACCCCTCCAAAAGCACACTGCATGTGAGGCTCCCAAGGCTTCCTCAGTACCATTGCCAGAGCTCCAAATGGCACTTCATCCTTTCCTGGAGCCCACAGGGCCTCAGTCAAGACTGCTTTGCAAAGATAACCAGTAACAACCACAGGATTTTCTGCTGGGTACTCCCACACAGCACTAACTAGGAATTCCCACCGAAAATAATCAGAGCTCTCATGTGAGTAATAATGTATTAATTTGAGAGAAAGAGGACATGTAGTCATTCAAATCAGGAGCAGCCACAGCCTTCTAATTAAGGAGGCAGCTTGTTTTCTTTGCAGTTTCCTGAGCAGACAGATCTCTCAGAGACTAACAACTGGTCTTATCTATGGCTCAGCGCTGGAAAAGCAAGGAAAATGCATTCCAGTCTGGATACCAAAACAAATAAATCTGGCTTTATGAGCAGAATAACAACAAAAGGTACATGACTGATTGATTACATGTCGTCATACGACAAGCCCGCAGCTAATGAAGCATAATGCTGAATAGATGAACATGAAATGAACACCATTAAATACCCTATAATAAACATTTTTCTAGACTCTTTTAAAAGCCAAAAAATCACAGTAATATTTAATACCTAGACTGCTACAACACAGCTAATGAACTCTCAAAAACTTCATAACTGTTGCAGTAAAAAGAAAAAAAAGGAGTTTGATCATCCACTATAAAAAGCTGTACAAGGCTATCCCACCCTGGCTATGTCAGAAACTCCTTCCTGGGGCAGGGAGAGCAGTGCCAGCCACCAGTGAGCTCCAGCCTTCTCTCAGGTGGTTTCCACTGCCCTGGGGACAACGCAAACAGCCATTTCCAAGTGGCTGAAGTAAATGGCTCAGCTGGCAAATGATCCACTTCAAAACCTGGCAAAGAGTTAAACACAGCAGTAGAGAACACAGCACATGGAGGAGACAGGAACTCCAAACATGGTGTTAACAGGGCTGTGGAAGTTGGGCCACTAATGATTCTAGGAGCACCTGGTCTGTGCCAAGCCATGTGCGTTTACTTTAGCTGGAAACCCAAGTGCCAACTGTCTGCTTTCCTCACTAGGATACTGAATGCTACTTCTGCCTCTGCGTTACCTACAATGATCATTTTCATGGATTATTCTCTCTCTTGGGACAGAACTACCATTTCCTCAATGTCAGTCAAATGTTTTTCAAACCCAAGACATGCAATCACAAATTTTTGAAGGCAGGTAAATGATCAAGTCTGAAAAAAACACTACCTTTTTTCAAGCAGTGACAGACTCCCAGAATCAAGATAACACTGAAGCAAGAACACCCATGGGCATATTACAGGAGTGAAAAAGAAAAATCAAAGTATTTTCTTCTTCTGCAGCATCTCACATTCTGATGTATCACAGCACTTTACAACCCAGTGATCTTTCCGATGCATCTACTGGGTTTGCAAATACTGTGTCAGTCTGAGAGATGGACAAGCTGAGAAATGCAAAGAGGGTGTTTCTGCCTATAGAAATGACTTCTCTCAACCACCATGAGTGAATATGTTATTTAGAGTCTTGAAATGGAAAGGGTGAAGAAACGTTCACCAGAACTATCATTTTCCACAGATAAGGTAAAAATGCTTCCAACAGCTGAGCTTTACAATACCTCTAAGGAATGAAGGTACTCCCACAGAACACATTTGCAGAATTAGGCATTTCAGGCAGATGCAACTCTTGTTTTCCTTTCAGAAATGCTCCCCCCCCTTTTTTTTTGGTTGTTGTATATGTTGGAGTGACTATTTTTGCAGGTGCTCAAACAACAAATATCTCCCTTGATTCTCCCAACTTTTGAAAATCTCAGTAATAATTACAAAGGATTGAATGGAAAAAGGAAGCTATTTTTCTTTCTCTAGCCAGTGAGAATCTCAACAGGTATCTGTGGCATATGGGCCCTGCAGGAAATGGGAAGTTGGACCTTTAAAGGCTTCAGCTTGCCAACCTCCTTTTGTACCTACAGCTTCTTCCTGCCACATCACCAGAAGAGAAACACCCACCTTCATCCCTCTGAAATTAGCTAGTGTGGAAGGAAGTAAATTAATACATGAAAATTTTGGCATCTGATTGCCAGCAATCCATTCATCCCCCTCCAGTAGCTGCTCTTAGAAAACGCAGTGGTGTCAACGAAATAACTGATTTCAAGGTTCCGTGTTCATACAAGGTTGCATGGGCTCTGCTGGGATAAAAAGCATTTCTGATGGCATGGCACCATCAGACCTGATAAAACTCATACCTTTGGAGAACCTTCTCTACCACAGGATAGAGGAGGCTGGAAAAATATTTTTGTTTCCCTGGAGTTTCTCTACATTGCAATTTTGATAGGACCATCCAGTCAATGCGTTCTTTCTGTTATTACCTTAATAAAAGAACACGAGATCATTATCTCCCAGTAACTGTGCTGACTCTGTAATAGTGGGCTGTGATGGCTCAGTGCGACGGGAAGTTACTCTGGAAATCTTGCATGACCTTTCACGCTCCTGGTATAAAGAACACCCTCCCTGTTCACCTCTATTTATGCTGATCACGTCATACGGCAGTATTTCCACCAGAGAGGACAGATAGGAAAAAAGAAAGGCATGCAGAAAGAGAGGTAGAAAAAGTGTGTTTCCATACATATAATTTCTGTTCTCCCAAGGAGGACGATCCTGAGAATCAGAAACAGAGTGAAAAAGTATATTTCTACTGAAATTTACAATACCTGTTTACCACAGCCCACCTGAAATAATTTCAGCTATATTTTTAACTGTAAAAGTCAAGTTTAAATACTTTAGCTGGACTGATTTTATTAGGAGCTTATGAATTAAATTGAGAATGAATGCTTTAGTAGAGGTTTTCTGGCATCAAAGAACTAGCTGCAATAAGCTTTCTTGGACTAAGCTGAATTATTAATGTTGATTATATAAGAGTACCATTCACCTTTCAAACGCTGAGGATAATTAAGAATCGCTCAGCAGAATAGCTGGGGAGAAACCACTTGAACAACTTTCTTATGCAGCTCCCTTGAAAGAAAAAGAAAATTAAAACCCTGAAAGAAAGGCTGCTCTGCCTAATATGCACGCTTTCAGCAGATTTCAAAGACAAAAAAAAAAAAAAGAAAAGAGAATTATTTTCTCACAAATTACATTTGTAGTTAAACATTTGCTTTTGAGATGGGATGTGTTTTCATCACCACAGCATTAGAAAGGAAATGGAGATGTTTCTCTGAATATTTAACGATACACTGAGCTGCTCTCTTTTAATAAAATCTCATTTCACTACCATCATTCTACTGAAAAAGATGTGTTGAATAATGCCAGAGAGCCACGGTATTAGATCATCGCTATTAAATATTCCTCTTTGTGCATTCACGGCATGCTTCCACACATTTGATGCATGAGAAGTGAAAATGGCAGTGAGCTAAAGCACCTCAGTGTTCCCTTCAGCATTAATCAAGCTTCCAGGATGTTAAATGCCCGCAGGGTTACATCCCTGACCCAGCCACAGCACTGGCACCAAACTTTATCTCATGCAGGCAGGAGGTATCACCAAGTGAGTACCTGATGCAGGCAGCTCGTGCAGCACAGTCACGCACAGGGCTGATTTTAGGGGCGCGCTCTTCCCAAAATATGTTTCTCCTAATCTCTGAAGGATGAAAAGGGACAGCAATAGGATGTATGGATTAAAGAGCAGTTTGCCTCTGAAACGCCCAAACGAGTAGTGCCCCAAACAGCTCAGAAAGCAGGGCCTGACTCCACGCCTGCTGCTGATGCTGAGCCTGCCTCACCCCACCAGTGGAGCTGGCAGAGCCAGCTGTGCTTGTCGCTGGGATGGGACAAGCCCCTAGAAGTCAGCCCCACACCTACTCACAGTCTTCCTGTTTTTTCCCCAGCCCCTGTGCCTTTCTCCCCTCCATACCCAACTATCCTTGCCCTTCAGACTTAGCTCAGCTCAGCTGAGGCGCAACAAACTCCATCTGACTCCCAACATCTCGCTCCCTTCTCACTCCAGTCCCTTTAGGACTGTTTTGAACATCAGGAGAACACTCAAGTCACCCCATGTATGAAGAGAAACTGAAAGGAGTAAAACCTTTGAAGAACTTGGGGACAATATGCAGTGCCTTGTTTCCCCACACACCAGAGGGAATCTGTTGCCAAAAGCTTTTAGGGATTTTCTTTGTTTCCTGGCATCAGTGTTTCATAGCTGTTTCTGCTTCTTTTCCTCATTTCTGTTCTCACTCTTACTTCTCTCTCTCCTTCCAGCACACCCCAGACCAAAACCTACCAAAAGCTTCTTCCTGAAAGGCAATGACTTTGGGTTTGTTTCTGGCACTGTTCTGGGCATCTTTTTGCTTAGGGCCCTCTGAATCTGCCTCCTGCTACAGAAAGTTTGCAACTACTTTCACTGCAGGGCAAAGACGGCCTCAGCATAGAATCATAGAATAGTTTACATTGAAAAGGATCTTTAGGACCACTGAACCACTGTTAACCCAACACTGCCAGATCCACCACAAACCGTGGCCCCAGGTGCCGCATGGTGGGGAACAGTCTCCCAGCCCCCTCCAGATCAAGGGTACAGCAGTGATAGGCAGCCTGTAGGAGGCAGGGGAAGGAAAATGAGGGCGGCCTTGTTTCAGATTTTTAAGATTTTTAGGAAAATCTTTATTTAGATTTTTAAGGAAACTTTGTTTTTAGTTTCTTACTTTAGACATTCTTTAGGAAAAAGGAACAAGGTGTGATTTATTTGGACACTCTCCTGTTTTCCCTGCCTAGACAAATTCTGCTTCTTCAGGCAATTGTTTCTGCCAGGAAAAACAGGCCACTGAGCTCAGGGTCTTCAAATGGGGTGAAACTTGACTGTGGCTGCTGTTGCTGCCAGTCATGCCTTGGCAGAAGGGTTACACACACAGTAACTGATCCCTCAGGACTTCATCTGCTGGCTCCCTCACCAGCAGAACAGCCAGACACATAATACACACTTGCCATGTGATACTTTAACAAATCTTTTGCTGTCTACATCTTCATAGGCTTCAACTCAGCCACCTGGGTACATGTGTGTGAGAGGGACAAGTTACACAGGCTCCCCTGCATCAAATGTATGAATTCTCAACAAATCAGTGGGGTCTGAGCAACTTGACACTGTCCTTTTCCCTACAATACAAAGCAGGTATTCCTGTCTCCTTCACAGGACAGAAAACTACATCTGCACCTACAAAAGCTGATGTCACCCTAGAGGGACAGACCAAACCTTGGGATGAAACTCTGGACCTAAACTTCAGTCACCCTGGAGAAACAGGCCTCATTCCAGTCCTGATTCAGGGATTCTTCCATGTCTTTAATGGAGCAAGAGGAAATCCCCATTCAAACTACTTCTAAGTGTCTGGCAGTTCATCTTTCCTCTGGTTTGAAAGGAGGGAGTTCAGGAGTGGTTATGGGGGAACAGGAGAAGCAGCTTATTTCTCAGATTTGAGGGAGGAGAAGGGTATTGCTTGTCCACAGAAAAGGCAAGCAAGCAAATGGCCCAGCATTTACTTCAGAAGATCATTCAGACTGTGAGGTTAATAAAAAGAAAGCACAAGAACAGGGCTCCACAGGGACACCCAGGCTGGCAGGCAGTGCAGAAAGAGGCCTGGAAAGACCGTCCTTTCTGCAGCCCCAACAGCCTTGAGCAGACCTGCAGCACACAGAAAGGAGCAGCATAGTTATCAGGCAGCTAAGCCAGTCACACATATGGAGCCAGAATATACAGCACAGCCTGAGCTCCTTGTTCACTTGAACTTGCTTGCAGGACCAAGGACACACGACCTAGCTGACGACGATGCTGCTCTCATAGTGGTGTCCTTGTAATATGATTAGCTTACTAGCAGGTAATAAATTAGGGGGGATGCTAGGTAAGTACATGCATACAGAGAATAACATTATGCTTGGTAACATCAGTGATGGCTCTGCCAAGTGAGCAGTGTCTTTGCTGTGGGAACTGACTGTAAACCATTTACTATAGGGCAGGAAAAACTTTTAAGGGAAGTTCTCCCAGCCTTTACAGCACAGGATTGCCTACAGGATGCAAGTTTCACTTTCCTTAGTGTGCCATACAAATGTATTACCCTCCTTGGGGGAACACTCAGGCTGATGGCACCAAGCAGAACAAAAGGGCACAGATCCAGGTGTGTGCTTGACCAGGGCAGGCTGGAAATGCCCTGCCCCTCTTAAAAAAGCAGCCTTCAAGTCCTTCACATCCTCCCCTCCATGCACTGGAAATTGCAGCTGTGCAGGGGAAGGATGATTTGGGCTCCTAAATTAATCAGTTTATCTTGTAAGCATTTTCCACCAATCCATTTCAAAATTTCGCTCTGTAAAGAATCATAGGATCCTATCATAGAATGGCTCGACTTGGAAGGGGCATTAAAGATCATCCGATTCCAACCCCTGCCATGGGCAAGGACACCTTAGACTAGACCAGGTGCCTCAGAGCCCCATCCAGCCTGGCCTTGAACACTTCTAGAGATGGCGCATCCACAGCTGCTCTTGGCAACCTGTGCCAGTGCCTCACCATCTCACAGTAAAGAACTGACACAGATGGGAACATAGTATCTCTGGTCCTATCCACTCTCAAAATACTGTTGAAATCCCTTTTTGGCCCCAGATGGGTGAAGAGAAGTGCAGGGAGCAGCTCTGGGTACCACCCAGGCTCAGGGGGCAGAAGCAAGGCTGCAAGCCCTGGTGCCAGTTTCAGATGGCAGAAGCAGGACTGCCTGAGGCTGGGCTCCAAACAGCACATCCCTGTGATTTCTCTGTGGGTCAGCTTTTTTCCAAAGAGGATGAGGTAATCAGAGTGCCCATATTCACCTTGCCTAAGCACTCAGATAAGCCAGTTTGGAGTATGGGATATCCAATTTCTTGTTTCTCTGCAAGCGACAGGCACACATATCTGATCATAACCACTATGCACATAAAACTAGAACTGATCCAAACCTGCCTGAGCAGGCAAGAATTTGAAGTGCATTTATACCAAGACTGCAGAAAAATATGATTGCACTTTCAAAAACCTATGTTAATCTGTTCCATTTTACCTTGGGCAGGCCAATGGTATGTGTTTCATCTTGATAAGGAAACCCTGATCTCATCTGGGACATTGCTTTTCTAATGTATCCCTAGTAATGATGATGACAAATCTAGTCAACAAAAAATTGGCATTATAGGGTGAGTGTAGCACTTGATGTCCTTAGATCTTTCCACAGATAGACAGAAATGCTGCAGATGAATCAGACTGCACTGATCATTCACAGTTCATGGTTACCCTTTTCAGGGTCAGTACTTTTCCTGTCTTCAGCTCCTCCTTGTGTACAACCACAACATGTTCTAAAAATCAAGTGCTGGCTGTGAAACTTCCAAGCTGAAACTGTTTTCTCTGCCTCCCTTGCTCAAAAAAAAAAAGCCTCAGTGTTTCATGGTTTGTTGCAAATTCTTTGTGAATCCTAAGAAACAAATGGTATCCAATTTTACGTCTTTTCCGTTTTCCTTTTGCAAGTTCAGACACAGATTTGCCAAAGCACTCCATCCCACAGAATGTAAATCTGAAGTGTGAGCTGTATGCTCCCAAGTGGTTATTAATAAATTTAATCAGCAAAAATTGTCCAAAATAGACACTTGGAAAGATCAGATTACTTTTGGCTTCAGCTCCCTGCCTAAGAATACTCTTTTATAACAGGCGGTTGCAGCGCAAATGACAGTGGTTTTCTATAGCTGCTGTCCAAGGCATACCTGGTAAGTCAATGCTACTGGTTAGGTAAGGGAATTCTCATATGCTTCTCACTGCTGGGCAATGTGATCAATGCATAATTGCCTCACCACACAAATCTGCATCTCAGTGAGTAATAGTGTGAATGCCAACATGCTCCCTTCTCTCATGCACTCACTTAGCATGGCTTTCCAGAAATACATTCTGCTACCTTTGAAGGCAAGAGTGGATTTAGGCTGGTCCTTGAAATAACTAAGAAGGTTAAAAAAATCCAACATTCTCTTGATTTTTTTGCGTGAGTTTGGGAATCAAAAGATTTAAAGGCTTCCTTCTGGAGCATGGTGTCCTTGTCTCCACTCCCCCCACTGTCAGCTCAGCCCTGTGGCTGACTGCACCCTTGTGTGTTGCAGCTTGTTGTGGGCATTCATCTGAGACCCCTGCAATTCTATTCCCATTCTTTCTTTTCGTCTCCTAGTGAGGATTTCCCCCCTTTAAAGAGAACAGCGTGAGAGGGAGAAAGCAAAGTCTCTGCTTCGCAGCCCCATCACCCAGAAGTCAGTGGCAGCTTGATCTCAACTACTGCACCACTTTCAGAAGGTTTTGGGCTCTCATCTCCTCCCAGGTAGGAATTGGATTGACAGGGTCTGATGGCCAAGCAGCTTCCCCACTTCCACTCACAGTCCTAGATGGCAAAGAAACTTCAGTGAACATGAGACAGGTAAACAGCCAGGAAAAGGAGTGAAACAATTAAAGCAGATTATGGATAAAGGGGGCAGGATTAACATGGAACAGCAGAAGCTCACAAAGCTCTTGTTTAAGGAGAACCAGAGATATTACTCCCTTCTCCTTCTTCATGGCATTTTATCTCCTGAAAATCAATGAGAAAGCTGATCCTGGAAATATGAAACAGGTTCACTGCAAAATGAAAAAGTTGCACTTGTCAGTGAAGCTTTGCAAGCAAGAAGAAACAAATGCTTATAATTCCTGAAAACCAAGATGGAATACAGATCATTGGCCTGAAAGAGGTAAAAGGGAACAGAGTAACATCCATTTTTCAAAGTACAACCATATTTTTCCACAATGCCTCTGAGCAAAGGATGCATTGTTTGATTTCTGTTTTCAGTATCTAAGGACCCCTGCAACCAAGAACTCAATCAGTCTGGAAGGAAAGCATTAAACGAATAACTGCCTTCACCACCACAGTTACAAGACAGACAGATACCAAGCAATCTTAGCTTTCAGAGCCTAAAATTAATAGAAAAATTTCCTGGAGTTTCAAAACTCTTACTATGGCAATTTACGGCTGCTCAGATATTTGAAATTCTTCTTTAATGTGCTAATCTACCTATTGGTTCAAATTCATGTCTCTGCATTAATTTACTCATAAGATGACAGTGCCTTTGCCAGCACCTCTTCCCATCCTCTGCTCTGTCTTCCAATGCAGCCCTCAAACTGTTTTTATTGAAATTTCTCATGATGGAGAAGCAGAAACCACTAAAAGCAAAGTCTTGCTGACTTCCTTACCTTGCCTTGCTGGCACAGTGGCATTCTCAACATCTCTAATGAAATATTTGCCAGTGTGGCATCCTTGCAAGGATCCAACCAGTATGTGCTTCTGCTTACCAGCTCACTGAGATGAGCTAATCCCGCAGTTCCATGCAAAAAACCTGGTGCTCAATACCTTTGGGTTGTGCCTCTGCCTGATTTCAAGCTCAGGTTGTTGTCCCTTTGCTCAGGTAAGTGAGACACCATTTGAAATCGTAAGTAGCCTACGTGAGTAAGGTGACCTAGCAGGAGCAGTTGGCACAGTGTGAGCGTCTAACCACAGAATATTAAACCCCCATTGGATTATGTGGGTGGTACAAAGCTTCCACAGGTTAAAGGAAAGTCTTGTTATCCTTTAAAACCCATCACTTGAGTAGGATCTGGAGCCCACAAGACAATCTCCGTGGAAGAGCACCCATCAGTTGTCATTAGTGTTTCTGACAGCTTAACGGACACAGAAGTGACAGGCACTGAATAAAAGCATTTCTGAATACATATCTTCTGCTTTAGTCAAGATTTATTGCAGACATTATACATGATTGCTCCAGTTTTCCTTTAGAGAACCATCAGTATGAATCAGCATCCAAGAGGCCCCTTCATACCCAATGTTTAGTTTGCAAGAGTTAATAATTGAATGAAATCATTTCTATATTTAAGAAGGGAGCACATAAATCTTCAGACAAATAGTGGACAGGGTGACTCACTGTGCTATTTCTCCTCCTTCCCTAACCCCTCTCCCTTCCTTTTCTTGGTTCATATACTTGGTTACTCACAGCCTATAGCTGGCTGAAAGGAAAAAAATCCATGGAAAATAAGGGGATTTGCTCCTGTTTACCTTCCACCATTGGAGTAACGACTGCCTAGGTGAAAAACAAAGCTGAGGACTGAAAGGAGCCTGAATCCCAGCCTGTTTGGAGGGCATGACCCATCTGAACCTTCACATCTCTCTGCTGGAAGATGACTGCCAATGTACACAAGAAAAAGGAGGAGGATGACCTTGTACCTTCAGTCTGCTTTCTCCCATGCCACAGGAAAAAGTGACTATAAATATAGTTTCAAAGAGTACAACCTATTGGTTATACAACTTGTGTTCTGGGTACAGAGCAGTTCGAGATGTCAGATCTCCTTTTCTGTCTAAATCACACCTGCAATTTTACTTGCACCATAGTATGCTAGAGAAACCAGAAAGCACAGACACTCTTTAACCAAACTAACACCTTAACATTTCTTTTCTTTGTTCTTCTCACCACATACACTCCAAATAATTCTACATGAAACATTTAAGATGGCCCATTAAGACAAGGAATGCAATTTACTTTAGTGAATTTTCAATAAGGCCTGGTCAATGGAACACCATATTAATGTTAACTTACATAAAATACATTTCTCAATAATATTATAGATGGCTGATTCCATAATCACAAACATATGTTGATCCAAACTTGTACTTTATTTCTTTCATTGTCCTGTTTTCTTGGGATTCCAAGCCTGGGCCATGCTGAAGACAATTTTAGGCTTCAAGGATAAAATTCTTCTAATTGATATTCTCACTCGGGTCTGCTCAAAACAGTGGAACAATTAGCTTCATTTACCAATTGTGCTCACTGGCCATAACTCACCTTTACACTTTAGCTCAACACATTTTCTTTTCATTCCAGCTCTCATTCTAAAAGAGATAAATTCACTTTTTATAGGATGCTTATTAATTTAGCTATGCTGTCTGAAATTGGTATAATTTTTATTCTCTCTAAAATCTTCACCACAGTAAAAGCCAGAGCAGTCCTGATTTTGGACTGCCATTGCCTGAACATATATTGGTAGAAAGAGTAAATGGATCATGAAGAACCATGTGTTAATTGTTTCAGAAATCAATATGCTCAACTTGAATATCCCCAAGCAAAGACTGTCCTTTGCTGTGTCAAACCACAGATATTTTGTGCTCGCTTCCTTTTTCCCCAGCTCTGAGCACACCACAGAGTTATTGCCCTTCTATTCCATTTGTGGTTATGATCAGAGTGTCCTGAAAGCTTAGACGCAATAAATATTGGGGTAAATGGACCCACTGGCACTGGAAGAGTTTGTGTATTAACCTGACAAATCAGCTACTTTAGCTCCAGACATGGGAATTAATTATTTTTAAACAGTGCTTTTTTAACTGCCAGAACCTGGAAGCTTTACTTCTTCAGCCAGCTGTTACAGCACTCCCCAGGCAGTGCTGCACACAATACCTGCTGGGGGGGGTTTACTCCTGTTCAACTGTTCTTCTCCACTGCAAAGACACTTGCCATTTTAAGTTGAAGCAGAACAAAAGCAAATGCCAACATTTTGAGGCTGTGAAACAGTGTGTCCCCCCTGTACTTTCACCAGAAGAGGCAATTTTTACCGAAGTCAGTATGCAATGTACGCCTGGTTTAAGACTCAGCCAGACACTGAATTAAACTGACTTATTTTAAATCACAATCGTATAATCAGCACCCCTGGGTTATTTCTTGCTCCTCCGTGAAGGCCAAATGCTTTATCCTTCCAAAGTCTGTGTTGACTTTGAAACCATTTACTTTTCCAAGTGTTTCTTCAGAGAACAATTTGCTAGACACAAGCTCCTCGTCAAAATACTCTCAGGAAAGCTGTTAGTCCCTTTGGTCACAGATGGCACATACTGCAGCAGGTCCAAGCATTCACTTTGGAGGTCACATTACAGGACAGCTACTCAGGTATTGCTCCCATCTCCTGGACACCAGGCTTTTGGATAACTTTCATTTTGCTGTTCTTCCAATGGAATAATCAAGGCCATCTCCTGGAAGCGATGCACCTGCCCATGGCTGTTGTAGGACATGAACATCATCTGGTTTCCTACATTTGCCAGCTGGCCAGGAGGAGATCGTCTCGCTGCTGAAAGAAACCAAAGTTCCGTGTTCCCTGCGGCGCACAGAGCTCCTGTTCTGCCACGCTGTGTCCATGGCTACACCAAATCACTTCATCACAGTCGGCAGCTGAGCAAATGACAGCCACCCCAGGGGCTTTGTCAGACAGCCGCTTCACTTGTGCGCTTGACCAAATTACAAAGACTTCCTGGCCATTACTGGGATGAGCAAAAGCGAGGGCTCAGATCAAATTATTTTAATCTACATGTACAGGAATAAAAACTATGTGATCCGCTGTAAAGCACAGGAGAACATTTATCATGCCATAACTGTAAATGCCATGTTGGTTTTGTATCACTGTGCCACTCATTATTGGAGCAAATGAGGCTCGGGTGACATTGGCTGCCACATTCCAGCTGCTTTTTGAAGCGCCTCCACCTGTTGTTTTGCCTTTCTTGGACCACAAGCAGTTACATTTAATGAATCCTTGTCATACCAGAGGAAGATCATTGTTGAACAGCTTCTGTCACACAGACAACGTTCTCAGGATTTACATAATTTTCACTCAGCAGCTCCCAGGGTTGGGCTGCAAGAAGCCTGCCCTCCCCAGGGTTCCTATGTGGCAACCAAAAAAGAGTAAATAAATAGAAGAGGAAGAGAAGAGAAACCCGGCTTTCTCAGGGTCCAAAATAACACCAAGAATGCATCCTGCATTACTCCACCCTCTACCCTCAAGTGGAAGAGGAAGACACTCTCTCTCCCTCCCCTACCTGAAACTGTTGTTCCCTCCCCTACCCAAAACATTTGCTCCGCACTTCCTGGCTACAGCTCTCAGGAAAGCGTTTTCTGTCTTTGGAAGACAACCAGTGACCACAGGCATTGCCCCACAGGGTGTTAGATGCTGGCAGCACAGCCAGCCTGCCCTGCGGAAGAGCGGGATGGCACCTCCCTGGAGCTGCTCTCCAGAGTATGTGCGGGGGCGCAGCAGTGGGCATCTCCCCCTATGTAATTTGTACAGGAATGAGTGAAGGATTCCTTGGCCAAAAGGATTTGTCTTCAAAGATATGAGTCTTTGAAGGTGAGACATCACCTTTGGAGAACAGCTATAAAAAAATAATCTTTGCAACCTTTCTTTATGCTTTACCCATTTCATCGTCCATCTGCCACAGCTGTAACACATTTCTGTTTCTCCTTCACCTCTCTGGCTATTGTTTTGTTACCACGTCTGTCACTGCAGCTTTCGACAGATGCTGCTGCAATCTTCTTGCTGTAGAGTCCCATTAACTTCAACAATAACTTCAATAAATAACTTATTTCCCTTAAGATGCTCAAAGGCGTGTCTTTGGTCATTTTCTTTTTTGCTTAAATCTGTCATTAGAATTTATTGCAAAACATCTGGATATTCCCTCATCTCATTTTTTTCCTGCTTGGTTCTGTTTTACTTTACTTTGCAATGTAGCTCTTCTGTACTTTTTATTTATTTATTTGCAGCTTTGGTTAAACGCCTGTTTGGTTTTCCAACAAAACAAAGGTCATAAATTCATAGAAACATCAGTTGGAGGGGAACTTTGGTGGTCTCTAGTCCAGCCCAACAACTGAAGCAACACTACCACCAGTGCTAGAGCAGGCCACCCATGACTTTGTCCAGCCATGCCATGAAAACATCTCCAGAGGCTTTCCACATCATCTTGGCTCACGGGGTGCAGTGCTGCACATCCCTCCCAGCCTACTCATCCCTCTGAGTAGGGGAAAAGATATTCCTCAGCAGGAATGGGGCTGGAACAAACAGGACATTTTGTGGCCATAGAGCTCGTTATTATTACTTCAACTGATCACAGGCCTACCAGGAGCCAAGGAGAAGGAACAGGGAAGACTGGGAAAGATACAAACCCAAGTGTCCTCTGGACCCAAGCATGTACCCTCCAAATACTGCACTCCTTAGAAGCTATGAGAAGAAAAATGGGAAAGCACAGGCAGGCAAGCCAAAGTCTGCAGTGGGACAGGACTTGGGAGCAGCACTGCAAACCAAGTGTGTTATCTATGTTTTTCATATGGCCAGAACAAGAAAAACAATTCCCCATATAAATTAACAGAAAGTATGGAAATGTTTCTGCACATTAGTGCTCAGACTGGTGATGCACAGAATACCTGCATGAGGCCACTGGCCCAGCACCACTCCACAGCTGTGAGAGCATTAACACGAGGGGCCCAGGAAAACACAGTGAAGCTCATGAATGAAAGAACTGCCAGGGAAGTTTAGCAGTGCTATCCTGAAGGCTGGCATGGGTTTGCAGAATGCTTTGCAAGCCATTTGCTTTGTTAAAGCTAACCAGCTCTAATAGCAGGGTAGCAACTGTACAAAATGTGTGGAAGCCAGCAAAATCAGTTCAATAAAAGTGAGGCAAATAACACATCTAACAGTGAGCAAGGTAATATTTTACCTGTGTGAGAAATTAAGAAAGGCTCTGTGCGGCTTGTGTGCACGATCCCAGAAATAAATGGAAAGAAACAACGAAACAAGTTCATTCCTGACACCATTCCAACGGAGCCAGTAAGGAAAAAATGTACTGGGGAAAGATTTGGCCCTGTTGAAGTGCTTTCATGAACAGTGCAAACGTTTTGATCAATAGCTGAGAGTATCACGTTGAAAAGGGAGGCACAAATTAACTCCAAAAGATGGAATATCTCTTTTACTAAAGGAGATGCACATCGTTAACCTTAAGAAATAAAAATTTAAGTCATTTCCAAACATTATGTGAATCCCCAATACATCTTAGTCTCCCTGTTTTAAACCACTATCACGTAATTGAAGCTGCATTAGCTTAATGTGAATCATTCTCAATTTATGCTGATGTAAATAAGAGCTGTTCAGATATAACAGATAAAGAATTAAGCTGTACATTGGACATGGCTGGAAGAAGTCAGCTTCTAATCTAGAAAATGGAGATAGTTGATTAACATCCTTTTATGAAAAAAACATTTCTGCCTGCTGGAGCAGCCCAGGTCAGATTAACCTCACAGTGGCAAACTGCCTGCTAAGATGCAACCCAAATGAAAGTTTTTCTTTATATATTCCTTTCTGGTTCTGGCCTAAAATTCAGAGGCTTTCAAGCAGGTATCATAAAAGTGAGTTGTGCTGAGAAAATAAGAAGGAAAAGGCTGTTTGGAAGCTTTCAGAAATGGACATATTGATTAAGTGGTTTTGCCTGGTAGTGATCCAACACATTAATTATTTCAGTGGTGCTTCATGGAGTTTACAAAGCTGTTATACAGGCACAGTTACTATTATGAATAGCAGGATCTACAAACAAATCTAAAGGAAAAGGGTCACTTGAATCCTGTGACATTAATCCAGGCTGGGGCAGGAATGCCTTTTGTTTCTTGGGATTCCCCAAACACTTCTACCAGATAAAACTGGAAACACTTTCCACAGCTAAGCCCTCATGATTTCCATCATCCTTTCCCTCTGTTCATTCTTAAAACATCACAAGAAGAGCTTTTGCTGTGAGTAACAAAGCACAGTGGATTCTAAACTCAAAATAATAGGATGTGATTTCCCAGGAAACACAGACAACTTCAGCTAACACTTACAAACTGCTTTCAAAGGCTTGGATTTCAGAGGCTGGGGAAATTCAAGCCAGGAGGTGCAGAGCTGAGCTTCCACTGCGGTTTCCACCCATAAGACTCCTGTTCACACACACAGAATGCTGTGAACCAAACCAGCACAAAAGAGAGTGGGGGATTTGCTTCCTCACTGCAGCACTGCTCCAAAGGGACCCAGTCCTGTCAGCTCAGCTTGTGAACTGACAGTCCTGGCTCAGGGCTGTGGTGAAACACTATCAGTGAGGAGGGTCTTGTGGTACTGCTGAACCAAAGCTGGAGAAGCAGACCCTCCTCTTCCACATCATTCAATTGACAGCTGGCTTTGGATGGACCGCCCAAAGGTAGTTCCTGGGCATTTTCCAGAAGATGGTTGACTCCAGAGGCTGCTTCCCCAAATGCAAGATGGATGATGTGACATCAATAATCGTCCTTTTCTTTACAGTGTACCCCAAAACACCTGCAGAAAGCTTGGAGTCCTCAGGCACTCCCATCATTCTTCATGTCACATCTGCCTCATCCACCTCCCACTGCTGCTGGAAGCACACAACTCAGAGTGGGGGGACAGGACATGCACTGTTTCAGACTGTTTAACTTGAACACACACACAAAATTATGACCCAGGGTCACAGGGCAGAAACTGACCTCAGAGATGGCACAATCTCTATGCAGCATTTTCCAGAATTTTGTGGTAATTTCACTTCGTAGAAGTTTCATGTGTTCTTGAAATTTGCTTTCACTTTGGTAAAAAATAGGCCCTTAACAGAAAAGCTCAGCATTTTAAAATTTCCAACAGAGGATAAATCATAGTCCTAGGGTCAGCTGTGACCTGCTGCTTCACAGCCAAGGGCTCTGGAGTTGGGTGCCTGGCCTAGGGAAGTTGGTGAGCTGCAGCCCTGATTGGAGATGAGAGACACCCACTTGGTTTTCCCACAAGCATCTTCTGTGATGGACCATTTTGTAGGAAGTTTTTATTTTAATTAATTCCCCTTCCTACGGTGAATAAAACGCAAAAGCGGTGTCAGAAGCTTATGATCAATTCCAGTGCTGAAAGAAATTGCAAGCCTCAAATGATAAGTTTGTCTTTGAATAGTATCACCACTGAAAAACAAGCAAGCAAAAAACCCCACCCTACTGATAAGGTTACCTTTTTACAGAGTGAGGGATATCCCCCCATGACCCGTGTGGGGTTTATATTGCAAAATAGTTAGAGCCACTCTGCCACTGCATGGTTAGAAATACTTTTTACTTGTGCCATTACCAAGAGCTGAGACTGGGGAAAAAGACCATTAAAAAAAAAAAAATTGCTTCAGGACTTATTACTAGTTTTCTTTTTAATTCCTTCCACTATGTTTCTGCTAATTCTATTCTTTTTTATGAACTACATTATTTTCAAAATGTCCATTCCTCAAAACTACACAAAGCATCTTCCCTTTCAGGGATCATAAATTCACTTATTCCCACAACTCCCTCCCCTCAGACAAACAGCTTAATGTCCCAGTTCTGCCAAAATCAAGGAATGGGCCAAGCAAAATATGGCAGAGGTGCCAAGGAGAAGAAATTTGCTGAGTGCCCTCAGGAAACCCAGAACAGGTGGGTGCAGCATGCCCAAGATGAGACCATGCTGAAAGGGCAGCATGGATCAAGGCAGAGGAACAGGTGGTGCTGGAAGCCAGGCCAAAGCACAGTCCGATTTTATTTTAAAGAGGAACAAAAGTGTCTCTCTCTGAACAGATCCTTAGGACTTTTGTCTCCCTTGCAAGTGATAAAGGAGAACTATAAACCTGCAGAAGTTAGACACAGTTTAAAAGAGCCCAAAACAACAGAGGATATATCAGTATAAAGGTCAGTTTAGACAGAAAAGTATTATTCCCAATTTAGCTGCAAAGTTTTCCACTCAAAAAGCACACCATAAAGCCTCCCACCTAACCTTTCTCTATTAAAAAATGGGGTTGGAGTCCTTTGTCTGCAAGCCAAGCAAAACAAACTCCAAGAGCTGATTTTTTTAATAAATCATGACAGCATCACTCTGCAGAAAAGTAAAGCAGCTTGGGGATTTCAGGGCTCACCAAAACAACTGTGTCCAGGGCTCAGTCCTGGAGAGAGACACGAAAGCCCAACCCAGCTCTGCAAACAGAGGTGATGAGAGATTCCCAGTCATTAATCTTTGACAACAAAGCATCACATCTGAAATGAGAAGCCAATTGCAGCCACTATCTCAGGTTCACTTCACCTCTTCAACTGTAAATTGCACAGATCAATCTTACGAGGAATCCAGAGCACAGAGTGTCTGATTTCAGTTTTATACATGCTTTGTACAGGGCTGACCAGATAAGTCAAAGTGGCCAATTCCTACAGTGAACTTAATACTGTTTCTGTACAGCAAGTGTATATTTCTAGTGAGTTTATGGACACAGCCACAGCGGTAACAGATTTCTTAGTTTATGAAAGATTTGACAAAATGGGATTTCAGTGCCAAGTAGAGAAAGTTTCGCTGTGTTTTAAAAGACGTCGAATAAGTTTAAGAGAACCAGATTTAAGATCAGAAAAGTTTTCATTCCAGCCATTTAAAAGTATTTTTAGTATCTGAGTTACACTGAAGAATATTGTAAAATAAGACATTTCCAACTAAAATAATCCAAGTATTTTATTTTGAAACTCTAGAGAGATTTTCTTTCCTTGAATACTTACGAAAGTTTTTTCTAAACAAAATACCTAAAACACTTAGAAAATGCACATATCTGAGCATTACTGAATCTGCTCTTCACCCTTTCTCCTCCAGAAACTTTCTTAAAGCTTGGACTCCAATGACATCTGAGTGCCTCACTACAAAGACCACTCAGCATCCCTCTTTTTCAGGAGGAGGAAATGAAAGAGGAGGCCCAGTTATAGGGAAGTAATTTGCTCAAGATCAACCAGCAAAAGTAAAACAGATCACAGCACCTAGTGTGTCCCATGTTACAAGGCATTGGATTCCACTGATCTAAACATTTTGCCTTGCAATATACAAAGCTTCGTGAAAAGTCTCTGTATTTTCTTTTTTTACTTGATGAACTTCATGTCATGTGTGCCAGTGGAGATTAGGCAGATAGGCTGGGAGTCTCTATACTGGACATTATTGTGGCTGAGGATTTCCCAGGGATTCTACAACCCAAGCAAGTCCAGGGAACAAAGAAAAGTTGAGACTTAGGCAGCTAAATTTATTTTCTAGAGCTTTCTGTAAAGCATGCAGAGCAGGCTCCAAACCCTTTACAAACATCACTGTGAAGATGTGAGGGACTAGAGCTGTTTTGGAACACTTAACTATGTCCATGTGCTTCAAGTAGGAGTTTGAAAATATGGCCACAAGGATCTTACTGCAAATACCTGTCCCATTCGTGTAAAATCTGGGACTATGAACACAAGGCTGAAATCAGTGCCAATGATTTTTATGACTGGTTTCCTCTCACCATTACTTTTGTGATTTTTTTTTTATTATTTTTTAATGTAGCTATTAAAAAAAAAAAAAAACGGGGAGGGGGGAGTAAAATAAGTGAACTGAAACCGTAAGTCTGGGGTGTTTAAGCACTTCTGAAGGTTTGTGGCACAGTTCACACGGGATTGGTTCAGTTCCCCCATCGTTTGGCTACAATTTTTAGAAGTTTCATGGGGTGAGCCCGGACTTAAGGGCAGGGCTTGATCACAAGGCTCCAGCAGGAGCAGGGCTGATGTAAAGCGCCAGTCAGGGAGCAGGGCTGGGAGCTGCCAGCTGAATTTGCTGGAACAGCCATGGAACAGAAACAAGCCATGATGCAAACAGCTGAACTCATTCTTTTTTTAATTTGAGCTCATTTTCAGACTGCTTCAAAAAACTATTCCCTGCTCATTTCATTACAAAACGTGAAGTTTACTCCAGAATGACTCACTCTGTCACCGAGGGAGAAGGTACGGTCTGCCACATGTGTCAGAAAAGGCCTATGAGGTCATTATCATTCTCTGAACATATGAAAACTATTATTTCCTCACATCATGAAAATGCGAGGATGTAGGTGGCAATCCCCAGATGGACACAAAAACAAAAAAAAACTCTGGTGGATTGCTAACCACGTTTTGAAAAAACAAATGCATTTCAATCATAGCGAATATTTCCGTGTACGGGAAGTAGGCTTTTCTCATCTGCAGTATCCACATAACATTTGGCAATAACAGCGTAAGCCAGAACTCATATATGAATGTATCTCATTTCTGATGCTAACATTTCATTATGAGTTGAGCTGCCCAGGAAATTCAGGTGCCATAAAGGCTAAGTATCCACATAGAGCATATCTTTTGCTTCCTCTATAGTTTCATTACTCTTTGGGACACTTCCAGATCATGAAATACAATCTTGCTCACCAAGTTTTCTGGACCCTCATCATTTGAATTAAGCACTCACAGATGTTCCCTTTGCTCTCCTTTAAGCATGATGGATCCCCTCACTGCAGGCTCTCCACTGAGGTACAGTTGTTGTCTCACTTTGAAAGGAATTTCAGAAAATAGTTCATCTGCACAATTTTCCATCCGAGCGTTGTTATTTGCATTGTCACCATGCACCAGAGGCCAGTCACTTGCAAGGACCATGAGTTAAAGGTACTGATGAAACTTATTACAAGTTTCCCAAAGGACAGTGACAAAACAGAACCCAGCATTTTTTCTTTTTAATTACCTCAAGCTAAAAAGAGGGAGGGGAAAAGGAAGTCTTAAGGGAAAGGAACCAGGACTGACGATTTGTCTGGTAAATCAGTAGGGTCAGTGATTTAACTCTGCTGCCTGTGAAAGTGCCACTGAGACAGACGGCTGAGGATCTGTGCAGCTGAGCTCCCAAAGCGGTGAGTTTTTGAAGCAGCATTTCACAACATCCAGATTGGGAGCATCTCTTTCCCAAGATGGGAAAAGACCTCCTGATTTCGGTCTTCAGAAACACACACAGTTGAACAAACAGTGTGAATATTTCACCTATGCTGAGACTTGCCTTGAGTGGAAGGTCATATATCCAGAAAGGGCTTGGTGGGCAGGGGTAGATCTCACCTCCTTTTGCTACTGAGGTGGGACACCCACACTGCAAACCAGCTGCCATTTGCACTCCAGCACTGAAGGGCTTCTTGTCCTTTGGAGGGTTGCTGATGGCCCCTGTAAAACTTTCAGGGCTCAGTTCAAAGCAGTCCTTGGAGAAGCAGGAGAAATTCCACTATTCCACCAGCTTATATCAGAGAGGAGTAACACGGATCACAAGGCTGGGTGGCCACCATCAGACCCGCGTGTTGAGAAATATTGAGCCATTCAGGAAAGTGTGTGCTGCTGCACAGAAAGTCCATGGAGGTAAAAGCTCATGGCTTGTGTGCATACACCAGCCTGCATTAGAGGGCAAGAAATATTAGAGACACAGCAGGGAGAGGAGCCGCATCCTCAGCAGCAGGGCTGAGTTTCACAGCAATGGGCAATCATCTCCTTTACTCTCCACACCAGCACTGACTGAGGTGACGCAGCTGGTACAGCCCAGGTCTTGTGCCCACTTTATGGCACAGGCTTCTCTGCTCTCCTGGGTTAAAGAATCCCACTGGGAGACACAAGCAAGACCCAAATGGAACAGAGCCTCCCCACAACAGGAACCTAGCACAATAACTGGATTTGGAGATGCAGCCAGATTTAAGAAAGTTTTGCAGAGGCAGCAAAAGACATGTCACCTGTGTAGGGTGTTTAAAAAAAATTTAGGCACCTGTTCCAAATGGAAAAGTGCTCCTAGAGGAAATATTTTTCAGAACAGATTAAAAAGACTTTGACATCTCAACCTATTTTCTTCCAATTCTTGGATATTTACTAGCTTACTAACATTTTCCCCACCCCTGAGAATTCACATGGCCAAGGCAGAAAGCCAATGCAAATACTCAGTCTGACTCTTCCAAGTGAAAAATATAATGAAAAAATGAACTTATGGGGGGTAAACTCAGCTCATCTGCAATGGTGGCTTTTATTCGAAATGGGTCTGAGCCAAGGTTCCTTTCTCTCTCCTCCCTCCTTTCAGGACTCTGCTGTCACAGGAGCTTGAGACTCCACGCAGAGTTTCTGCAAAAGGCCTGTTTTAGGAGGTGAAGCACCTCGTAGGTGCAGCTTCCCCTTGCCTCCAGTGGTGATCAAACAGGAACCTTCGGGGCCCGATTGCCCTTGTACTTGTGCCCGTTCTCTGCGCGCTGACGTCAAATGTGCTGCACATTTGTGCTGGCATGAATAGCAAGGGAGGAGAATCAATTCCTGTTCAGCCAAACACAGGTCACTTCCATCCCCTGGCCAAAAGTACTCTCAGGATAGCATACAATTTGGTCCATTGATTTTAATATATTGGCATTTCCTCCCTCTTACTGTGTGAACACATTGTTTACAATTTTAGTAAGCCGCTTTGGAAAACACTGTTATAAATCAGGATACATAAAGGCTTGTCCTGTTTGCCTCCAGTGTCAGACATTGCTAGTGTGGGAGGTAGGTCAATTGGGGATACAAAAAACCCCACCCCGAGCCTTCTTCACTAATTCCTCAGTGTTTCAGGTAGGTTTCTGGAATTCCTTAGTGTTTCCGGACTGTAAATCTGCTGAGCATTACAACAATCACCCAAGAGGAGTCTTGTTCAGTGGAGATATTTTAATCTATTAATTAATTTACAGTAGCCATCAGTATCCCTTTAAAGTGGCCATCACTCATGCACTCAATCTCTTGGCGGGGAGGCCTTGTTCATTTGCTGTTTGTGTGTTACTTTAAACCAAAGAGTACAGGGATAATCTAGAGCCAATGAGTACTCCAGATTGGTTTGCCTGTGTTGCAAAGAGTAAGCACGGAGCTTCTCTTCAATTAGCAGGAGAGGAGGCAAAGCTGGAATTGCTCTATGAATTGCCTATAGTATTTGATGAGACACAGGAAGATACGGCTGTGCCTTCCAGAGAAAAATGAGTCACCTGTTGTCTGCAGGAGCTCATGCCAAGAATGGTCAGATTTGAGCTCAAGGGAGTGCTTTCCAGAGGACTTCAGCCAACAGCTGTTTCCCTTCAGCTGGATTGTGCTGAGAATCTAGCCACAAGTTAAATCATGAAAAGAAAAAGTGGTACTAGATGCCAAAAGAAGTCTGAAGGCCAAATTTCCCGATAAAATGGAAACACGCCTTGTTGGAATTATCTACCCCACTTTTCTGCTCACACACTATTCCCAGCTTAGCATGGTGACCCTGTCAGGCAACCAATCAACAAATGGAGAGTGCTGGAAAGCTCCTGCTTCCTCAGGAACAGATCAGAGGATAGGTCTCATTAATACTTGTGTCCAACCTGATCCAGACATTTAAGCAGATAATTGTTAAAGTCCAGGGATGGTTTGGGAGAGGCAATTTCTATAGTGGCCAGTGAGAAGACTGAAATAAGGATGAGGATGTGTTAGATCAGTGTCCTGCTCCATCATAGACTACCTCTAGGAATGTTGCTTATTGCTGACTCCCTGAAGGTATTATAGATGTCTGACCAGCCCACCCAGTTTTGGTGGCAGCTTGGTGCTCTGAATCTTCATGGATCTGGAGCTTGGTCAGTTTAGTCACCATTTTGTGAAATTGTGAAAAATGCTTTCCTCCTCCATATAGGAATTACTGTGAGAATAGCTGAGGAGCACAGAGCTCCTTGCCACTTACGGCCTCAGCAGTGAACTCCCTTCCTTGCACAGCCCTGCAGCAATTTTAGCACTGGTTGGTGATAAAATACCAACCAGAGCCCACACTGTGCTCTCTGAATGGCAAGTCACTGCAGAGAAACAGCACTTGAGACCCCTTCCATCACCACCTCACAAACATAAGCTAGTTTTATGCAGGATCTTAGAGGAAAAACCTAATCTTTTCCACTGCAATTATCACCAGACGCCTTCCGATGACCAATGAAGGAGGCAAGAGTAATTGTCCTGCCCAGCAGCTGTAACACCTGGCCAGATTCTCCAGGGATTACAGCCATCGAGTGCCCAGCAAGGAAGCTCGATCTTATTCCCTGCCCCTTCTCTTTCCAGGGGCACACATGACTGACTACCACAGCTATCACGCTTTTTAACATCTTCACCTCTTTGCAAGGGAGCCAGAGTGGCTTATATCTCATTTCAAGAAGCCTCCTCAATCTGTCTCCCAGAGACTGGTGATTCCCAACATCAACAGACGGCAGAAAGCAGCTATAAAATGTTCATTTCTGTGTTAAGACTGAAAACAATCTGCAAAGCCTGAATTCTTTTTTAAAAAAATTACCACTGATTCAAAAGAAAGACATCTGTTCAATAGACTTTAAAACGAGAAAGAATCACTGATCAAGTCTGACTCCTAGTAAAACACAGGTCAATGATTTCATCCAGTGAAGCCAATGTCCTGCCCATGCATGCAAAATGAGCCTCCCAATTAGTACTGGTTAGAGCCTTTCAGTGCAATATCAGGAAATGCTATTTCATTGGAAGTGAAATGTGTCAGCTTCAATTACCATTTCATTTTGAAAAAAGTATCAGTCTACAGATTTCCAGGACAGGCCAAATGTAAAATTTTCCTTTTCCCTTTTGTGATGGCTTTTTGTATAATGTCTTGGAGGAATGGGTCTATAGAAGCATCAAAAACAAAATGTTTTTATGAATATTTAGCTTTCACATTAAAATTAAATAAGTATGTTTACTCTTCAGAAAAAATGGAAAACCTCATTCTCACAGTGGTATCAACAAAGCAAATACATGATCATAGATAGACAGTAATGGGATTAGCAGATATATGGCAACATTCATGCTCCCTTTTATGCAGTAACACCATGTTTACACCCACATGAGTAAAGGCAGTAAGGACAAAAGCCAATTATGAGTCCCTCAACATCTCTTAGAAAGAAACCCTTTGGCTAAAACACGTGTGTGATGTTCAGCCAGAAGAGTATCTTCTTGCCTGTATTCATATGGGTGGGAAAGAAACATCATTCTTGAGACACAAAAAAGACTACTTAATCATTGAAAGTTCTAATGAATTTTCACACCCTATGTCACAAAGCCTTGCTTACAAACATCAAATGATCTTCTAATTATTGAAACCTTCTTTAATTCAATTTGCTTTGAGGCTTTCCCAGAGCGTTCAGAGTTTCTTTCTGAAGAAATTTTGACTTATAATTTCGACAGCTGACTAAATGAACCTCCATGTGCCACCCTTGCTTTTGGCTGTCTGGGACAATCGTAAGGAAGCTTCACAGTGCAGTGTATTTTCAGATATAATACCCAACAAAAATTTTCTCCTTTTTCCATTTTCTCATTTTCCCCTCACTGTTTGTATCAATACAATTTTCCCCTTAGAATATTCAACTAATTTTAATTTAAAGAGGAGAAAAGAGGGATTTGGGGAGAGAGGGGTCAAATTACGATATTTGTATGGTCTTCCCTACCCATCAAATAAACAATATAAATAACCAAAAATCAAAACAAACCCAAACAAGCTTAGACATTAGGACTAGAAAGGAAGTGCTGGGGGAAGTGTATGATTTTGAACTCGGTTCCAATTTTGAAACCAGCACTGTGCATTAGGTGTCAATTGTAACACTCTTCTGCTGTGTGTCAAATCAAAGTTCTCATTTTCTCACTTTCAGCCCTAGTAAGCCTGTCCCTACAAGAACTCCACAAAGCTTTCTTTCCTGAACAGTTCCTTCCTAGGAAGCTGAGTTTCCAATAGCAACACCACACCGGGGCAAGTGCTGCTGACGGTCCCAGGGACAAATCACATGGAGCACTGAAGTGATTCGTGCATTGCTAAGTGCACTCAGCTTTGAAACACACTTCTCTCGATATGAAACCAAATTTGCATTACTGCAGCATCCTTGGTAGTTATACATTTCAGGTGTTTGGTACTGTATCAGGAGATAGGATAATCTGAACAACCAGCAATGTATTCCTCAGACGGGTGAGGCCACTTGTAGGGCCATACAGCGTCCTGGTGGAACAGACCATATCAAGACTGCCACCCAAACCTACATAAACCAAAGCCGAACTAGCTCTGTGGACACCTATCTATGGCACAGGCACTGCCTGGAGGCAATTGTGTGCCACCCTATGGAGTATCAGTGGGCTGGATGCCTTTTAGACACCCTGAAAGTCTCAGCATGGAAGAGATTAGTCTACAGACATAAATAAAAGTCCAGAGCTTCTTTGTCTAAAAGGTTAATTATCCATCTGTCTTCAGAATTTATGCTGTTACTCATTACTAGAGCATCTGAGAACATTCCAGTTCAAATCAGTGGGAACAGAAAAATCTCTGGTGGTGGTACTTTTTGAAATTCCCTATTTAAAAGCTGAACAAACGTGTATCTTGCATCCGTAAAGATTTTTTATTTCATCTGAGAGCAGGCAACTGTGTTTTGTTAATGTTTGCAAGGACATTAAGGTCACACAGGTCAAAACCTGTGCTTGTATTAAGCTGAAGTAGCAATGATACAACATCAATTAATTTGACAGTACAGGGAACAAGCCACAGAGGTCCTACAAATGCACAGTGCACCGGTTTTAAACATTCACTTCTGTTGCCACACTTGCAGCTGGCAGAGATGCACTAAGTTCACCTTGATGTTGCAAGGAAGTGAGGCAGAAACTCCTTACAAATGATTATGAGGGCAATAGGAAAGGGCAAACAACAAACTATGTGAGAAAAAGGCAGCATTGCCACATCTGAACTCAGCGGTAACCACTGAAAACCACCCTGGGCTACCTGTGGCCGTTCACCTAGAAAGACAGGGAATTATAAAAAGGGAGTAGGCTAACACCTTCACCCCTGGAATGGGGCCCCCAGAATTTTGTTAGGGAGTCTCTCTAGATTTAAGATACCTACATCTTAATTTCCAGTCCAGCTACAAAGAGAACTCTAAGCATCCCTGATGCAGAGAGCTTAGAAATTTAGCAACTCATACCCTACTGCACCAAATACAGCTGTTATCAGCACTAAGTACAGCTCTTATCAGCACCAAGAGAAAAAACCACTTGTCCCACACTCCACCCTCATTAATCACGTCCATCCAAGGGGAGTGACAAGGAGGGAAGACTGTGGCAGAAGTAAACATTGAACTGAACACATCAAGCATTTACGACAAGGAGACATAACTGCAATTTTGGTGATTCCCTCACGCATTTTGCAGGGCAATGCTTTACTGTGGGGGTCCTTGGAAAATCAGAGTGGAATGGGACAAATTTTCTCCTGCTTGAGCTTCTCTGTGACTTGCTTACTTGCAGAAAGACCTCCTATCTAAGAAAATATGTTCCAGGCTGTGCAAAATAGGTCATTTTGTTAAACTGAATGTTTTCTGCTTTCCTGGCCACTTGCCACCATGGCAAATACATAGAGAGATAGGAAACTCCTCAGACTTGTGGGAATGACACCTCCAAAGTTAAGTCAGGGACTTTTCTCAAAAATACAGAGCCTTGTTCTGCACTCAGTTACCTCTGTGTAACCCATCTGACATTGCTTCTACATTCACTTCTAACACAGCGAGGCAGCTAATGAGTTCATGAAGTGATGGACTCATCACCAAAAAAAGAAGAAAACAAATTGAGTATTAGTCTACTATGAGATCCTGAGACAAGATCTGTATTGAACACAGGGTAGAGAAGAGAAGGGAAAATTCCTCAGGTTCTGTGGTGGAAAACCCTTTGCATATCCTCCTGTGCTGCGTTTTGTATGCTGATTTTCTACCAGACAGACACATTGTACTCCAGAAATAGTGCATGTATTCCAGAGAGGTTACATTCATGTAAACACTGAAGGGTGAATTAGATAAAATAATTTCCAGCCTTTTCACATAAGAAACCCGGGCTGGTCTGCAAGAATCAGGGAGCAGAAAGAGCAAGGCTACTCCTGGAGGGAAGGTAAGCCAGGAGGGATCTCACAGCCAGGGCTCATCAGCCCTCTGTACCAAGGACAGACCTGGCGATGGCAGCCAGGTCCAACCAAGAGTCGTGACCATAAGGCAATCTCCCAGTGACGAGGCAGATCCCAGATGAAGCAGGGAAGTCAATCCACAAGTCAGGATTAAGGATCAGTGACAGCCAGGGAGATCCACAATGACATGGCAGTGTAGGTCATGCCAGGAAGCCACTCTGCAGGCTAAAGTCTAGGCAAGGAACGTTATGGCTGTGGCTGTAGATCAGCATTCCTCTAACGCTGCCCTGGCACAGAGGGGTGCAAGGCTCAGGGCTGAGCTGAAATAGAAGCCCATGTGTGAGGCCCCAGGTGAGGCTGGTCACCGGGTCAGGGCCATTAAGGCTCATTAGTGTACTCAGGAACCTGACAGTAAAAAAATACAGATTTTTTTTTTTAATATACATATTCATGTTTGTGAGTTACTTAGGGCATGACACAAGGACCTGCTGAAATCAATGCAAAGATCCAAGCGAGTCCTCAAGGAGACCCAACCGAAAGATTAAAATGAAGACACAATAAAGCGTACAGGTTCTCCTTAAATCAGCTCCACCTAGCTAAGGTTGAGATGTTGTCAGTGATCAGGTGAGGAAGTTTACATCATCTCCACATCTGACTGACAGATAAAACCTTTCTGAGAATTGACTCAAGCCTTTTTACATGGAATCACTGAGCAACTTCTTTCTAACAGCTGTTGTACTACACATACACCGCACCCACATGGACAGTGAAGCAATAATCTGACACGCCAACTCCACTGGAGTCACTTAGAAACAGAATGAGAGTGTTGGCTCAGCCTTGTAGGAATAAATACGCATTAACTTTTTTGTGAGTATTACTGTCATCAGTGATTAATTGGAATAATGAGCCATGACAGTGAGCTAGCAGAGGTTTCTAAAGATGAAAGGTATATCATAGCACAGAGAGAAAACCACTAGGCCTTACAAAAGACACTCACTGTCTCTAGGGAAAATAGAAGTAGTACAATTAGAGGCATACAGTAGACATTATCCCCTCCCAGAATATAGTTTTGGAGTATGAAAAAGTGGCATTTCACCCAAAGATTATGAAACATTCAACTCTGACACAGTGGAGATCATTTTCAGCAGCCCTGATCTGGTATTGCATTAATATGACATAGGGATTTTAAGGGCACTTAAACACTATCTGTGGGGTACGTGAACAGAAATTTAGTCATACACAGACAAGAGCCTGTAGAAGTATGACCCCTCTTTGCAATCTCATTACTCTATTTCCTCCTGTCCAAAGAAAAAACAACAGGAGCACATGCCTGCTGCACAAGTTTCTCTCTGGGCTCTGTTCTTCGTAAGTGATGTTATATTCATACCCAAATGTTACAACCAAAAGAATAAATAAAACATCTAAAATATACACAAATGATCTTGTTCCCCAGCTGTATGCAATGTTCAAAAGCACTCAGAAATACAGACATCAAACCCATGACTTTCCTTTACAGCTGGGCTACATAATTCCTCTAAGGCCCAATCATAAAATTCCCTTCCTTCGCTGAACCCTGCTGAATTCCTGTGTTTCACAAGGGAATCATGTCTTTTGTGGAAGAAAATATTTCCTTCTGCTGCTTCCACATTTGCAGCTTTCAAATCTCTTAGTGTTTGGAGGAAAGATAAATAAGAGCATGCAATTTATTTCCCTTAGCTAGACAGAAAGCATGGTCTGAATGAAAGATTGCGGTTCCAGATGCTCTTCAAAATCATCAGTCACTGCTTTCAATGGATGTGCAGATCCTTTTAGAAAGGGACTGTTTTCATAAAATCCTTTAGCCAAGGGCCGAACTTCGAAAGTTTAACCTTAAAGGTGAGCATCTTCTCAAAACTTCCCCTTAGCCTTTAGAGTGCGTTTGACACTCCCCAGCCCTCCAGCTGCCCTCTTTGCTAACTTCTGCTGATGCATGTAACTTCATTTTTCAGCAACACCTGGTATGGGCCAGTGAGAATACACAGTCTGCTGGCACTCCTTAGGGAAGGCTTGTGAATGCAGAAGTGAGTGTCCCAGTCACTCCCCATGAATGTTGATATTAGTTATACATCAGCCCACACCTTTCTGTTTCTGGCAATACTATCTGCATCTATCAATTAAAATTACTGAGTTTTGTGCCAGAAGTCCAAGCCTGAGAAGAAGACCCTGAGAGCTACCAAGGATAAAGAAATCTTGAAAGCTGAGTGCTACCTACCTTCTCTTTATCAAATTGTGTCAAGAAAGATTTCATAAAGAGAACCTGACTCACTTGTCACACTTGTTAATTAAACTTTGCTTCAGCAATAATTCAGTGTTAATACTCCTCCCTTGCAGCATTCTGTAAGGCCTTTTTAAGTAAAGGCCTCTGTAAGAAAACTTACTGAGAACAGAGAATACTATCCAAGATTGGACTGAGTAACATTCTGACATATAAAAAAGAATGGCCAAAGCCAAGGATGGCTTCTCCTGCGATCAGCCCAAAGCCTGCTAAATTAACACGTACCTGGTCCTGAGAAGCTCAGGTCAGATGCTCAGTCTGGGCTCCTGAGGGCATAGACTGCAGCCTTTGTCTTCTCCAGCTCCAGCAGCTGCCAGCTCCACTGTCTGATGGGCTTGTTATGGATGGCTTCATGTTTATTGTATGGGGAATAGAACACAAAAAGTCCCAGGTTAACCCCAGAGTGAAATGAGAATTATAATCCAAAATATTGGTATGAGCTGGAGAATAATTTCCTGTAAGGTCCTGAGTAAAACACAGGACTATTTTGAGCAACCAAATATTGAGGAGACAGAAAGGACATAATGATGGCCATTGAAAAGTAGTTTATCTGCTGCCCCCCTGGCCAGGTGGCTTCAATGGCCTGTGCTCACACAAAAAATGCCATGCCTCTTCCTCCCAGCCACCATTCCAGCAGCCCAGTCTTGTCTGAACCCCCCTGGCAGGACACCCACAAAAGAAAGGAATTTGCTCCAGTTTCGAGCCAGCCTGACCTAGAACAGCTCATGAGATTGTGGGTTTGGTTCTCACAGAGATTCCTGCCTTTTGCTCTGCCGTGTGAGAAGCACAGATGCACATCCAGGAAATCCCAGTGAGCCATGGATCCTGGGAGGAGTTTTACACTGGCATGGCCTGCCCCTGGCTGAGGCTGAGCATAGCATCAGAGTACCAGATGTGATGTCAGGTATGCTGCTGCCATAATTAACCAGTTGCAATTATTGTTCAGATACGTTCACATCTCATTTGGCCAGCAGCACCAAGAGCATAAAAGAACTCCCTTAGCACACAGTCAGCATGATTTAATTGTTATGGGTAAGATAAAGCATAATAAAGCAAGGCAATACTTGCAAGGAAGAGCCTGAGACTTGAAGAGGATTAAAGTTTTGTTCCCAGCTTTACCATGGACCTCGTCTGTGACTTGAAGTGAATCACTTCATTTTTATCCTGTACAATGAGGATTCTCCCTTCTCTTTGTTACTCTTATCAGTCTAGGGAAGAGTCTCTGACAGTGTGCAGGCATCTAACAGCCATCACACAGGCACCTTAAACCAGTTAAGGGCTTTGAGATGTCTCTGTAATTGTAAGAAAAAAATATGCTTTGATAGATGAATTATATTGTTCTGTCTCATAAACACATTTGCTTGCATAACATTAATCAAGATGGGTTTTTTTCTTAGATATTTTATATTAAAAATATCATGTTAGCATCCCAGGAACTAGAAAGATCTACTGGGTGGGCACCCACCTTTGTGAACCAAGTAGAGATAGACTGAGCACATCCTTCTTAAGGACCTCTCTTTTAGGTACTCATCTCCTATAATAAGCCATGGGGATCAGATGTTGGGGCAGTGTGGGAAAACCTGCGGCAACGGAGCCTCTCTTCAGAGAAGAGAAGATATCACCCAAATGTTTTGCCAGTGTTAAAACCAAGAAGACCCTACTGTTTCAGCTGAATCAGAGGATGGTCCCTCACACAGGCTGTCTTTACCCGCATGTTCCACAACTGAGTGAGAACTAAAATACAACCTTCTGAGCTCTTGCTGATTTTTCCCGTAGTAAAATCTGATAGCTTGTCTCCTTAATTACCACGATAAGCTCATCTTCATGATGTTTAGGTTTTGGAAAGAGACAAACTGAATTGCATTTACTGTGTGCTGTTCCAGCCCACCACCACTCCAGCACTGCTGAATGTGTGAGTTCTAACTCAGGAGTACATTTTCATTTGAGCCATGCACAGGGGTTCTCTATGAAATAAAACCCTGTAACTCCAAATAACTCTTTGTTAACTTCAAAGCCCTGGCAAGAGCTTTGGAGCTCACAAGACACACTAAGAGCTGGCAGCTGGGACCATCAGGCTGACAAAGAAGCCTCCTGGCCACACTTACCGTATAAACAAGAAAGGTCAGATCATACTCCTATGGAATATGACACTGATACCATTTCCCCACGGGGTAACTATTCGGTTACATGGACTGGCATGACCCAACCCCTGCGCAGGACAGTGAAGAGAGCTGGACACACCAGCCTCTTCTTTTGTAGACCCTGCAAAGCCAAGCCTGATTGATGGCGTGGCTTTCTAGTGACAGTGCACAGAAAATACCTCTGGTCACGCCCTTCCCTGAAAAGGTGAACACAGCCCTTCACCCTCCTGAGAGAGCAATCAACACCTCCGGGCCCCGGCTCTGCTAAACCAGCAGCTGGCAAAAGCCCCAGCAGAGGAGAAAAGCGACTGTGAGCTTCTCCTCCAAGGCTGATGTCTCACAGGGACATTTCACGACACAATGAGGACAGCCAGAAAGACTCTGCCTCATCCTTTGCCATTGCCTGCCTTATCCACTGCTGTTCCAACCCATCCTGCACTCCCCATCTCTGCAAGGAGGTGAGACCCATCTCAATTATGGCTTCTGAAGGCCGGGCTCACATTTGTTCTACCTTTAAACAAAGGCAAGCACATTGCTCCCAGGCCCAGCCACATTAACCCTCTGCTAGTGCAGTTCACTGGGAGAGCTCAGGTGAGTGGGACCCATAGGGAATGAGTCACACAGAGGTGAGGCAAGCCAGCAGACCTGTAACACCACCACGTCTCCAGATCACCACAGGGAAAAGATGTGAAGTACATATTACAAAATGTGCCTCTCGCAGACATGGAGTCACTGATAAACAATCCTCAAACATTGTTGTTCAAACAACACTTGAATCATTCTCTGACTCAGTCATCAATGAGCGACGGAAAGAACAACAGTTAGCTAAGACAGCAGAAAATGTTAAAGAAAGCAGTGAGCCAAGTGTGGCATTCCCACCTTAGCCTTTGGTAAGCTGGGTCAGGAGATTACTGAAAAAGTCACTGTTCTGAATAAATCCCCTATAAAGCTATAATAGTGGAGCTTACATTAGAAAACGTTCATCAGCTGCTTTGCAGTCAATGGCAATTCTTAAAGTGAGATAACATTTATAGCTCTGTCCAGTTTATCCTAATCTTCATGTGTTTCTCTGGCACTTTTCCATTTTCTTGCTCTTGATTAAAGAGCAGTGAGAATCTCTCTCAAAATAGCTGTCAGGATCAAATTACATCTGCTCCAAAACCAGGAAAAATAATAATTAAATTCAGATAAAAAACTTAGTTACATATTGCTTAAATGTTTCATTTAGGGCTTTGCTTGAAGAACTCTTTCTTCAATGAGTTAAAAGTGAAATAAAAAGAAGTTGCTGTCCCATGGAGAAATCCGTACAACTGTTGGCTCAGAACAGTGGTTTCCTATTTGCCCAATAGAAAAAAAGGAAGATTTTCAGTAAATGACTAAACAGATGTGTATGGCCATGACAGGAATTACCCATTTCTGTAGTTGCCCAAAATGATCAAGGCATGACCGTACAGTTTTTTCACTTTACAGAAGTAGTTCTTAGTCAAACTGTTTCACCACAGGCAAGCAACTCAGCAAGGTTTTTAATTATAAAAAGCCCAACATAAGCACCCACCCCTCCCCAGCCAAACCCAGCACAAATTTAAACCCTCCTGAGGGACTTAGGTGTATCTCTCTTGAGCAAAATAAAAGCTGCTGATCTTTGGAAACACTGAATAGAGCCACTCCCATTTACATCTTCAGATGTTACAAGGATTGAAAACAACTTGTGTGATTAAAAGGGCTGCAAGACCACGTTTTGTACATTTGGCCAAAGTGGCACCCGAAGTCAGTGGCAAAGCAGGAATTTAACCTCTGAGCACCTGTCCAGCACTCTAAACCCCTGGCAACCTCCCCTCCCTGCCTGATGAAACCAGGGAAAAGTCCAGAAGATACATGAGGGAATTGTGTCGTCCAAGTCAGCCCAGATGTGCCACTAGCCCCTGCTGACATGTGGGCCAAGGTAGTGTGAAGGAGGACCTGGAGTCCTTCCCCAACAGGCAAGGACAGTCTCCAAGGCACCTGCAGAGAGCACAAGGTACCCAACAGGGCCTTCGTCCAGGCAGACCTAGGAAATAACAAACTCCATGTTATGATGAAAGATTTTTATTTGCCCTGGTGCTATTGTGAACTGATAAAGAAGCTTATCTCTCCTCAAAACGCCAGCCTGAAGAAAAGAGAGTGCCTGTGAAAAGGGCCACCCTTTCAGAAAAGGCATTGTGCTACATTTACTTTTGACAGGGATAGTGAAGAAGAAATCAGGAGCATCTGAGCCTTTAAAAACCAGACAGGCTGACAAGACTTATTGAGGAAGGTGGTCCTGGGGTGAAGGCCCATGCCAGGGCTCAGGAGACAGTGGTCTCCCAGTGGCAGCAGCAGCCTCACAGCTGGGCAATCACTCAGTCTCTCTAAGGTGAGATGAGTGGAAGGGGACCTCGTTTCCCTGTCTCTCACCTTCCCCCCACACACCCACCAGAGGTGAGGTGAGGATAAGCTGATGAACACACACACAAGGTGCTTCAGTCCTGCAGGGATAAGCACCAGAAAGGTCCCGCAGACACAAGAGAAGCAGGATGCCAGCAGCAGCTGCCAGACCTGAGCACGCATGCAGACCCCGGCAAGATCTCCCCATGGCTTTTAAAGGACCTATTCTCTTAGGGCTGATTTGTTTATTCCCAACCTAATATGTTATCTTTACATCACAAAGTTTATTTCTGAACATGTCAACACACTTCTGAAAAGGTCAGACATATGAGGGCATGCACCCGTGGTGGTGCACAGGGAGGCACAGACACAGCTGCATTCCTGGAAATCAGGATTCGAAGGGTTTTCACAGCGAAGTCTGACACAGCAGCTGGGTTGGCAGACACACGTAGGCAGGCCACCATCCTCCCCCTTTTGTTATCACTCCCATTTCATTTTTGTGCTTTGCATGAAAATCTGAGGGTTGCTTCTAAGTATAGGCTTTGCTGGCTTTGTTTGAAAGCTTGCCATAGCTCTCAGACATGGTAACACCAGCAGGGTGCTAGCTGAACTATATTTATCGATGTATTCCATAAAGGAGAAACTTAACTGGTTTTGAGAAGTTGAGGTCTTTTCTTTTCTTCCTTTCTTTTCCTTGCAGCAGACAGCTTAGTTGTCACCCTGACAAGTAAGATACTATTAAAAGAGGAAACCCAGGATCTGTTTACAGGCAACAATGCCTAAGATAAGCAGCTCATGTTTAAAAGGAACTTGACAAACATGGTTATTCAGTTTTTTCTCTCCCTTTTTTATTTTTAAATAAATAAAGAAGAAATTCCTTTGTTTGCTCTCATCCCTCAGCCAGCAGCTCACAGGTTATCTGTCCACTGAGACACCCCAGCAAAGCCAACTGAGGACTGGGGATTGGTGTCTGCTCGCACCAGGAGCAGTGACAGTGCCCCAGCCACACCTTTAAACAAGGGACTGCAAGTAGGGCTGTTGAAAATATTGGGTCAGTGAAAACAGCCTTCAAAACAATAAACCAAGTGGTACTCTTTTCCAGATGGCAAACATACCCCAGGGAGGCCACAGGTCCCATTGGGCACCTGGAGGTGATCCACAGCCCCGTGTCTGCTCCTGGCCTCACAAGTCCCTTGTCTCTTTTCCAGAGAGTGGTCCCCACCTTCCCAGCCTGACTGAGAAAAGCAGTGTGGAGGGTGACTGAAGTATTCCCAGTGCCACCACTTCCCCCATTAATGCACAGTTGTGCCCACTCCGAGTGTCTGGGGAGCAGGAGCAGAAGAGGCTGAAGGGACACAGCATTTGTATAGCTCTGCTTGGGCCTTTAGGCACAGAAGCATGACCTTGGCCCCCACCCCATAAAATAAGGGCAAAATTAACATCACAAGTCCTCCCTACCACACCTCTGCTTGGCAGCTGTGTCCCACCAGGAGGGCAGGGCTGGAAATGACAGGAAAAGCTCTCCCTAGGAGAGGTGACAGATAAGAGAGTGCTGAAATGTAGGCATTCAACTTGTCTGGTACGTCAGTATGTCAAGGCTACAGCACTGATGAAATGTCTGCAAAGGGGCTGGTGAGAGGAGCTGCCTTTGGCACTGCTCAGTGGGGCGCTGGTGCCTTACCCAGAGTTCCCAAAGGCTTCCTGGAAAGGGTAACTCAGGGTGTCCATGCTTGCTGCCAAGAGAGTGCCAGACACTCCCCCGAGGCCTGCCATCGAGTTCTGCTCTGCTCCAAGGAGCCACTCTAGACATTGCCCATTCCTCTCCAGGTATTCTGATGAATGCTTAACATTAGAGCCAGCAAATGTCCAAGGAAATAAATCCCAATTACCCAAAGGCAACAAATTGCAAGCATAAACATTTGTGTCATCAGCCTTGGAATTTCTTTGTTCCATGTGGCAACAAAACTGACCCCATCCACTGAAAGGAACAATGCAGAAACACTAGAAAGCTAGGAAATTGTTTTCACAACAATATTCTGATTCGCCCTGTAGGAAAAGATTCAAATATTTGATAAATCACAGACTAACCACCGAACCATCTGTGGAAAATTTTAAAGATATACCCATGAAAACATTCACAGTTATTCAGAAACATATAATTCACAATTTCAAACCATTTACAAGCTGTACATAGAGCGATTAACTTGGCAGGAGAGCAGGGTCTGGATGACACCCAGCACTGTGTGGGCAGGAAAATATTCCACAGCTCTTCATCTTGAGGTTGATGTTGGTGCATTAACCGATATTTTTTCTACTTGCCACCTCTCACTCATGAGGGCAGGCTGTGCTGGCCCACCTGGCTGTCCTTGCCAACACAGCCACACCACCAGCAATGAATGCTGCCTGTGGAAAAGCACATGCTGGGACACAAGATGCTTCACAAATGCCAGACACTTGGCCTGATGCTCACTGAGTTTGTGCTCTGTGTGACGATGGAGAAGGGGTCTGTGGATGCACGGCGAGGGGCATGATAACAATGTCAAGAGTATGAACTGGTCCCGAATCAGTCACATTACATGCCTCTAAATCATTCCTTTAAGTTGCAACACTTAGTTAGGAAATCACAAGAAAGGTGCCATGTCTTAAACCTGATGAATATCTACTTGAAATCAAAGTTGATGAACTCATTACAAATACCTACATGCTTTTCTTTATAAACAGCTAAAATTACTCTTGACCTCAACGCAACTATTCACCTGCCATAAAATCATTTGGGGAGCCACACATTTGTTCTGCTGGATGTTGTTTAAGCATCATTATGTTCCACCTCCCAAATGACCCCCTCTAAATATGAGAAAAAATTATTTCTGTATGATTTTATCCCTCTAGAGTATAGGCATTTCAAAAATACATACTGCCTTTCTATGGTCAATGACAGCTCACCCCCTTTTAAAGTAATCCCTATTCCCCAGCCCTCAGTTTCTAAGTATAGAATGTTTAAAGAGTGAGACTCGATGTTTGCGATCATTTCAGACTTATCTTTGGCAAACAAGGAATTGACTCCAGTATAATCCCCAAAAGGAATAGATCTGTCCTTCCAAAATCCACATTCAGCCTGGCTGCCATTGTACTAAGAAATTCAGGTCCAAATCACATGGCAGCGATCTTAAAAATTGCAATTTAACCTTGAGTTCACTCTCAGTTTATCTTTTAAAGGATCCTCTAGAATTAGTACCAAAAGTGTTTTTACACCAAAAAGAAACAGAAGTAACCATAAGGTAAATTTTTCTTCCCCACAACTAGAAAATCTGCAGCATTCTAAGAGCTGAGTGGGTGTGAGGGAGACTGAATACATATCTATAAAGATCTAGCTATAGGATCTAGCTATTTGTATCTGTCTCGGTATAAAACCCTCTCTACTACTGCTCAACTGCACGACTACACAGACATCATTTCACTTTTTAGTGCCTCTCTCTGACCAAATGAAGCTTGCTTACAACCGAATTGATACTGTTTGGGATTAATTCAGCAGCATATTTGAGACAGTTTAAAAGACACTATAAATGAAGACAACCCCTGATCAAAAGAGCTCTCCATATCCATGCCTCCAGAGATAAGGGGTAGGTGAGAAAAACAAAAAGAGCATGGGAGGGATGGATGAAACCACAATAAAATGACAAAGCTGCAGCAAACGTTATAGCGCATCATTAAAATTAAATGATGAACTGATCTTAGCCTTGGAGGGTGTCATTAAGCTCCACCCAGTTTAATGGATACAGTTGTTTCCATAGCAACAAATTATTTTCAATAAAAACTTAAAATCCCAAACCCAATAAAGCCAGGCAAAGATGGGACATGCACAAAATATGGGATGCGACTATAAAAGTTTTATCACTGCTTGTCTGGCATAACCTGCACAATTCACCCATGCTTCTGCCACTCCTATTTATTGTGCTCATGGCTGTAGAATTTTGCAGCCTCCATACAGCTTGGCAAATCCTCTATTGATTTGTCTCTTGCAAACACACCAAGGGGAAATGTGAAAATGATAAATCACAGAGGCACTGCCTCTCCCCTCACAAGATATAGCCACATGGAAGAGCGACCTAAAGCTAAGTAGGATTGTGAGATGTGCTTTCTTTTCCAGGTCACTTTGTACTGGATCAGTGTCTGTACTTGTTGGTCTTGGCCAAACAGAACAGTCAGCAGCAGGGATCTCATCACCGTGGTGGGTGATGCTAAGATGCTGTCACCTGTGAAGTCTGCTGCAAGCTTTGGAGCACCAGAGCCAGGAAGGTCCAGGACATCTGTTTCCGTGCTTTCAGCAGTACAAACAGAAGATCTGCCACAGGGTACTGGCAATTCAGCCTGCTAAGCATCGTCAGCATTCACATCACAACAATCTTTTGGTGGGAACAAGAGGACTGCAGTGGATAGGAAGAGTGCCCTACGCCATCAGGTAAGGCCCTCCTCAAGGTGCGCAAAAGCCAATCACTCCAGCAATGCTCTGCCTCAGCAAGAATTGGTTTGCTCACTTTTAAACATGAGGGCTTCAGGAAATTCTGACCTTAGATTTGTTAGATTGAACTGAAAGCTGCTACCAAGACATGTGCTCACAACACTTGGGATAAATCCACTGATTCTTGGGTCTATGAAAGGAAGGACTCAGAATTTAATCCCCAGACTTTTTTTACCCACATAAGGATCACGTGTGAGCTTCTGCATGCTTCCAGCAGGAGTCTTACCAGGCGCCAATCCTGAAAGGATCATGTTTGCTTCCCAGTAGCTGTTTCAGAAGGGGAGGGCAAAGCACAGCTCTCAGAAGAGCAGAGTAAAAGGACTTCCACCACTACAGTCCACTCCAATGCCACCCTTATTTTCAGTAGTCCCACAGGGTGGGTCTGCAAGCCACAATGATGCCCTAAGTTCATTTAAAACACATTTGGATCCAACATTCTCATTTCAGAACATGTTAGAGCTGGAGCCAGGAGACTACTGAAGACTCATCTTCCCTAGCAAAGGCAGAGTGATGGAATTCGAGTGTGTTCAGTGCTTGGTAGGATCAACCCTCAGTGCATCAGTGCTGCAGGCATGAAAAATTTTAGAGTCTATATGAGCAAATGGCTCAGAGCCTAGAATCAGTCTGGAGAAGTGGAACATAACTGGTTAGGCTGTTAAAGTATTCCCTGTTACACTTTTGGCTTCTGTAACTATTTCTCTCAAACATGATCTCTTAGAACACCCCCAAAAAGCAGTCTGTCCACAGCCTTGCTATCCTAGGTGTTAAAAACATTTACAACACGGGCATGAGCCTTTCCGTTGTAGTCCCCTCGGCACCCAGTGCTTCTCCTGGATGCAGTCAGCTTACGAGTGTGCTGCAAGACCTTAGAGTCTTCCCAAGATCTCCCATCTACTGGAAAAGCTGATGCCTTACTCCTGAGCTCACACAGACAAGCATTTCATATGACCTAAATTCAGGCTCCAAATACAATTAGAGTCAGACAAATAATGGATAATTTGGGAAAACTGGAAAAAACCCTAAAAACTGAAGAAGAAAAAAGAAACAAACCTGAAAACTCAGTAATGTTTTTCTTTCTGTTTAAAATATTTTGTTTGTTGAGACTTTGGTTTGTATTCTGGTTATGGAAGCCCACTGTTTATTTATCAACTTGAGGATGGCGGGGAGCAATGCTCATTTTGTAAAAATGACCCTGTCTCTGATGATACTGTTCTGTGATCATGCACATGGGAAATGATAGTTGTATGTCCCAGTTTTCTTAGACAGAAAAACCACTACGGGCTTCAGGAAGGAAATGTAATTTTTTTAATGACCTGATTTAATGGATAAATGTTTCTTGAGAACCTCATTAAAAAAAAATAGAAACAGCACCAGGTCAAAGAAGCCATCTGCAAAATAAATATAACAGGTCAGATCCTTCAAATACCATAAAATAGATGCAACTTCTGTAATTTCAGAACAGCAACCCTGCATTTGCAAGAGCCCCAGGGCAGAGTCCTGCCTGCCTCTCATGTGATCCATACAAGCTTCCTGCTGATTTCCCTGTGACTGCAAAATACCAAGCCAGGTGGAATCTGGGCCTTCTGTATTTGCCTAGAAGGGAGAGTAGTTCTTGTAAACCTGCCTAGTGAGCGACAGCTGCTGGATTGTGATCATCCAACCATCAGCCAGAGATAAATCTGTTACTCTCTGAAGCATGGGACAAACTCGCCCTGCTTTTTGGAAGGATAAGAGTTTCCCTCTCAGTGCACGAGGCTGTCACCCAACACAGTCTGTGCACTGCTGGTCCCCCTGTTAGGACTGGCCACCTCTGGGTGCTGAGATACACTGAGCCCATGAGCAACTCAAGGGGGGCTCCTCTCCATCTCAGGAACACTGGGAGCTGTGTTGGAGCTGCACTGCAGAGACCTGGGAGGCTTGGGAGCAGACTTTTCCAGAAAGGCCGAGACAGGGGAAGTACTGAACCCCTTTGTCTTTTCAGTGTCCTTCATCACAGTATCACCAGTCAGCAACAGCCCTCCTTCTGCTGCCAATGCAGCTGAGGAAGTGCCCTTGTTGCCACTCATACTCTTCACCAGTTCTCACTCCAGACAAGGCTGGGCTTGCCTGATTTTGTCCCTGCAATCCCAGGAGATAATTCTGCATGCTTCTATATTTCTGCTCAATGTGTTGTCCCCTTCTCCAACTCTTCCTAGTGCTGTTTTGCTCACTAAACTGAGTGAGGGGCTCCCTGTTCAGCCAAGGTGACTTCCTGCCACACCAACTCATCTTCTTGCACATAAAGCAACCAACCATGCATCCCAGGGCAGCCCAAAATAGACTGCCCTACTGGTGGCTTTCCTGGGAATGCTTCTCCAGTGGTTTAAAGCCCTCGCTGTGTCTGTGCTAAGGAGAAACCACTGGTTGTGTTTGCTCCCACAGGAGAAAGGCTCTCCCTCCAGGCACAGAGAGTTCAAGCTTCTCTATGAACTGTTCACCTTTAAAAACTGTATCAGTGTAGCAGTCCCATGCACACAACATAGCCAACAGCTTTGAGACCCTCCATCCCTAAGTGGGAAAAAACTCTGCTTCCTTCCTTGCCAGAGGACTGGTAAAATCTACCCTTAATTCAGTTACAGGAAAGGCAGCACAGCTACGTTCTGTTGAATTATACCACAGAATACCAGGTTGGAAAGGGACTTCAGTGATCATCTGGTGCAACCTTTCCTGGCAAAAGCACAGTCTAGACAAGATGGCCCAGCACCCTGTCCAGCTGAATCTTAAAAGTGTCTGACTGGGGGGAATCCACCACTTCCCTGGGGAGATTGTTCTAAAGGCCAATTGTTCTCACTGTGAAAAGTTTTCCTCTTGTGTCAAAATGGAATCTCCCCAGGAGCAACTTGTACCCATCACCCCTCATCATTTCCATTCGACCCCTTGTAAAAAGGGAGTCTCCAAATTCTTTGTAGGCACCCTTTAAATACTGGAAGAACAGAGCAACAGAGACACCTGTGAGTTGTCAGTGAGGTACTTTGCCCCAGCTGAGCTGATGGATCACAGCATTTGTAGCAAGCAGAAATGAAAACAGCTATAGCTAAATCCTCCCTGATCCTATTCATTGTGCTTCTAAAAGTGCTTACAAATTATGTCAAAAAACAGATGCCCGAGGTCAAATAAGTGGCCCTGGCTTGTCGCTGTACACAACGCTTTGACATAAACCCCATGTAAGAGATCAAATGGGCAGAGCTGTGCCCTGTGAGGGGACTTCTGCAGCACTGGTGCAGTGACTCAGCTGGCAGCAGTGGCCTGCAGCACTGCTCTGCTGCGATGCCTGAATCTCAGCTCTGCTGGCTGCAGTCAGGGCTTCAGTGGTGGATGCAGCAGACCTCACAAACACTTGACAACACAGACAGGCTCTTCTCTCTACAAGGAGTGAGCTTGACCTGCAAGGAAGGGAACAGCTTTCAGCTGGTTTTATCTTGACCTGGTTTGATCTCATCAGAACCATGAGGACATTTTTGAAAGAAGTATGTATCAGCAAGCCTAGAAGATGGAACATATATAGCCAAGGATGCAGGAAGACTATGAAGGGTGATTTTTCCTTAGTCCCTCTATATATGATCAATGTGAATATTTTCCTAAGTGTTTGAAGAAGTGTATGTTTTCCCATATGGATAAATGATGAACACAGAACATCACAACTGCATTAAGCTGTAAACAGAGTTTTAGCACGAACAATGGAAAATACAGTGGTCATCATTAAAAAGTGAACACTTGCCAGAAAAAGTACCATGTTGCGGTATATGAAATGACCACACTTACTTCCTGCTCTGAATATAAATGGAAAATGTGGTGTCTCAGATACCAATAGGCTGGTAACTGTTAGCAAATGTTGACTTTTCTATGGTATCCCAAACCAAATCTAAGCCTTTTTTGAGGTCCAGCCATTGCTATTTTCCAACCCACAATAGACTGCATTTCACTGGTGCATGAAACGATCCCTCTGCCATGTATAATAAGTTGTGCAACCCTTTGACAGAGCACAGAGAGGGTCACTGTGTGCCAGTACCACTGCCCTCTGATGAGTGTAATCCAAACTGCTCCCAGAATCACCTAATCCCCTCCCACCCCGCATTCAGCCAAACTCCCCCGTTCCAGGACGCTCATAAGGCCAGCAGAGTTGTGCTCTTTCCCATGTGTGCCATCAGCTTCCAAGCAGCCTCTCTGTGAGACAACTAGAGCTGCTTGGAAAAGTTGGGCTGGAAAGCTTTTTGATGAAAAACGTAAATTGTTTCCCAATGAAATCTTTTCAACAAAATGTTCTATTTCCTCGTTAACTATAGAAGTGGTTGGAAATTTCCATTTAAAAATCTTTCCAGTGGAAACCAGATTTTCCCTCCCCCAGCTCCTTCCTATCCTATACCACCTCCCCCTTCCAAGCAAAAAATATCAGTGGAGAACAAATATAACTTTTTAGGAAGGTCTTCTGAGGACCACCAAATTTTTCAGTGGTTGTGGATTAGGGCAATCCTTAAGACAGCACCCTACATCCTGAGCTTCGTTGTTGCAGTTCTTTCCAGTTCCATTAGAAGATACTGTTGTTTGATTCATTGGGAAAGACAAATACCATCCCATGTTATTTCTCAATCGTTGCACTCCAAGTCCACTCCCAGTTCTGGTTACACATAAGTTTCTTTAAAGTTTTGCCCACAATGCAGTGCATTAGTTTCATGCCTCTGACCCCATGTGAATTTGTCTTTATTATTTGTATTACTGTTAGTTTGTTCTTAAATGTACTGATTTTTCACCAATTACACTGGAACCCTCAACGTCATTCCAGATGAAGATCTCCAAAACCACCCCACTAGCTTCAGACTTGTTCAAATTGCAGGTTGTTAAAAATATAAACAGATTTGGCTTTATGCACTCATTTCTTTCCCAAATGCATTTAATGCCTAGACTTTCCAACAAGCAAAAGGACCATGAGATCTCTCTTGCCCTGAGCACCCTAGTGAGCCATGTTAAAATTAATCACTTTTTAAGAGGTACATACACACTCCTGAGGAGAGGATCATAACTGGATTTTTTTTTGTTGGCTCAATGGCAAATGCAGAACTGCTCTTATGAGGAGGGGGAAGAAAGAGACACAGTTTTATACTTACTCAGAGGATATGAGAGGTGCCAAGAGCAACATAATAGGAATACAACCTATTATACCACATATGGTCTCACTTATCTGTTATTCATGTAAGAATTCCACATCTTTCACAAAGAGCAAATAAGAATTTGAGTGCAAATGAACATGCATTATACTTGAGGAATTGAAGACTTCACTCTGTTTAAGCAAGCCAGTGTTGAATATGGAAATAAGATCTGACACAACCTTCTAGCAGCATTTAAAACAGGATTTAAATGTGAAACTTTCCTAATGGCCTTCTCTTATTGTTTCTACTTCAATCAATCCCATTATGCAGAGAATTTAATAAAGACTGACACCCTCTCTGACAATTTTTTGACCAAAGTGGGCAATACCACAGGGTAGAGCCCTGCTTCAAAAACAACTGCTTAATTTAAACATCGTCTTAAAAGTCTGTCAATTGCCTTCCAGATTAGCACACTCATTTTCAATTCTACAGGATCAAAAACCTCTATAAGCACATTCTATACATTTTCCAAAATGACCTTTAAAGAGAAAACTGTCTCCAGGAGAGACAGCAAAATCCAGATCCTGCTCCATTGCCATTCCCAATCCCCAAACCTACAAACTCTGACCTGCAATCAATTTATCATGACTTTACACAGTACTGCCCACCAGTCAGCTCATGCAAACCGTCCATGTGTGGGCTTTCACTTGGAAGAAATAAAAAGCAACATGAGTAAAACCCTGGCAAGTTTGTACATCGAGCAACTTAAACTTAATCCCAGTTCCTGTTTCCTTTCCACAAGCTCATGGCTGTGTTCATCTGAATCAGTCACAAAAGCCAGATTTCAAATGTCCTTCAGGGATGGACTTGCTGAGAACCTTCTCCCACTCCTCCATGAAGTTCTGGACACGTAACTCCACAAACAGTTCCACTGAGCTTAAAAGCACTGATTTAAGACCAAGTTGTGATTCAGGATGAATGAGGGTGTGGGCTTCCAGCTCCATATGATCTTGGAAAGATCATCCCTCCCTTTGTGCCATGGAAGTACAAAGCATTACTTTTGTCTGATTTGACCAACTTGCTCTCTCGATGCTTCTTTAGTTTCTGCACTCCCTTGGCACTATTACTTTATCTAACAGTACTTCCTACTTAGAAATTTAAGGAACTTAATACTTAAATTTAATGAAAAATTATTTGTTCATGTCCCTGATCTTTTCACATATTTAAGACCTCTTTTGCTTGCCTTTTATTTCTTCTTAGTAGTAAATACAGAGGGTAAAAACCTCATTAATTTACAAAATAACTGGAAATAATGGGTGTTTGCAGTCTGCAGTTTGCTACTGAAGAAATCCATTTCTAAGTGTCCTGCTGTGACCCATTCCCTTTTAATAGATGAAGTTGCTTTTGGATGGGTGCCTAATGCAAACATATTCCTGCACTGAATAAACAAATGAGTAGATAGTTGCTTCCAGATCTTCAATTCTTTATAATCCTCAAGGAATAAAGTGAGCAGAACATGGTCCAAGAAATACAGGCTGCTCTGATCTTTAGAGCTCCAGTTAATAGAAGCTTATTTGCATATCCAGTTATGGCTCTGTATTTGTTTTCTTGGCATTCATATCTGCTGTAATACTCATTGATCAACACAATATAGCAATGAAAACTTTCCTTATTATCACTCCCACTTCTTTTTGCTTAATCTTAAAAAAAAAACCAAGAGGACAAATGAAGCAATTAATGTATTTAAAAATATATACATTTACATAAGGTTATTTAGTAAAGGGCTTTTATGCAATGGATGTAGTGGGGTTAAAGAGCTCCTGTCTAGTTGGTGAAGCAGGTACAGCCTGCAGGCCACACCACAGCAGAGGTGGAGTGCACCACTCTGCCCAGCCTGGGCTTTCTTCTGAAGAAAATATGTCCTGAGAGAAAAGAAAGACCAAAGCCTCTGGGACATTTAAAGAGCCCACACAGACCAACAGTCTCGAAAAGTCTGGATAGTTTAAATTAAGACAGAATAATCCTATGGGGTTGTATTTTTGCTTCACTGAAGTCAACTGTCAAACTTTCACAGCTTCAGAGAAATTAAGATTTCACCTCTGAGCTGCTGGGAGGTGACGTGGCCCCAGGATATTGAGTAACACCCAGCTCCTGGGTTGCAGACCCTGTTTCCAGCTCTCTCCAGTTTTGTTACCCTTGGCAAGTTTCTTAATGCCTCTACTTCTTCATTTGTAATTGGGATGGCAGTAATTGGCTTTTATAAAAGCCTTTGAATTCGATGAATGTATGAAGCCATGGAGAGCATGATGCTGTAATTCATCCTGAGCTTTGCAGCCCTTTGCTGTAAGCCTAACAAATAATCTAACCCAAAATACCTGAATCTTACATGATGCTACATCCACCATGGGGTTTGGCTGGTGATTTTCTTCTGGACTTGGCAGGGGCTGACAATGTTGAAATGCTGTGGAATGTCTACATTTTATCAAAAACCTGCAAGACTTCTGATGATATTCCTAGACCAAAAAGAGCTCTTTGGCTTTCCTTGACAACTCCCAACATATCTTTGAAAGACCCCTTCATCACTTGAAAAAAATCCATTCAGCAAAACTGCTGTTAAAGCCTTTCCTGTCAGCAGCAGGATTGTTTATAGGAAATATGGTGGCCATAAAACACCACTGAGTTTCTCAGCATCACATTTGGGTGTTACATGCTCTCATGTAATGGGCAGCTAAGGACACTTAGAGGGAAAGATCACTGCTAAGAAAGGAAAAGGAATTGAGACAATCATTCCAAGGCGATACGGAGAACAAGATCTGCCTGGCCTGGGTAAATTGTGTTTGCCATGGAACCCTGCTTCTTGTGGGGAAAAGCTGTTAAAACACTTTTTAAAACATCTTGCCTCAGTTCAGTTACCAGATGTTTTACATGGAAACAAACCCACATCTACTAACACACAACTAAAGAGAGCTGAATGTCTCTGAACTAAAGAAATGGTTGTACAATTACTCCCTCCTGTACAATTACACCCTCCTCATGGCTTTTTTTAAAGTTCATTTGTTTAGCCCTTTTATCCCTAGCCAGAATCGACATAATTAATAGGACTGCTGGGCACTAACCTGGCAGAAGAGATCACAGCTTGAACTTGGCTGGTTTGCTCCTACACAGCTTGGACTTTCACAATGAAAGATGTGCAAACAAGAATAAACATTTCTAGTGCAATGTCCAGAAAACTGGTGGGGTTTGACAACATGGCACCTCAGAACATCTCAGCCAATCTGTTGTCCCATGTGCAAATCAATTAAGGTTAGCAGATGCTAAAAAATTTTGGTAGATATGCCAGATCCCATGGAGCCTTTGATTATGCCCCCAATACTGACCTTAGCATGCTCTTTAATTAAAGCCAGATATAAACTTTGGCTGTTTTCATTGTTAGCAGCAAAAGCCCCCACTGGCTTTGCTATAACACCCCACAACACTACAAGGAGTCTATAATCTGAGTTGAGAATGATGTAGCCCTTTTGCTACAGCTGCCTATTACAAGAAAAAGCCAAACCACCCAACTCAGTGAAACAGGTCCTCTTTTAGAGGGCAAGTGAAGCAAGACGTGCCTAGCCACAAAGTCCTAGGGCCTGGCTGGAAATACTTCCCTGTTGCACCTGAATTTGGGAGGTTGGTGACAATTGGCCTGAACACAGCTCACACTCACCACATGATATAATTCAATATCACACAGAAGTGCCAGCAGCTGAACTAATGACTGTCAAGCTAGATCTTCTCTGAACTCTGGAAGACGATTATTTTGTCTGCAGCAACTTTCTCAGTGCCTCCATTTCGCTGTCTCGGGTATGACAGCAAAACACAGCCTTGATAACCTGAGATATCTAAGGTACCTGGCTAAAGTAGCTGGGGATCTTTTGCCTGTGCTGTAACATGGATCCAAATGAGATTGTAAATGCCTATTACCCCATTATTCTTCAGCCCTCTTCTCTTCCTGTGTGGAAGACTTTGGGCAGTTTCCCCAATATCCCAGGAACTCATTCTGAATGGAGTTCCAATGGGTCCAAAACAGAGGCTTCAAGTAATTAAGAGCAGGGGTAGTTTTCCTTTTTAAAGACACTGGATCTGAAGCTCAGCAAGATACAAACACGTGCCCTTGTTGATGTACTTTCCCCAGGGCTGCAAGTAGGATCAGTCACAGCTGTGCTACAAACCTCTACAATGAAAACCTTTGTGGAAAGTTATGCTGATTTCTGGTGATGTTCTTTGAGCCTCTGAATGAAGGCCATGATAATCTGGTGCTCACTTAGCCAAAAGGGTCTCAGATCTATGTCTCCTGCACCATTTGCAGCCAATAGTGAAAAAACCACATCAGACATTAAGACAGGGCACTATTCATGCACAGGCCCAGTGAAATCAGGGTATTTCCTACCTTACAGAAAAATCATGATGGCAGTTGCTTCGTGAATGAACAGCAGCAAGAATGAGCAAATGCTGGGTAATTTGCTTTGAACTGAAACAGCTTCTTGCTTGGAACGGATTTCAGTAGCTTTGGAAATAACTGCTTTTGTATGAATGGGCCTCAATCTCCCTCTGTATCTTCTTACTATCCTTCAAGATTATTTCACGCAACAGAGGAATGGCAGGTCCCTCAAAAGTGTGCCCTTGGAAATGAGGAGGGAACTACCACATTCTTACCGCAAGTTCTAGAATTTTCCAAAAGCAACTAGAACAGACAGAATGAAAAACAAGGCAAAACATGACACCAAAGTAAAGCTGCTTCTGTTCTGCTATCCCTAATTCACTGTATTCTTCATTGGAACATAACCATGTGTCTGCAGCCCAAGGGCTGTTCTTTAACTCCCAGGATTGCTGCCATTTTCCATTCTGCCAGCCAAATGAGCACTGTGTGAATTCTGTCTCAGAAAGTGGACTCAATAAGTCCTTTGATTCTTCTCTGACCCTGCTAAAATCGTTGTTAAAGCTACCCACCATTTGTTCCCTGTGAGTATTTCACGCTTTGGTTTCTCATGACTCCTGCAGCTTTCCCTTCTTTCTTCCCTGTGAAGCCGAAGCAAGAGACTTCCCCTCTGCAACCCCACTATCTGTTCCCTGCTGAAGACCTTTCCCTTTTGATTACTGCTGTTATTCACATCCACTCAGCCAGCTCTAGAGCAACAGATTTGGGGGCAGCATGTTCCCTCCCCCTCCACTGCAGAGATCAGTGCTTGCCTAATTGAAGGGGATGATGTCATGCTGGCTGCTCTTTTTAAGGCAAATAAAAATACGTCCTGTCCCTCTGGATGCTGCTTTTGAAGCTCAAACCTAGCTGGAATCAAGAATGGGTTAAAATCCAACAATGTGCTCATACTACACCCAAATCTGTTGCTAAATCTTTTTAAAATGACACAAACCTACCGAGCTGATGTACAAGCCATAGTTCAGGACCCCGTGGAAATGAGCTCGCTGTCACACGTTAGGCAAGGCACAGAGTCCTGTGTTTGTTTCGTGGCTTTGCCCTGGCTCACCCTCTGTGTGTCCTTCAGCAATGCTGTGCCTTGGCTTAATCACCACTAAACTGAAGACGGTATGTACCTGCCTCACAAGGAGATGAGCTCACCTGAAAAACTCTGATGAAACTGCAGCATTAGCAAGTACAAAGTAACTTATTAGGGCTGGAAAACACAAATAATGAGAAACAGGAGCCAGGTCCTCTGATTCATTACTAAGAGGTAATTTCAGAACCAAGAGATAATTTGATTTAGGCTGATTTAAGCCTGATTTCTTGTTTAATTTAACTGAGTATTTTTACTACAAGGCTTAGGGTTTTGGTTTTTTTTGTTCTCTCTCTTATCATCTGCTCTGGGGAATCAAAGGAAATTTATCTCAACCCAGAGTATTAAAAAATACACCATCAGAAGACAAAAGACTGGAATGAAAATGTATTGTTTCATTTTAGTGAAGTGGAACAAAACAGAAAATCACTTAACCATTTAATAAAATCACAGAATTCAAATCACATTATTCTTTCAGAGCAACTGTTGATGATGTGCTTTTTCTTGACTGCTGAGAAGTAAGGCTTTGTTGGCAAACATTGTCATCTTCTTTCTTCTAATGGAGTGGTTCTTGCTTTCCTTGTCCCAGCAGGACAAGTAAAGGCAAAGGGTGCATGCTGCTGCTCGCATAAATTTCTTTCTTAACCCAAACACTACACATTATCTGACATGTCTGCTCCACACTTTACCTCTAGTATAATTTGTGTCATGAAGAAAGAAAGATAGTAAAATACTTGGTGTGAAATCCTCCATTACGCTGTTCTGTTCTACCTCTGCTGAAGCTGATAATGTTTTAAAAGAGAGCCAAGCCTTCAGAGACCAACACAGAAAACTTGGACCACTACTTTAGGACACCAAAAGTCATGGCTACCTGGAGACCCCATTTCAGCTGGACCTTTTATGTCAAAATTCTGGAAAAATGTTTCGCCAATACTCCCTCAAAAGTGTTGAGATAGGGAAGTGCGGAAATAAGTAGTACCACTCTGCAAACACCACACCTAGAATGATTACAACTATTGCAGCTAGCACAGATGTGTTACTGATGCCACTGAAATACTCAGAGAGGAAGAAGGTGGAAGGAGAAAAGTGACTCTTCAAACTCACAATGCAGCAGAGCTTGGAAAACAATCCCCAGATTCCATTAAGTCACTTCCTAACATCATGTATCCCGAGCAACTCGAAGACTGTTTTACACAACACAGTCAAAGCGGATCTGTACTGCAAACATCTAGGACTAGAGCTGACTTCATCCACACAAGGCACCTGATCTCATGCAAGCCCCAGGACTCCAGGTGGATGGTCCAGAGCACAGCATGTTGAAGTGAAGGAGTTCACAGCTCCCCCCACAGCTGATTTACTATTGTAGAGATTGAGGGAGAGATAGGGAGAGAGATGGAAAAATGCTGGGAGCTAGAAGCTGTCCAATATTTACTTTGGAAACAAGTTCAACCCATTAACTGTGAAACCGGGCAATGTCTGACATCTTTCTCCATTTGGTTGCTAAAGAGAAAGTGACCAATAAATTAGATACAGTCCAAAGCCTGCCATGGGCTTTGAGAAGTTTACACGTAACGGAGCCCTGACTCTTGCTCACTGGGGGCATATCATCTTCTCAGAGAAAAACAAAGCCACTCTTCCTGAGGGTGGTTACAATATGAATAAGCTTTTGTCTCCATTTCAGGTCAGTTTTCCTGTGGCGTGTATTAAAAAATGCAATCTTTATACCAAAGTGGCCCTTCTGTTCTCCAGGTTATGTGGTACCTGCTTTGGAAACAGCATACAAGTGTACATTGTGGGTGGGGCAGGTCTGGCATTTCCCAAATAACATCCTTAGGAGGGTTTCCTCACTATCCCTCTCTCTTAATGGGCTGTTGTTCAGCTATCATTAAAAACAGACATCAAACCAGTAGGAAGCTGCTACTTTTCTCCGTGGCCAACACTGGAGACTTTGCCAGTGCAGTGCAGTCCTGCAGAGATCTGGGAGGTGGTGTGCTCTTATTGAGACAGCTGGGAGAGCAGCACACAAGCAGATGCTTAGGACCTTGGCCATTTAGAACAAGAAATTGGAGTGGAGTTGTTTTCAGCTTTTCCCACTTTTCTTAAACCACAAGAGAAGGAGAAAGAAAAGCAGCAGGGAAGAAAGACAACATTTAGCCAAATAGTGGGTATTATCTCTCCTTTTAAAATAGCAAAGCAATGGATTTACACACGGAACTAACTGAAATAAAGTATAACTTGCTTCTGAACAAGGAGACAAAAATGCTGTTGCAGGAATAAGGGCTGCAAAGCATTGTCTCACAGGCAAAAAAAGCTAAGAGCCCTGCACTCCACAAAGATGTGCCTAAGCTTTCCAGCTCTGTAGGAACAGTACAAATCACGTGTTCGCATTAGGGAGCAGTGCTCAGCACGGTAGCTGTGAAAATGGGTGACACCCACCTTTCTGCCTCACAGCTGTAAAAGACAGACAACCCAACCGCTGTCTGCTTAGTATGTCAGGGAGAAAAAAATGCAAGTATCTTCTCTAGATGCAGTCTCCAGACTCAGACCTGTTTGCATCACATGATAGTATCAACAGACCTGGACACCACGCTCTTGGAATTATGTTTCCAGAGCTCTTCTATACCTTTACCTTTACTCAGCATTTTTCATTCATTGCTGGGGGGGAGAAAATTAGTTATGATTTTTCTAATTTTGATGTTTTTCTTCAAATTTCCTGGAGTGATCAATACCCCTCAGCTTGCTGCAGTGCAGTTTTCTCATCATAAAATGGTATTACCTAAGCCAGGCCAAGCCTGGGTTTAGGCATGAAGCAGTATAATTCCAAGTGAAAATCCAGATTTCTTCAGCAGATGCATTAGCCCCAGAGATTCCTTTCATTGTTATTTAATCATTAGATTGCAGTAGGAGACAAAATCCCCATGAAACAACCCCAGCGGTGCTAGGCACTGTACACTGAGTTAAAAAAAGAACTTGCCTCCCTCAAGAGTTTGCAGTTTAATATAAAAAGCAGGTGTGCCACATAAGCAGCCAGGAAGAAGAGGGTAATTGTGGCATGGAATCTCTGAGTGGATTCAAACTGATTTTAAAAGCATAGGACATAAGTCAATGTATCTCAGAAGTCCCTCTGACTCACACATTGCCCAGTAGGGCACTAAAAGGCTGTGAGTGCAAGGCAGCTGCTACCGTGGGCTGTCTCATCCATCCATCCATCCATCCATCCATCCATCCATCCGTCCCAGGGCTCACAGCACAGCTCAGGGCTGTCCACACACCTCCTGGGAGCCACTGCTTACTAAGACTATCTCTGCTGAAACCTATACAGTAACAATAAATATATACAAATTCACATCAAAAGAAGGAAAAAAACCAAAGCCCTATGACTTCATATTTCTACTTTTTACCTTGCAGGCCTCAGTCAGATCCCTCTGCTCTTTCTCTTACAACACAAATATGAAAGTTGCCTGGAAACTGCTACAAAAAGCATCTCAGTGATAGAGTGTCCATGTAAATCAACATAGGCGTCTCAAGTTGAAAGTGAGAATCAAACCAGCAGTAAGAAATGCAATATGAAAAAAAATGTGTGTTTTTGCCTAACTTGGTTAAGATTAATGCTGTAAAGCCAATAAACTATCCAGGAATAACCTGAACTGTTCACATTGACAAGATTATGTTGTCCAGCTGTGAACAGCAGGGCCATGCCTTGCCTTTGTGACCACTTGCTACACTCATAACAGATGATTTATCATGTCCTGTGGCACCTTCTACCAGCCAGAGATCCAAGAGTGAACAGCTCTTATTTCTGTTTATTTGTTTTCATCTCAAGTTATTAAATCTTTGAAACTTTATGATTGTATTAAACGTGAATGCCAATAATAGGAAATACAGAAAATAACACCAGAAACTGGAATGTGCACGAATGCAGCATGCTGGACAAAGATTTGTACAGTTTCAGATCCAAACTAAACATTTCAACATTCCTAATAGTTTAGGTTTCCCATCCACTGTAATTGAATCATTTCAGAGCCTCCTATGAAACGGGCTCTGATGTTCTGGAAGCCCCAAGAGCATCACCATCATATGATGCACAACAACAGCTAAGGTGAGCACAGACAAATGACAGCCAGACCTAAATCAAAATTTCATTTCACAGCCTCCTGGCGGAGAATCAAAACATCTGTTTCTCCTCAGATTGCCAGGATTTTGCAGAAGCCATCACTTCCACAAGAGCCTGTCGAGAACTTTCTGCCTTCGCTGCTTTTCACTGCAATGTCTACTGTCACATAAACTTTGTACATGAGTGTACAGCTTTGATGAAAACGGCCTCTGGTCCAAAGTGTAGTTTTCTCCATACTTACTAGAGCAAAGAATAGCACGAAATCTAGACAATCATCTGAGTTGCAGAAATATGGTGCTCCAGTGCTTGCTTTGTCTAACTTGTTCTAGTGACTTCCAGATGAGCCCTCAGTTCCACGGTCTGTAGCATCCTTTGATCAGCACACTACAGGATATTCAAGGTATTGTAAGATCTCCTGATGAAGATATGGTCCTGTCCATAAATAATCTTATTGCAGCAGAGACTTATGTCACAGTTAGGCTGTGGTCCCAACTCAGCCAGAGGGTGATAAAAATTCTCTCCCCTTTTCCCCATCCCCTCTGGCTCGCATGCCTTTCCACAGGGAATTCAAATGCATGTTTGGCTGACTGAAAGCTGGTGAGTGAAAAATGGGCAGAATATTCAGGAAATTACACCTTCCAGACAGGATACTTCCTCACATCACCTCTGTTTCTATCCTTTAGTTAAGTCTGCAGCTTAGGCTATCTGCTCTGTTGACAGGGAAATAATGTTCAGGAGGGTACCTGCTCATTTTCATGCTGAGCATAAAAGCCTTACCTGGTAAAACAAATAACTCACTTAATATGAAACAATATAGCTGATAAAGAGGATCCAAGGGAGATGCTAAAAACCAGAATTGGTGAAATTGTCTGGCTACTGTAGTAGAAATAATGCACAAGTTTTTGATTAACGTGTAATTTATTGTCTTCAGTGATGTGGGGAAGGGGATGCTAAATTGGTTCCTGGGATGAGAAATCAGCTGCCACCAACACTGTGCTCCCTACAAGCAAACAAATCAGCCCATGCTGTAATGCCTCTTTCTGCTCAGGCAGCATTTAGTGGTTGGTGTTTAGGGGACTGGGTTTTGTCATGCAGTTAGAAATGCTTTCACAAACTGTACTCTCAGTCAGAGGCCACTTTAGGTATGGGGTCCACCATCCTCCACAGCACATGTCTTGTGAAAGAGAAAGTGGGGTCAGCCTAAAGACCTAGTGAGAGCCAACTTGTTCCATTTGTGAGGAGTTTCATTAAAGCAGCTCCATTAAACCCCAACCTCCCTGGGGTGTTACCCCTCTGCACAGCAAGAAAAGGCCAGGATCGATCGGGAGGTGTTTTACACCCACTTTGCGTTGGTGAAAATCAATAGACATCACTGACAGAAGCTGCTTCACCAGCACTCTGCTTCTTCCCGAAACATAAAAGCATTTGTAACCCACTACAGCTGCTTGTGCTTAGCTGCAGCAGCATTGTGCTGCCAAAACAGCAAAAGGCTGCCAGAGGATATTCAAGAATGAGTGTGATCTAAGCCATAATGACTTTACACTTCTTCTTCAGTTCAGTTCTTATTTAAAGGAATAAAACTTTCCCTGGTGTCATATTTAGGTGTGGCCTGCTGGCTTGCCCTCTGCCAGGGGTCTGCAGGCTCAGTGAGACAGGGGCACAGAACTGGGCAGGGGCTGTTTTGTGCCCCCCTACTGGGTGTCAGTGCCCACGCTGCACTCACTGCTGCTCCGACTGTCCACCTTTCCACCGCATTCATGTCCCATTTCAGCACAAGTGGACATGCCCAGGGCTATTTTCACTTGCTTCACTCAGCCCAGTAGCATTGGGCTGTCCTGAAGCATCTGAGACTTCCACACAGATGTAGCAAATACAGCACAAGATCCACAAGAGGGGTTCACTCCTCTGGAGAGGCAGCTCGAAGCCAGGTGGTACCCTATAGATCCTCAGATGACCCTAAACACACAGTGCTAAGTAACCCTCATGTCTTGCTGCAAGCGGCAAATATTTTCACAGAAAGCCTATGAGGATTTTTTGAAAGTACACTTTATTTTGGGGTTTTGTTATAGAAATCAAAGGTCAAAAGAATTCATCATCCTCAGACAGGAGAAAAGGCACAATGGTTCATGGGGAGCTTGCCCAGAACCACTGCCCACTTTCTTGACAAAATTCAGAAGAGAACCTTCCCAGCTGGAATCACATCTGAACTCTAACACCAGGAGAGCAGCACCAAGGACTGCCCTCCTCCCAGCCACCTGGTGTGGAGCTTAGGTCCAAGCCAGCTCCAGGGCTCCAACACGATCTTGTTCAATAGCTGATGGAAAGTCAGGCAGCTGAAATGCAATTGCAGGAGCTGCTGGGTCACGGAGGTCTGCACCACTCTCCATCAGATCTTGCTGCTTTGTTCCCACTGCCCCACACCAAGCCATGCAGCCATAACACGATGAGGGCATGAGACAAAATCAGGTTGTCAGACCAGAATGATGGAAATCCTCCATCCATTTGTGGATGGTAAAAATACTTGAACACAAATGCTGCTACTGAGCACCAGCAAGAAACCTGCACTCAGAGCAGCAAACTGGGAGTCTTTACAAAGGAGGTCAGGAGCTGCAGAGCAGCTCTTAAAAAATGTTTTCTCTACCCATCAAAGTCCCCTCTGCTGTCAAAGAAGCTAGACAGCAGGGAAAACACAGTGGTAAATCACATCCTGAGAACCTCACAGCATAAACTTCCCTTTGATTTTTGTGCATTAAACTATGACTACACTGCTATCTTCTTTTTCCCCCTGTCTTGGCAGCAGAAAACACAGTACAGGAGGGTAAGTAATTTCTCTTCCCTAAAAACACAGACCTTAGGAAGAGCTCCTTTTAGAATGAGGCTGTTATCTGTTTAAGTTTGCATTTCTTTGTTCGTTCTGTGCTATTTTATTACTTCCTTCTATCAGCTATATCCAATGGCTTGTTAAATTCTGCCTCCAGCCACAAGGAATGTAAGCAAGTATAGCTGATGTAAAATGACATCCATGCCTTCATTCACTGAGCAGTGATTGTCTGCTGAGTACTTGCAGGGAAAGTCTTTCTCTTTTTTTTCTCCCCAATACAAATCCCAAGGCAGCTGAGGTTACACAACCAGCTTCATACTTAGTTTAAAATATGTCTCAATTTATACGCCATCTGCAGCACTCATCATTAAATGAGACGGCCACAAACAGGAATACTCACAACAACGATAAATAATCAGGACTCAAATGAGCACTCTAGTTTGAGGCAAGAATCTACATTGATCAAAATGCTCAAATTGGTGCCAGCTCAATGAATGGGACAATCACATCACAAACCACTTGTCTGGGGCACATGGCCCACTTTCCAAAGTCACTGATACATTTTCTGGCTCAGGAAATTCCTGACCTGCAAATCATTAGAGAGCAGAAGAAGCATCATTAGACGCTTGCCCTTTTCTTTACTCTTCCTGAGGCATCTGCTTTAGCACTGTTACCAGAGGACAGATGTGGAGGTAGGAGGGCTTCTGACCTGACCTGCTGTATGTGACGATTGTTGTGGTCTCGGGCACAAATCCATAGGGCTGGGAGCAGGGCGTGGGATGTGCTATGGAAAGCAAGAGGCAGAGGAAAGTTCAAAGGATGTCCTCACCTTCCCTTACAGAATCATTTCTGTCAAAATTACTGTGAATTGCTTCATTTACTTACATTGCTACTCATGCAGGAAAAAATATGTTGGGAAGACTTGATACTGGGCGGGGTGGGGGGAAGCAAATCAAAGAAATTAGATTCCACATTTAGATCTGGACATGACTAAGTCAGAGGCTGCCCTGGTATTGTTCACAGAATAAAGCACTCCCCACAGTGTCCAAATGCATTACAGAAGGCAGCCATGAGTGATACCACTGAAAAGAAATGCTGGAATCATAGAAATTGGAGCCCTCATGTTTGAGAGTATATAAACCCAAACACATCTATATCCCATGATGAAAATTACAGGACAAGTGGCATTTATTTGTTTGCATAGTCAAGACCAGGCAACTTAAGTCTCCTAAGATTTCCACCAAAGTATGTTGATTGCCTTTGGGATTTAGATTTGCAGATGGTTTTATGATTGCATTTCAAGGCACATTATATGCACTGGGGAGGCACTATAATTTCTTTTTTTTTTTTTTTTTTTTTTTTTTTTTGTAAGGTCCCAGGAGGATTCCTAGATTTTTGAAATTAGAGATGGAATGATTTGTATTTCACTCTGATGAAAGCCCCACCAGGACCGGACTCACTTCTAAAGTGTGCTGCCAAGGACTTGCCTAGTCTGGGAATGACAAAATTTGTAACTGGAGGAAACCCTAAAATTTTAAGGGTCTCACATTTACAGACCAACCATCAACATGACTGGTCCTATCATCAGCTTTTGTTTATTAATTCCACTGTTTTTTAAGCTCTCATCCCTCCCCATTATTCTAGGAAAACTGCTGAACTTCAGAAATATTTGTAAAAGAAGCCACTATGGTAAAGCTGGACAGACTTATGCTCAGTGGTACCTACTTTTCTAAATAAATTCCTATTGAGGTCATTAGGGAACTCTGTAGAGTAGAATCAGCAGGCTTTGTCCCCCAGAGCTCTCATGCAAGAGGAATAAATCAGAAAGCAGTGGAGCAGAATCTGTTCTTGTACCATTGTCTGCATTTTTTTCTTGTTGTTATTATTTTCTTTGAAATCTCTCACGCTTGATTAAAGAAATTTCTCCTCAGTTTTCTCTTCTGTTTTTATTATGCTTTTAGATAAAAAGCCTTTGCACGGCAGGAAGAAGAGCAACAATTTGTCAACTCAAGCTGCATTTACCATCTGGTACACAAGAACTTAGCAGACTGCCTGTTCCATCAATGCAATAATATTATGTTGCTTTAAATGACCCCATGCTCTGATTTGAAGATAAGAAAGTTGGACTCAAGATGACAGATAGGGACATTCACCTCCTGTAATAACCTGCATTTCCTTAGCTGATGTCACCAATTACCACAGCACTGATCACAGACTGATAACAAAAGATTGTACAATTTCAGAAAAACAGCTTTCTCTGCTTTCTCCTTTTTGTGCTTGCTTTATTTGGGTGTAGATGGCTGCAGTGCCAGATGCAGACAAGCTATGCTGAGTGAGACCACAGAGTCCCATTTCCCCAGAGAAAGGAGAGCAGAGCAGTGCCCTGTTCCCATCCTAAAGCCAAAATTTCCAAAGGAACCATCAATTCTGAGGGATAAGTATTAGACACCTTAAATGAGTCTTTTTTCCCAAAGGAAGTTATTCAACATACTGCAAAAAATGATAGTGGGATTCTCAAAACCTGGCTGGTCAATGATTGCCTCTGACATTAGACCTCCACAGCCGCGCAGCAAGTAAAATGAAACATAGATTTCCTAGGAAGAGCACTACAGTCTGAAATTCTTAGTATGAAATAAAAGGAGCACAGCTTCTCAACCTCTTGATGACCAGCTGGGAGATTTAATCAGCAGTGGCAAAGAGGAAAACTCAGTGATAACCCATATAATTCATGTGTCTGGCATTCCTTGCTGCCTGGGCACACCCCCCACTTCTGCCTCCAGTGGGTCTTCCTTACTGGAAACCACTTCCTTCTCTTCCAACTCCACGGTTACTCATCAGCTTTTGCTGCACTGAACAGGGAGTATATTGTACACTGTGCTGTATTCGAAAATCAGCTTCTAACTTCAAGGACAAAGACCAAAAATTGAATGTGGAGGAAGTCATGCATGAACTATGTGTCTATTATATTACCTACTACTGTATCACCTGGCACCAAGTGGTAACACCAACAGCCACCAGCCACTGACTCTTGATCTTCCCCAGAGCCTGTAGGAGCCTCAAATAATGAAAACACAGTATTTGGGGCTCAGGAAGAAAGACAGTAACAAAGTGTTCCCTGCAAAGTCAGACTTGGATTTGCTGGAGCTGTACACAGAAGTGTCATCCTTTAATAGACAGAGGAAACATGGGAATAATCAGACAATCATAATTTTTGGAGACTAAAAAAAGCCTGTTAAGCCTTACCCCCTTGCCAGAGCACATTACAAGTAAAACTCCCTATCCCAGTCTCTGCATTTACCAAGTGAGAGAACAGACAGGAAAGGTGGGCTGCTTCCCAGGTTTTCACAGCTCCCATCACACGTGATGCTGAAGGAAGGAATACAGCAGGGGAATAAGAGGAAATCAACCTCAGCCGTCCCCAGCCAGGGTATTTCTATGGGATATTGGAATGTCCTTTACACAGCATGAAACATACATTAACCAGTCATATTTTTGCCACATGGTAAGAAGAAATTATAACGGTTATATGTCAAGGACACTTTTATCCCCAGCTGTCATGATAATCCTTTCCATTATAATACATTTCCTAAAAAAGTAATAAGTAAAAGCTAAAAGAATGGATACTGTCCGCAAGCAGGAGTCATGAACTTCAAGCCAGACATTAAATCTTGGCTCACATCCACAGGACAACCAACTTCACAAGCATCTATGTGATGAAGCAAGAGAGCACACAGTGTAAGTGAGGTGTTCAAAATACACCCATTGATGACAGCAGGGATGAGATCCACAGTGAGATATCGGCACAGCTTTGCTATGAAAATAGCCACAAGGAGGATGTGGTCCAGGGAAAGCTCCGGAGTAGGAGCTCTCCTGCAACAATGGCAGCAAACCAGCTGAAATATCACAGCTTTTAAATATTGCATAACAAATTGTTATGTAATTCCTACAAGAGTTTCTACATATTATGAGTTATTGTGCCATGCATATTTTATAATGTCCATGTTTTAATTAAAATGGGATCTCATTTACGACTTGGAGGAGTCTGCAGCTTTATAGAGATTTGTCAGGATTCAGCCACCACAGTATTGGTCAGGAGAGACAGTGCAGACCCATGGAAGAAATTGTACTCCCCGAGCAGAGCTGACCTAACTGACCACTGCCAAACAGGGCTGCAGCTTTCTTAGCTCTTCTGTCTGGAAAAGGGCTATAATGTCTTCTTATTACTCTCTCTCTCGAATAGATGAAGGGAATAACTCCAATACTGACCTCGACTTAAAGGCCTGGAAGGAGGCTTTTCACAGTTATTTGAAAGAATGCCACAGACTTCATTCTGCTTTGTACCAGCTCCTAACAGAAAAACTGATTGTACCATAGCAAAATGCATGGAAAAAATATATTAAAATATGTCATTTAACTATTACTGCTCCTGCTAGAAATGTCAGGACTAGCTGGGATCCTTATCATCTAAATCCTTCCACCTTGAATAGTGGAAGGAGTGAATAGTGACTGAATAGTGCAACACCCTAAAGCTATTACAATTCCTTTGTTCATAGCCTTGTTACTATGAAATGGTTATTAGAGAAATGTCATTAGAGAGAAAGAGATGTTGCTCAGTTTTCTGGAACAGGAACTTATTCAGAAGATAAATTCATTTTATTATCTCTTCCATTTTTCTCTAGTGTGTTTACTGATGTTCTGCCCACAAGAGAAGCCAATCTTTCTTGATGAAAGAATAAGCTGTTTGGAAACAAAAAAAAGTAGATCAAAGAGGAGAGAAGCTCAGTGATAGAGGATGTCAGCTAGAGGAGGGCGTCAAAGCTAATGTGCTGCTGATTGAGGAAGCCATTTTTGTTTAACTCCACGTGCACAAGATACAAAGCAGGACTCATTTTCCACATATCTGTTCATTTCACAAATTGTCCAAAGTAGTAATTTTTCACTGCACTTATTGAGGCAGTATCTTCATCTGTAAGACATGTATTAACCTGTAAAACAGAAAAGCCATCTCACAAGCAAGCAGGAATGGATTTGCCTAGCAAAAGGGAAGGGAAGAACCCCTCAGCATCAGAGACACTGATTTTGAGGCTACAGCTCAAAATAATACTGCATTCTTGGTAAATCTCTATTATCAAACCCCAAAAGTTCTCAGAGCCATATTTGTCAGCCTCCTCACCAAGAGACCCTAGGAACTGTTTCATGAGGCCATGCCTTGTTCCTAATCTCACCTCTGAACTCAACCTCAGCACAGGAACACTTCCCATTTTCAAACCTCCCTGGAAATCTCCCTTTGCCAGACCTCCCCAGGGAACCCAGTTGAGCTGTATTTAAAAACATATATATATTTCCTCCTATCCTTTCCCAGGTGTTCTCAAAGCTCCTCAGAACGGGGCAATTTTGTTTATAATAAACCAAGCACCTGGCAAGACATTCTGAGCACTTCAATAAAAGATAAGAATGAAGCAATGCTGTTTATGCTCAGTGTCTCTGTCCCACTTGGCTTAGCCATTTAGCACGCTTAGGTTAATTACTGATGGGTCCACTAAACCTAAGTACCAGTCACACACCGTTGGCTTTTAGAGCTCCAAATACGGGGCTTGGGTATGGATCTGGATCAACTCACTGCAGTTGGCTGAACAGAATCACTTCAGTTACCACTGAGCAGCAAAGGGAGAAGAAACTAAAATGTGGGTGCAGATGTGAATTTTGACCCTCCCCCAGATTCTTCTAAATCCTCCTGGAAACAGAGAAATCAGAACATAAAGTTGCTGGTTTGCTTATTTTGGTGTTTACAGTCACGATACCAAACAAAGCCTGTTGGAAACACGGCAAGGAGAATCTTTCTGCAGATTATGCTTTTGAACTGGAGGCTACCACAGCTTGATCATAATTAGCAAACTCATTCATGACACTGAAACTAATTCTTTTCCCTTGAACTCCCAAGAGCCTGTAACACAAACCTTCCTGATTGTAACAATGTTTGGATTGACCTCCCGCCACAAAAGTTAGCAAAGCTGACCAGGAGATGTATAAAGAACAGTGTCAGAAAGTCAAATTAAACGCAGGAAAGCAAGATGTATCGCAATTCATGGTTTATCTGTGTTCACATGCAGTGGCGGAGTCAGCTAAATTAATGTATCCTCACTTGAAGTAAGCTGTTCTAGTCATCAGCTTATCATTACAAACATGGTAATTACTGGTGTACAGGTGCATGTGCAGCCACCTACAATAAGCAGTGTTGCCACAATGGAATGGACTGCACGAGTAACCAACCCCAAACCCACACTACCTACATTAGCTGAGAGTAAAACTGCCCTGTCTTCTTAGTAACATCCACTGAGGTTTGACACAGGATAGTGCCTGGTTATGCAACCCTTCTACTCAGGGCTGCTACTGAAATATTATTTCACATCATTCACTCCTGCTATGTGGCCTGGAAATAATTGTCTGGAAGAGGCTGGATTTTTTTTTTTTTTCCAAGGGAGAGAGCACTTCTTTTGAAAGAGTGATAGCACTAGCTTTAGCCTGTGTATAAATGAGGGTTATATAAAACCCAGTATTGGTGCATGTGTTTTCAAGGGATGGCCTTCAGACTTCTTTGGGATTCAAGTGGTCCCCCATCAACCTGCTGTGAATCTAAAGAGAGTGGTATTGCACTATTGTAATGCATGATGTGGAACAAAGAGTGACACTGAAACAACTTCTGCAACAGCCAAAGCCGGAGAGAGAGGGGGCAAAGGAGAAGGGCATTGTAACACCTGCTTAGCCGTCTAAAAAATACTGGCATCCTCCTCAGAGGCATTCTGACTTATGCTAGCTATTAAGCTTAATATAGCAGATTCCAGCTATCCCAGCCTGAGATTTATGGGAGATTGTTTTATGAAGCAGAGTAAAACTTCATCTTTGGCTCATGCAATTACAAAGCAACATATTGATTAGAAGTAGCAGAATGAATAACCCAGGGAAATCTTAATAGTCCAGTAATCTCCAGTTCTTGACTTCCTATCCTTCTCCTACCTTGTATAGCAAAAGCAATTAGCCTCACACTTATCTCTGTTTCATACTCACCTGAGGATGGGAGGCCTAGACAGATAGGGAATATCTAACCCAGAGCCTGTTTTCACCAGAACTCTCACTAGAAACCTTTGTGTAGCACACTTCTACAAATGACAGACAGAGTACTTTGCAGTTTGTCAGCCTATCCCTGATAAGATTACACTCTCTCCCAAAGTACACAGCATCATGGACAGGGCCACCACTGAATTCCACAGACCCACTGGAGACAAGCCCAGCGTTAAAACCTGGGTGAGGGGGGTGTGGAGGAGAGGGCTATGCAGCAGGGTTGCAGAGCCTGCCACGGAGAGATCTGAAAGCCCCATAGAAGAGGGCTTCTCACCTGGCAGCCATCCTTCCAAACTCACATGAACACTCAAAACTGTTCCCAATAGGACTGTGCTCTCTACCCTGCAAATTCTTGGGTGAGCCACTGCATGGAAGACATGCAAGTATACCCTTCTTCTCCTTGGACCATTTTGTTCCACTTGCTCCTGATGCTTTGAACATTCCTTTGACATCTGAGGGAAAGGGAAAGCAGGGGAGAAACAGCAGCAGGAAGACAGGGAAGGCAAACCCTAGTTTGACCTTTCATTCCCAGCCAGCCAAGAAGCTGCTTCTGCTCCAGAGGGGACACCCACAGCATGGGCAGTCCTGCTCTGCCCCAAGTGGGACACGCAGGCAGACCAGCAGAGAAGTGAGGGGGTGATTCCCTGTTGAGGCCTGAGCCCACTATCATTTGCAGAGCAGCGCATGGCATCACCCCTTTAGAATTTCCATGGCTGTGATCCCTCCCGTTGAACACCGTTCGATCAGATTAACGAGCAGCAGCCCTGCTCGCCACTGAATGCCAGCATTAACTGCAACACAATAGGAGCACAGGCCTAAGCCCATTTTTTTTGCAGATAGCAAACCTGTCAGCGGAGCAGGAGTGTTGATGTCATCTTCTGACTCAGTGACAGTGCCTGTTCCTGGGGTCACCCAGCATTCCAACACCATCAGCATCCCCTCTCCAAATCTCATCTATTATTTGCTCATTGTGGTTAGATTTTGCCTGGAGGAAGAAAGGAGTGACAGGCTGACATCACCTGCTTATTAATAGATGGGTAGAGAAGAATGATCTCCAATAAAGGCCTGGGCAAGGATGTTCTCTCAGGGTGTGCTCACAAGGACGGTCTGTTCATGAGCAATACAAGCTGGTAACCTTTTAAGGGAAGCAGCTGTCTGCCCAGTGGCTGCTTCTGAACCCTTGAACTGCAACTTGCTGCTCTTTCAAGGGCATGGCCAACCCCACACACTGGAAAAAACGATGCTGGGGAGAACTGGAAGGAAATGGGATCCTGCGTGGAGCAAAGTCGTTCATTTTTGCAAAGGAAAATAACAAAATAAAATAACTTCATGGACAAGCTGAGACTCTGTGGCCCTACAGAGCCATGTCTCTCACTACAGATCTCACAGCCATTGGTGACATCAGGTAAGAGATCAGCAAGAAGCTCCCCATCCAGACCTCGCTGCCGACTGATCTCAGCCTCTGGACTGAGGCCTGCAGCTGGATGCAAGTTGCAGTGGGTAAAAAATGTGAAACATCTCATTCAATCAGTAATTCTGCCCCTCTCTCTTGCATGCTTCCTGGTAATAAACAGTTGGAAATGCTATCGAATGCATTTGTTACTGAAAACTGTTTGTGTTAGAAAAAAGCCCAAACCCTTAGGAAAGAATTATTTACTGCAGTTAGGAATGATAACTCCAGGTCATATGGGATGGAGTTTTCTGCAATGTTTAAAGAGTTGTGACTCTTGGCATTATGCTTCCACAGCAAGATCATAAGATTGAAAATTTAAAATTAATTTCTTGTGGGTCAACTGCTACATTAAGTTCAAATGCATCTTTCCAGGAGACTTTCTGACCAAAAAGCTACTAACAAAAAGTAAACTTGGAATAAATGTAGTCCAAGAAAAATCATTACAAAATATAAATACACATTCTTACTTTTTTTTGTTTCTCCCAGGCTGATGGGAGGAGCTGTCAAACATGTTTGAGTTAGCCAAAACAGAGACATTAATACCTACTCATATTTCTAAGCCTCCTTTAACATAACTCCTACATATTATTCCCATTTACCCACTTCCAAGCCATGGGGACTCCAGCACAGTCTCCTCTCAGCAGCAGCAATGCAAGATGAGAGATTTGTTTGTTTCTCTCAGAAAAGGCAGAATATGATGGTATTCCCTCCCACGTGAACCGATCAATTTACCCACTCCTGGCTGCACCTACCACCTCTCATAAATTACCAGCAGAACAATTAAGTAGAGAGGAAAGGCACCCTGAACCTTACAATTCAGAGGTAAAGTAAAGGTCTTCCCAGCCAGATAGCACTGACACTGCCAGGAACATGCTGGTGGCCCTGACACCGAGCAGAGCAGCTCTTTTAGGGTGGGCACACACTCTAAAGCACAGCACTAAAACCTGAGGCACTCAGCAGCACCAAACTGGCAGATTTTCAGCTTCCTTCTGAAAGCACCATAAATTGAGTGGTTTAGTGAGGAGGAACACTGTTAATAAGAAAAAGGCTTTCTTTTTGTTTCTTCTTCTTCTTCGTTCTCAGACGGATGGCAACTGCTGAGGAAGCATTTGCAGAACATGAAGTGCAGCACATCCATCTTGCCTCCCTCCCACTACTGACTGCAAACACGAGAACTGAACAGGAGTCTGCTGCCGTGACTTGTTCAGTGACATGAGTGTCCTGCTCCACATTTTTCTGGGGTATTCATGCTGGCAAGCCCGCCACTGCCTCTGGCTGCACGTCTGGCTCATGATTCAGACCACTAAAGTCCTATAGAACATAATTTTCTTTTTGCAGTCTGATTAATTTGCTTGCTTTCGTCTATTTTCAAATAAACTCTTGCTTGGAACCCTCCCTGGGATTTGTGTCGGCCAGTGCAGGAAGGAGGATGCCTCTTCCCAATGCAACATGCCCTTAACCCTCACAGCACTGCCATACCAAGAGAGCTAGGCCATGTCTGTCCATGCTTCGGGAATGCAGAATTGCAAGGAAGTGACAGTGCCACCCAACAGTTCTATCATCACTCCTGCAGGCTCCACTCACACTTTGTGCAGTGCAGGAGGACAAGAGCCACATTAAATCACACTGCACCCAAAAATGAAAGAAAGAAAGCTCTCTCTCCATTGCAGAGGGACCTTTTACAACCCAAAAAATGAGAACTGGCTCTCTCCTCCTTGGTCTACATACCTACAAGCCTCTTTTCTCAGTCATAAAATCATGAAAGAGTTTCAGCTGCCAGTGTTTATCGCTGAGCTACAGTGAAAAAGAATCAAAAGATAGCAACCAGAGGAGTCCAAGTTTGCATGGATGCACCTGTATATCAAGTACGCCAAAAACGCACATTATTCTCCATCATCCTTCCTCCAGCTGCAACTTGCACACAAGCCTGGAAACACTGAGGTCAGCATTCCATGCCGCAAGATGGAACAGGATCTAAGTTACCAGGTTTTCCTCAAATTCTCCATTGTTTACAGCTTAATAAAGAGGAGTGGGAACCCAAGAGAATACAACAAATGGTCACTGTTACCATTTGTACAACACGTTCCTCACAGAGTTACCAGCACTTTATGAAACCCAAGTTCAGACTGGACAGTAAAGAAAATAGCAAAGTAAGTTTATTCCACCTTTTTCATACTATTGGAATAATACAGTCTACCCCACACTGGTAGCATGCAAGACAGAGATTCAGATTTGCAGACTTTGGGGACTTTGCATCTAAAATTACATTTAGATCTGAGCCAAGGCCAAATCCAGAAAATCAATCTGATTCAGATTCCAGTGATAAAATCTCTGCCCTTTGCTTTCTCGTGAATTTTTAAAGGGTGTGAAGCCTACATAAAATATAGCTGGTTTTCACAGCTTTATTTTTGAAGTTTGATAAGTTTTATTCCAATTCAAAAGAAACACAGTGAGTGATAAGCTGTCTGTTGCTTTCCCTTTTCCCAAAAAATGACTCGATTTGAATTCAGCAGTAGATACAGTAAACACTGTTTGCTTGGACAATCCCTGTAACTGAAATTCCTGAACTTTGCAGCTTTTGTCTCTTATAACAGCATATACCTAAGTCCAGAGTTTGAACACCTGCTGCTGCAGAGGACTTGGATCAAGAATTATACTCAGACTTTGCTGTCCAGACCCACCTTTTAGCAGTATTATTCGGTCTGAAAATCAGGATGTTGTCCTACTCGATGGCAATACTGCTGTGCTATAGGATAAGAGATATTCCTGCAGGTTTTGGTACCTGGATATGTGGAAGAAATAGGCCTTCTTAAATGGAAACAAGCTTGGGCAGACAAAAAGGAAGATAAAAACATTGCTTCTCAAGCATTGTCCTTCAGAATCCCAGTCTGGCCAACTGTCTTTCCCAGCCCACATTCATTTAGCAATGGACTCCACCGCACAGTGATGGTATGAACATCCTGTAAGAGTGTAATAAAAACGCAAAGATGTGGTCAGTAGCCACAGGAAGACACTCTTCTGCTGCTACCAAGGATGGGGAGGCTATAAAATTCCAATCTAGATTTGGATTGTGAATATCAAGGAACTTCTAGCCTAGCTCCCAAGTCACATGTTTCATCTAATGGATGTATTATTGCTTTACAAGAGAGTTGTCCTCGTGGAATGTGCCATCAAATGGGCACTAAGCTATGCCATTCCTATTTGCTGTGCCAAGGAACTGTTTACACAATACTTCATACACAAACATTTATTCAAAGGAGCTTTGAAATTGGCCAGAGGCCAAACATTTGCAGATGGGTTTTATAAGACAGGATAGCTCAGTGCCTGGCTGGACACAGTTCTGCCCACAAACACATCTTCCTTGGGGTTCCAGTTCTGCATCTAAGAGTACAAAATGTCACATACCAGAAGAAAAAGATGCACTGCCAAATGTGCTCAGAGCCATCCCTGCCTCTCAGTAAACCTGCTCCCCATCCATTCCCCAGCATACTTACTTGCAAGGTGTTTCATTTTTAAGATAAATGGGAAATTGTCAAATATAAATTTCCACTTGCTTGGCACATTTCCCCTGAAAAACAAAGATCTAAGGTGCATGTTCAACAGAATTTAAACTGAGCATTAAATTGGATGTAGAGCTCAGTCTGGTCCTGCAAAGCAATGCTCCATTTGCCTGCAGGATTTTCTATTTCTGTGCTGCTCAGGATAACAACAGATGGGACCCCTAATTCAAAGGACAATCTCGAGGCTAGAGACAACAAAAGTGGACCAGAATGTAAAAAGCAAGGTTTTTGCAGATGTGGGGGAAAATGCGTATTTTCAGCTGGGGGGAAAAAAAAGGATGCAGTGCAGATGGTAGGGTAGGGTACTCTGGATTGCTAAAAACATCTCAAGATCTCACTGTATTTGTCACCCTCAAAACCCATGCCATTGGTTTCACTGTAAAAGGCCAAATTAACTAGGAAGGCAAAAGAGGAATCTTATCTACAAGGCTGGAGTTGGGTAGAGAAAGAAACTTTGCTTCTGTGCTACCAGAAGGCCTGGTTGGGTATTTCCTTCCAATGCTTTCTGAATGAAAATGCTGGCTTTTTAAAAAATAATAATCATTTTAACCAGAAAATAAAAACGAAAGCTTTTGTTCCAGGACTTGTTGACCCAATTGAAACACTTCAGCTGACCTATTTGAAAACACTTATTTTTAGGTCAATTTTTTATTAATCTCTGTCTGCCTCAGACACCACGCTGTCTCAGAAAAGTGATGTCTCATGTTCTTCCTTTCATTTTTCCTTTACATCTTCCTTTCCCTACATTCTCTGCTTGGATTTAATCTGAGAAGATGCTGTGGGATATCATCCCCACTGAACCACTGCTGTGTACCATGGAGATGAATCCAGCCACAAATTAAAAGGGAAGCCTAAGGCACTACAATTGATCCAGTGGATGTGGTCAAATCAAGCTGAAACAAAACGCTTTGACTTCCAGAATGAACAGTTTGGAACATGTGATAAATTAATGATAAATTTCAGTATCCACTCTTTGTCGCACCATTAGACCAAAAGCAACTACTGAAGCATCCATTTTCCACAGGACTTGAATTGCAGCTAATGAAAAAGCTGTGCATGACCATCCCAGGGACCTGCCAACCAAGACCTCTTGGCTGCTTCTCCACTGCTTGTCCTGGCTGGCTGCAATGCACTCTCCTATTGCTTTAGCTGCTCTGCTCAAGCCTGCCTTGGATTTGGGACCCGGGGAAGAGCAGCGCTCTGCCCAAGCTGGAAGCCTCTCTGAACACTGCTTGTTCCCACACCAAGATAGCCTGGAGCAAGCTGCCCATTCCCACTCCAGCAGAGTTGAGCTGTTTGTTGCTAAAACAGCTTTTAGCTCCTGGCACTGGACTTCCTCAGTGTTCTCTCACAAGCTCAGCCTCACTATGTCTGTCCAAAAGGCTGCACAGGCACCACCTGCACACTGTAAGGGATGCACCCGCAGGAGTGCAGTGATCCATCTCCAGCTAACACAGCCTCAGCACAGCACAGCACAGCACAGCACAGCACAGCCAGCACACAGAGGGCCAGGCCAGCTCTGTCCCTGGGACCCCAGAGAGCCACTCACTTGGAGGAGAGCCAACCCTTCCTGCCAATTCTGGCACCAACAGCTGTGGGCAGAGGCAGCCAGGAGGGCAAACTCCAGTATGCAGACTGGGGCAATTCCAGTGCGGAGCCAGAGATTCAGGGCCGTACTGGCAAATCCTCCTAGTCCATACTGAACAGGACAAGGGCAACACCAAGGGGTAATGAAGGCAAAAGGATTTCTGCTGTGAAAGTGCTGAGGAACATGGCCATCCACTCCATGCCTCAGAGCTGCTGTGCTCTTCTGCAACCATTTTAACCTGGGCAGGCCAAAAGATCCCAGCAACACTCATGACATTAGTGTCATCCTGAAATTCATCCTTCTGCAAGATTAGTACCTCTGCCACAGGCCTCCAACATGGCTTTACAAGCAACACTAAGAAGCAGCACTTTTCTAATGCTATAAACATATCCACTTTCCCCAACACTCAGAATCCTTCTCTTCTTCTCCGTGCCTCAATTCCCCCTCTGTATGCTTCTGCCTGCTCTGGGCATTACTTAGGGAAGGGGTGTCTCTCAGTAAAGTTAGGAAAAGGATAATCACAGTGTTGCAAGCACCCCTTAGAAATCTGGTTCTGTATATTTTTACTGTATGAATATTTGCTTGTACAGCATCCGTTCATCTGCAAATTAGCAGAGAAGCAAGATGCCCCAAGAGCTGTATTAAAAGGTTTTTTCTTTTCATGATTGACTTGGATCTGTTCCTTCTCTGCTTATAGATGTGTTTCACATTCACGCTATAAGCACAATAATCTCATGTTAACAAAAGAAAGTTACCACCTGGACTTTTTTACTTCAAAGTGCATACTAGAATATCTAAAACTAGGTGCTGTGCAGTCAAAGTGACAGTCAAAATATTACTTACATATTTTGATGTCCCTAACGGAAGTGAAATGCCCACTGAACAGCTCCCTGCTGCACACCGTGGGCTGGTCACCACAGCAAGTTTGCAGCACCCTCTGGAGGTGAATCCTGGGCTTTTGGGGGGAAAGGAAACCATCAGCACCACTCTTTCAGGATTTTTGGAAGGCTTTTAGGGATTGCATTGCAAAGTTGCTGGTGTCTGGGTTCCCACTGGCATTTGCAGCCAACAGGATGTGCGGGGAGCAAAGGCTTCTTGTAAGTACAGCCAATAAAATGAAGAAATCCATACAGAGATTTCTTTGCTTGCCTTTAATTCACTCTCCAGCCCTTATACACACACAGTTTGGTGGTTAGAAGCACTGAATTTGGACTTCCAGCTGAAATTCTGATCTGTGTAATCAGGACAAACACCCAGGGGAAAACATTTGAAAAATCGGGAGCCCTGTGGAATCAGCACCACAATATGCTGCTCATCCATGCTGTATATTTCATCCATGCCATAATGAAATTCCTACACGATGTCATTATCTTTGTTCCATTTTCCAGTCTTAAGGAAAATGTGAATTTCTAGGTGCTGTGTGGTACTGGAGGAGAAGCACCGAAATGTTAGGAAAAATACAAAACTCTTCTTATAGGATCCCTTTTTACATCTTAAAGGGGTTTGGCCCAGAAAAATATCAATAAAAGCACCAGAACTGTTTCATCTCAGACTTGGAATATTTCAAAATACTTCCAGCCTGGATAGCATCCCTAGCCCTCACAAATAAAAGGCATAAGAAAGAGATTCAAGCATACTTTAGATACCACTGAAATTTCCTATGGATATCTGCCAGCATCCCAAATTAAAAACCTTTCAAGTCTAGAAAGAAACGTAACCAAAACCAAGGAGAATATGAACAAAAATAATTGAAAAACTGGTACTATTTTGATTTTTTTTTTGCCTGGTTAAGAGAGCATCACAAGCAGAATGCCTGATCCCTCTCTCCTTCTAATTTCAGATGAGAGATCCTGCAGTTCACAACCTCAGATCAGCCCCATCACTAGAGATGAACACTTAATTGTAAGCAGAAAACTATCCTTTTGCCAGGAGCATCATGTTTCTGGAGTTTGGAGCTAGAACTAGGAATTGTATTATAGCCTTTGGAAAATTGTACGAGAAAAGCTCATATATAACCTCTGTTTTCTCTGATACCTCCACGGCTTCCGATGCATAATTCTTAGCTTACTGTACATCCCACATTTTCCTAATTGCCATCAGACAAATAGATAAATGATTGATCACAGCAGCAATTAACTAGGATAACCCGTTATAAAACACCCCCACTATAGTACTGTTTTATTTATAAAACCATAATTGTGCTCCTTTTTTTCTGGGACTATCATGTCTCTGTCTGTGCGTGTACTGTTCAGCCCTTTGGGCTCCCAATGCATACCTGGCACAAGAAGTACAGGAACTTAGGCAGTGCCTCTAGATGTCAACACAGGCAGCAGTGAATGCTTCAGAAAACTGTCTGTATGCCTTAGTGGAGAATGGAAAAGGGAGAAAGTGACAGGGGAGAATGAAAGAGAAACACTTTTCATTTATCAGCCACAATTATTCAGCTTTTCCTCCCTGAGGGGTTGTAACATCAATAATCTCAGGCAAGTAAGGGATCCAGAAACATTTTCAATTAAATAATTCATGTCTCTTCCCATTCTGATGCAAGAAATGGGAGACAGCTGGTAATAACAGAAAGACATCAACTCAAGAGTGTGCACATGAACCTTCCTCCTGGCAGAGTACACAGATAAGACACAGAGCTTTGCACATGCCTTAAACCAAGGTCCAGATGGTAACACAAATATCACCTCGTTCACTAGCAAAGATTCAATGAGAAACTAGCACAGTCTTCACAGAAATATGAGGCAGCAGCCCTTGACTTCTGAGAAATATTTTTATCTCCTAGCCCAGACACACTTTAAAAGGGAAAAATAGTAGAAAGAGGATTGCCAGAGGTCTCGTTTCCACAGCTTCCAATTCACTTCTGGGTCGTTCAGGACGTGTTGAGATCTACAAGGCATAGATCACTACAGCAGGAGTCACCAGCAGCAGCTGGCCTCCTGCAAAGGCTGGATCCAGCCTCTGTGACCTAGAGGAGCACAACTACAGGGAAAAGTCTGCCTTAGAGAGCTTTACTGCATTTAACACTACAGATTTTGGCCCAAAACCAGTAATGTGCTCTTAAGTGGACCAGGCTTATGGACTGCCATGTTTCAAGAACCTGGAAGGAGAAGGAAATGATGCTTTCAAAATGGAAAAGGTTTTTCTGCTATCCGCCTCCCCTGGGAGATAAGCACTATTTTGTAGAGAAGAAGAAAAGTTCCCACAAAGAAGCACAACATGAGCGTGTTTTCCAAAGCCACACTGAACAGACCTCTTATACTTCACGAAGACTAAAACCTAGCAAATGCTCATGGCCCATAAAAAATTGTATTAGGCAGAAAGTAACATGTAAGGACAGGAACCAATATTTCTGCATTGTTTTACAGGGGTTTTAAACCTTGACAAACATTACAAGATTCCTTTAAGGCCACAGTGCCACAGCCACCACTAAATTGGGATGATCAGGTGGCAGTTCGGAACTAGGTTATATGAAATGGCAGAGAAGAGCAGCCACGTGAGCACGGCTTGCACCACCATCTCCAAGTAAGAGCAGTAATTTCACAAAAATGTGGAACTAAAATTGTACATAATATGGATTATGGGGTACATAGACACAGCACAAATAGGGCTCATCTGAGGAAGATATACATTAATGGGTTTCAAAGGCTACTAAAACCAGCTAAAGCAGGGAAGCAAACTGTGGGGTGTGTAAGCACCAGGCTGGTTTGTCAGCTTGTTTTACAGACATTCTGGGAAATAGCAGATACTCCACAACCACAGAACAAGCCATGAAATTAGCCCCAGCATGCCACAAGGCAATGAAGTGACTGTGGAAAGCAGAGTGTCAAGAAAAAACAAAGATTCAGAAACATTTCTGAAAGCAAACATACTTATCTCCATAGCAGTAGTAAGAGAAAAGAAGCAGAAATCCTGTGCACACCCCATTCTCAGGTTGGACAGGTTTCTGCCCCAGACTGAACCTAAAATGAAATGCATGCTGCATAACTGAAAGCACATAAATCAGTATCAGTGTTTTTCAATATAGCAAATTATGCTGGCTTTATAACCCATGAAGAACTATTATGGATCTAGAAAAGACATTATGATTAGAAAAATAATGAAAAGTGGAATGGAACAGAGTTTTAGTTCCAGGTGATTGACGAGTTACCAAGGATAAAATGGTCCCGAAAGAAAATATATCCTATGTTTAGAACAACTGCATGCCCACTGCAGCAGTGCTCAGATGGAAGAGCAGCATGAATAATTGGGGACACTACAGTTCCTCTTGTTTCTGGAAGCAATTCATTTGAATTATTCTGCTTGTTAAGGGGAAAGAACAAGTCACTTGAAAATAGCCAGCCTGTCATGTGACTGAGATAACCAGGGAACAGCATCCTGTTATTTAATCAACTCACATTAAATGCTTCACCCAGAGCTGGCTACTAATAAACAAATTAATAAAGTCACACAAAGTTGAACCACCACATCTTTGTGAATTGTTTTGTGCTGCCAGACAAAAAGCTGGAGCATGCAAGAGCTACTCTTCCATCTGAGCTCTGACTTTGTGACTGTTGCCTCCTGATGGTGCTAAAAGCACCAGGTGTCTCCACCGAAGAAGGGGAAGCTGAGGATAAAATGATGCTGCCCTGGTGAGAGCACGGGCTAGAACAAGTCCCTGTATCTTTCTGGAGCTTCACAGAAGGTGAGTGCCACAGAGGAGGGAAGATTGATGGACGGATTGTTAGACAGACTGGTGTTACTGGTATAACTGGCAGTTGGAAAGATTGGTAAGAGGGGTTCTGGCTAAACTGAAATAACAGTAAGAATTGCATCAGTGCATCCCCTTTCTTCTGATTTCAAAATCACTGAGACACATTCTCTGCTTCTGAGGACATGTACCAGAAAAGCCACTATAACCAGCACAAGGGCAAGTAGTTCCTGCTGGCTGCAGCATGCATGCTGAAGAGGAGATGGAGTAATGAGGGTATTATCCAGCTCAGTTTGTGGCTGCTGGAAGGCTCCAGGCAGGAGGTACAGGAACTCACTGGCATGAATCTGAATTTCCTCTGACTCTCCCTTGAGGTACTCTGCTACCTTTCATGCAGTACAATAGGCTTTAAGGACAATCTAGGCTGAAGACTCAAACAAAACTCCCTAGGCAAACATTACAGTCAAGAGCTTTCTTTTGCATTCCCAGAGCATTTTAATGAAATGTTTGACTACAGCTTGGAGTTCTGAGGAAACCATTACACAAAAAAGTTTGACCAAATTTTGGCTCCTGAAGTCCTTCTTGTGTTCACAGTTGAGCCCCAGGCTTAAGTGATAAATACATCCATCCTTACAACGGTTGCTGTGGTTTTCAACAGGCCTTCCTTCTTCATGCCAAGGGGGAAAACAATATCATTTGTGAGGACTAATGGCTGGGTTAAAAATCACCAAGGTTAAGTATAGGAGAAGACAGTCTCTTCCCATAGCATTATACAACATCAGGAAACTATTCCTCACAATGTCATCCATTATGCAAAGCAGTGGAAGGGGCTGGAAGTGGAAGAGACTGCAGATAATGCTGGCCTGGTAGGGACTGCTGACAGCCTGTGAAGAGAAACCCCTGCCACCAGTCTCCTCTTTTAAATCACAGGTCTGATTATCTTTTGAGGCACAGTAAAATAATTTGTAAATACAGGGCCAAGTTCCTCTTTACTGTGCAATAAATGGTTTCTTTCTTGTTCCTAGTGGTAAATGGGTCTATCAGAAAGAGCATAAATGGCCAGAACCTTCTGGTCACCTGAGGATAAATGAGGACAGGAGGGACCCTAAGCACATACAGGCAAGTAGGAGCACAAGTTGGACTGACCTGGAATTCCCTGATCTCTGTCCCACATTCAGTCCTGAACCCGCATGTCCTCAACAGCTTTAGATGCATCAAGGTAAGGTTTGACTCCACACCGTGGTATGGATCTCCTGAGAGCTGGTTTGTGGTATTACAAGACTGGAAAGTAGCTGCCACAGACTGCTCACTTGCCATCAGAGACTGCAGGCCAAGTTCATTTTTTCTTCACTCAGAACAACCTCCCCTATTCCATATTGGGATGCCCAGAAGAAAATACAGAAAAAAAGCAGCTGCCCTTTGAGAAGCCTGGTTTTTTTCAAGACAGGGACAACCAAGAGTGCTCCACTTCAGATAAAACAGACAACCCACACGTTTCAATGCCAGCTCTGTCCCAGCTAATTTCCTGATGGGGAAATCAGGGCTGGCATGGATTACTCAGTCTCAACTCTTTCCCAGTATGTTTTACAAACATAATGTGCTACGTAAATGGTGTGTACTTTCAGAGAGCAAAATAAAGGAAACAAAATTACTGAGTATTTCAAAAAGCTGAATTATGGACTGTGTTTATATCCATCTAGTCAAAGAAAGGTAACTTTCTTTGTTGCTGAGGGTAAGTCAGGTAACTGGGTTTTTCATTTCTATTACTTCTCATTTCTTTCTTTTGCATTTCCTGTAGACATAAAATAATAACCATGTATTTGAGACATTACTTGAAGCTTTTAATTTATGTTATTGACATGACTTTGCAGATTTTAAAATTGTAAGAAAATATTTGGGCAATGATAAATCACATGCCAAGACACAATCCAGCTCAAACAAAATATATTCATTTTTCCCTAGCCAACAAATGGGAAGTTGTTCTGACTTCCAGATTTATCATGAAAGTCAGGCAACCTTTAGTTACTGGAGATGATACACTGGCCCCTAAATGCATGCATGTGTATGATCATATGAGAATTTTGATACACTAGTCAGACAGAAACTCATTCCATCTTTCTTTATGACCACAAAACCTCTGAAAGAGAAGTTTAAGAAAGCCATCAATAAGAACTGCTAAAAATACTTAGCCTTAAATTCTATAATAGTCAAAAGTCTGGCTATAGCCACTGAGTGCAACAGACCGAGAGTATTATATTTGACATATAACTTTTAACCTCCTCTGCACTAAAGAATTTCAGGGAGCAGATCCATCAGTACAGTAGATTTATCTCCTTTAAACAGGGCAGACTGCCCATTTTTATCCCCTTGCATTGTGTGCTTTCAGTCACAAGTGTTATATAAGGATGAGTATTAATTACTAAGTGGAAAAAGCCCTAAAAAAGGAATCCCAATGCAAGTGTTCCCAAGCATTCAAGGGAGACAGTGTATTTACAAGCAGTCTCTAATGAGGAGAGGCACTCCTACATATAATTTAATCCTGGTTCTGAGGGAATCCAGTGTTCAGAATTTACACCTTTCAAAAAAGGGAGATAAAATTAATTTCTTTCTCATTTAGGTGGGTGTGAGGTCTGTTATCCTTAGTCCCCTAGCCATTCCACAGAATATTAACTGGATGATAGCACAGAGCTGAACTGGGAATGCAGAAGTTGAGAAGGAATTTAATTTTTTAAATATGAAGAAGGAATAATACAGATTTAGGGTCTTATGGGTCATTCTCAAACAAAGAGAGAAAATCCTGCAATATGCCAGATACTGGCAGGGTCACAAATTCTAAGCAGCTTAAGATAAATCCAGTTTACTAACATTTTCTAAAAGTAGATAAAAGCTAATTCCCTGCTAGGAAATTAATCACCAAATTTATATTGCGAAAGCACTTCTGTGTTGCCTTTTGCTTGACTGGGTTTTCTGTATCTTACAGGACAAAGTCTGAGGTTTCTACTGTTTGCCCCCACTTCTTATGTGTGCATTAGTAGCTGAACTTGCACTAGAAATCCATTACTCCATAGCTCAAGAATGCAAGGGAGAAAACACTTAATTTCCTCCCATCTTTAATATCTTTAATGCTATTTCATGCCATCTATTTTATGTTATGTCTAGAGGTCTGGGTAATAGAAATGACTCATGTATCCCATGCTTAAAAAAAAAGCATGCTTGCTCTGGGTGGATAACCTGAACCATAGCAAAGCTATCTGACCCTTGGACTAAACTATAAACAGAAATTTCTCTGCACACCCTGTTAGTGTTGGGTGGTCTTTGTATAGGGATAAGTTTTATAGACTCAGCTTTGAATCTGAAAATACATTAGATCAAGCAGTGCTTTGGGAGGAGCCTGGTAGTTTCAGAAAGCTTTCACAGACTCCCAAGTGACTGAGCAGTAGTTAAGATATAGCCTCACTCCCGTAAAACCTGTCTCTTTTTTCCTAGTAATGCATCTACTCCACAATAGTCAAATCCTGTGGGGTCCTTCCTTGGCAAGCACAGCTCTGAGCAAGGGCATGGTGAAAGCTGAGTTGGCTCCATCCCTCTCATGGCCAAGCTTGCAGAAAGAACTAAAGGTGTGGAAAGTTCTCAAGAGATGCTTTTTAATAGCATTTCCCTTCAATATGTCCCCAGAAGATAATAAGAAGGGGGATGGGTGTGCTTTGCCTCCCTGTTCAGGTCCTCCAAACCAGGGCAGCTAATGGGATATACAGAAAGCTAAAGCCACCTAGGCCAGGAGCTTAGGGGTTTTTGTCAGCTTCATTCAACCAGGGACAAGTTTCAAACCAGCGTTCACAAGAAATGACCCACACAACTGCAAATGTCACCACTTTCTCTGCCAAATGCAAAACCAAAACTGCTTCTCAAAGATAAACATACAATGCTGGGTTTACATAACAAATTCTAAGTGCTCCTTTGCATATGCATGAGGAAGAAGAGGAAGCCAAGCCACTGATCACCTGATATGTTACTCCCACACGATTTCATGTCCTACTGCCAGGCACTCAGACACCATAATGATGAGTGCAAGCCAAAGGCCAACATGAAACACAAGAGAAGAGATCTATTTATTTATGCAATGGTGACTTCATTTTCTCATTGGAGCAAGCATTTTTTTGTATTAACCATCTAAAGCTTCACTCAGGATTCAAGGGGCACAACATGAACACAAAGCTGACATAAGCCCTAAAGACTTTAAGTGCTACTGCAGCAAACAGAGAGCGGACAAGAAATCCAGCTCTGCAGACCTCCAGGAGTCGGGTCATCCTTCTACAACAGTGTTTACAAGGGGCAGCATTATGATCTCTGGAAGGAGGGAAGTCTGTTTTGTTTAGTGATCCCAGACTTAAGCACAGCAGATAGAAAAATTTTTCCAAACTTTCCTACCAAACCTAGGTTTTCTAAACTTCAAGTCAATACTATTTCCTTATATCAGCTACTGCTCATGAAAACAAACTATAAAAAACCCCTACGTGACCAAGCCATTTTTGCAGTTTGCATAAATGTTCAGTCTCCAAGACTCATGGTTTACAGGCGGGGGAGGAGGTTTATTTACATATGTGTAGGTAACTCCAATTGCCTCACAACTCAGCAGGCCACCATGACAGGGGGTGGCTTTCACAAACCCTGATTCTACAAATTAAATCTCAGTGTTAGAGCATTTTAAGCCACAATTGTTTTTACCAGTATAACTAAAGTGGACCAGGTCCATTCTGCATGTTTGCAATCACACTGAAGTACCTTCACACTCAAACCTGCTCACAGGCAGTTGTTTTTACCCAGAGGGATTGTCTGCTGAAGTCAGGCTCCTTTTACAAGTTTCTCTGCTTTTGCTTGGCCACATCACGCGGGAGCCAGGTTACAGGGAAGGTTTCCCAAAGATCCTGAATTTTGGGGAATACCAGAGGTACTGCGCAGTAAAACACCCATCAGGCTAATGCAAAGCATCCAAGAAGACAGTCACATAAACACAGTCTAGGGATTGTAAAGGTTATAAAAAGGCAAAATAGATGTTTGCTCACTACCTATCCATGCCAAGCAGCTCACTAACTTTTAAGACTTGTGTCTTAAGAGTTTTAAGTACTTTCTTTACTGGATCATCTTACATTTCTGACCTCTTTGAAGCACCCTAGACATAGCTGCAAGAAAAAAAACCTCTCATATACAGGACAGATAGACAAGCTTAGAAATAACCCCTCTGCATGAGACATGTGGATGCCAGTGCTGCTCTGCTGTCTCCTCAGAGGGCATCCAAACAACCATGCTGAGGTGAGCTGTATTTGAAGGCCTTTTCTTGATTTGCTCCAATAGTTACTTTACTGCAAAAACAAGTTAACACAGAAGAATTAATGTACAAGTTCAGGAAGCCACTCCATCCCCTTCTGTCTCCACCCCAGACATGCTGAGATAAGGCATTTTTATGGCAGGATGGTGCAATGACAGGATTAGTGATTATGGCAAAGTCGTGAGCATCAAACCAGTCTCATCTCACAGAATCACAGAATAGCTTGAGTTGGAAGGACCTTAAAAATCATTTAGTTACAAATCCACAGCCAAGGGCAGGGACACCTTTCACTACATCACAGGATGTTCAAGGCCCCAACCAACCTGGCCTAATATCAGTCTCACCTGTTTCTTTACCCTCATTCTTTTCACTTATTGCTCTATATTTCGTCTCCCTCAAGTTAGTCTTCGCTCCTTGCCTTGAAAAGTAGCTCCGATTCCTCCCTAGTTCCCTCTGTGCCCTCCATTTCCCAAGCAACATTACATCAACTCCCCAGCTCTGCTTCAGCAACACTCCCTTGGCACTGCCACCATGCTTTGGCGCACAGGAGAAAGTTATCATGTTGAACAGTCATGAAAATCGTATTCCACAAATCTGATTCACATTCTGTAAATGGCACAAATATCCCTTCTCATGCCAACCCAGCAAGCAGTAAATATACCAATCACCACCCTCCTGATCCCCATCAGGTATAAACTGGTGTGGCTCAATTGATTCCAGTGTTTTTGCCCCATTCCCAGCAAGTGGAGGTCATTACTCAAAGCCTGCAAGCAGGAAGCAGGTTGCCTTCCACGTGGCCACCCACAAAGACAGGATTTGAGTGGCAGCATTTGATTCCCCGAGTCCAATGCACATTTCTTTCAATAACCCCATCCAGATTTGTTTTATGTCAGCTGGGATGCCAGCTCCAAGGTTTTCTTTTGCACTGGATAACAGCCATAAGAATCCACTTTAATTATGAGGTGTTTCACATGTCCAGCACACCAAGGCCATATGTACTTGCAAATGCTTACAGTGTTCTCAGCAAAAAACACTTCTGCACATGGTAACTTTGGGCCTCTGATTTTGGGCTGCACAGCAGCAACTTCCCTCTTTTTTCAGGCCTCCAACTCACTGCTGTTTTGCTTCCATTGCCTGTTGGATATGAATGTTACTGCCAGCTTGCTGGCACATGCTGGAGTGCTTTGAGTTCAGCTCAACAGCTGTTGACTCATACGCAAAGTATCAATCCTGGGTCTGGAAAAGCAAACTGCTCTGGTGGAAAGGTTTTTTATTAAGGACAGAGAGTGCCACTCCAAGGTGCTGCACCAGTCCCTTGACCGCAGCCTTATGGTTCCGTTGGGTCGCCCACCATCAGATCTAAGGCTGCTAATTGTTCCCCCAAGCTTAGACACTGCATGGGAACAGATACTTAGGTCAGGCAGCTGTAGTCCCTGAGTTACATCACAGCAAAGACTGGTCTACAATACCCTGATGTATTTCTTCAGTGATAATACAGACAAGATCTGCTTGAAACTCTAGTAAATGGTCTGGCATCTTAATACTTCTCTATCAGCTCTGGCATAGATGGTTAAGTAACTTATGTAGCATCATAAAACACATCAGAAACACATCCAGAAATTAAAACTAGAGTAAACTGCTGTTCTATCACACACTGGACTGAAGATGGCCTGAGCTTTCCTTGCAACAACTCTCTGACATATCCATAACCTCTCCTTAAAGCCGTGAGCAGTAAATCAGAGAGTCTTCTGGCCCACCTTTGTCAGGAGCTTAACCAACAAGGTATAACTATTTCATTACCAAATCCAGACTTTCAGGTCCCAAAAGACATGGCACTTTACAGGGAGATGATACGCTGAGAAATTCATCCCTGGTTTTCCACTCGCTCATTAAGGGAGCAATAAAACAGCTGTATTCAATTACTTAAACTGTTGAACAGTGAGGCAGAAAGAAGCAACTTACACCCATATTTAGAAACATGAAGTCTGCTCAACAGATCAATTAGGGAGATGAATTTACAGCTGACGATATCATCATAACAGGGGTTATTTAGCTCCTATTAACGGCTCAGAAGTCCTAGCACATCAAACTATGAGGCAGAGCTTTCTTTCTAACTTCTCCATTGACTGACACTCATTCAGCAAGTCAATCCAACTCTTTGCCAACTCATCCAGCTGTTTGACACAAGTGTGACCCCCCTCATTAGACGTGACTCTGCCAAGATATATTGCAGTCGGAATCAGGGGTTTGGAATTGCCATTCCCTCTCACAAAGAAAGGAAGGAGTCTTTGGATGAAAGCAAACAGTGCAGCCATACGCTTAAACCAGAGCAAATACTTCCACTAAACACAAGATTTCAAGAAATAAAGGTATTATAACAAAAGGATCTATCTACTCCACACAAAGATCAGAAGTCTTTCCACACTGCTTTATTGATTACTTAGAACCAGACTGATATTTTTAACAAAAAGAATCAATGGGAAAAATAAAGGACTGCCTATCTGACTCAGAGGAAGAATTTAATTCATGGGATAAGAGATCCTAATGAGGCAATTCAGTATTCAAAGGGAGCTATTAACAGTGAAGGAATGGAGTGGTTGTGTAACAAAATGATGAGCACTGAGTGCAGATGGAGGAAATGGGTGTTTTGTAAATTCCGAATCCGGGATTTTTTTTTTAAATCTTTAAATACTTCATACAGATATGCTGTCTGCAATATTTAGCATGATTTAGGGTCTTATTTGTGGCCATTTTTTTCCCCAGATGGGGGCACCTGCAAAAATATGCTTGAAGCCAGTAGAACACTTGCACACAATTACAGATCACTTATTCATATGGGCATGCCCAATACTTCCTCTTGTAAGAGTCAACACTTTTGAGACTCCAGTGCTTTCCCCAGCAAAATAAACAGCTGAAAGAGGCTGTGGACTGACACAGCTATTATTTGTAGCTCCACCTGGACAAGAAATGCTGCCTGGTGCTCATGTTTTTAGCTTGATGCTGGGGATCAGGATAGGAACTGAGCAGGGCAGAAGTCTGTTGGTTGCAGATTTACAGGGCTTTACCTAAATGGAGAGAGCTTGGTGTTCACAGCCAGTATGGCTGTAGGTGAGGCATGAGTGAGGCAGCCTGGCCTCCACTTCCAGCTCTGCCACATCCACATCTTACTAATCCAACCAAAACCAGGGCACACGCCCACCTTCTTCTCTACCCACCTCAACTCCTGAGCAAGAGACTGGAAAGAAAACAACACAACTCTGCTTAATAGAAGCCAGATTGAGTTTTACTGGAAAGCAGTTTAACAAGGGAGAATAGCTTTGTTTTACCATCTGATAAAGCTTGGAAAACACACTTTTTCAGGCTCAAATCTCCACATTTATGTGGGCACCCAACAAACTCCAAGCAATGTATGGTCTAGGCTCAATTACTCTAAAGGTCTATGCACAGAAATCACATTCTTCCACATCATGGGTGTAAAAAGCTCCCCCAGTCCCTGCCCAGCCCTCCCACAGTGCAGACTGTGGCCACTACTGCAGCTCACCCCACCACACTGCATTGTGCTTTTACTACAACACCAGCATATTTAGCACAACTCCTTATTCTACATTAGAATAGAGGATAAATTCAGAGAACTCATAGAGGATCTATGTAACTTTGTTACATCCTCTACTTTGTTATTCTACATTGTCTTCAGCATCTTTCTACTTGATGATTTCTATAGGATTTGCAGCTATTCAAACACTTTGCAGAAATTCAACACAAACCATTTTTCCTGGACAGTAGAAAATAGCTTTCATGGCTGAAAAAACTGGAAGTCTGTCCAGCTTTTATCTCCTTCATTATAAAAACCCCACCAGATCTTAGATGCCTTCTAGTTTCTAAGGCTTGGAGCCAGACCCGATGCCAAATTAAATTACTGAATTTATTAAATTAATTAAAACTCTGTGGGCAACACTGTGTGGATGACTGAAACATCTGGATTACTAAGTCTCCCTGATCAGTATGGAAAAAATGGTTGCAAGATCAGGTAGAGAAGACAGGATGTAGCGAGGGGACAGGCTGCTGGAAGACACTAACAGCAATGGAGAAACATCCCCTGAGCCATAAAAAGAGGAGGCAGCACAATTTTTGTGTTTGAGAATCAGGATCAGACTTCAGTATTTTCCTTTAGGTTGGTACTGAGTGATCTGAAGCAGAGAGATGGTTTTGGGAAATTAAAAACAAAACAAAACAAAAAAACTACGAAACAAACAAAACAAACAAACAAGAAAAGAAACCCAAACTGCTCAGCAAACCACACATACTTCTCTTCTTTGCAATTAGGTATTTATGCCCCTTTACAGACGCCTGGCAGTTTATTCCATGGCCCAGTGGATGCCCTGTCTGGACTACTGGATGATAAATAACATCTTGAGATCAGACTGTGTGAATTTAAATTATTCTGTTGGGAGGACATTGATTACAACTGCTGTGCGGCTGCATTTATTGTTTGGGCTCAGCTTGGCTCTGCTTGGAGTTTTTTGATATGTAGAAATTTTGCTTCTGGTGATGATTTACTTTGATTTTTCTCTTTTTAATCATAGCTATGCAAATGTTGCATGGTTATAGAGTAAGAGAAAAGTCCTTTCAAAGAAAAATAACTGGTTAAAAGACAAAAACCAAAGGGTAAGCATTCACAGTGGAGAGAGATCATCAGCTGATTTCCTCAGGGAACTGTGCTGAGATTCAATTCACTCATAAATAAATGGCAAAAGGTGAGAAAGTTTTCTGCTGATAAAAAAATTATTCAAGACAGTAAGAACAAGGGCAGCCTAGACAGAATTGCTAAGGGGCCATGCAAGATTTGGTGATAGGACAATATGAGAAAGCATGACAATGTAGGAAATAATGCACATGGGGGAAAAAACATCAATCTTAACTTCACATAGGAAACTATTCAAACATGACAATTATCATCCAGGAAGAATATTTTAGTATATCCCAATGCTAGTTCCATCAATACCGCAACTTAACAGGAGTCAAAATAGCAAAAATAAAATAGAAGAAAATAAAATACATATTATCAAGAGCAAATGAACAACACAGAAAACCTTACTATGTGATTGTATGAGTATGTCTCTTCCACATCTTTAATACAGCCTGAAGTTCTTGTTCCCTCATCTGAGAAAGGCTGTATTGCAACCAAAAACAATCAGAGAAAGGTAACTACGATGACCACAGCTACAGAACAGCTTCCACACATGGAAGAGTTCTCCTATGTTCACTTCGATTTGGAAAGGGGTTATCTTATTGGAAGTAGGACACTGATCCACTAAACAAAAGTGGCCAGGATCAGACAGATAGGCATCAATTACCCACTATCTCTTCTGATACAAGATTTAAGGCCATAAAATGAAAGGAGAAGGAGGCCATGCTCAAGGTGAGGTAAAGGAAATGGTTCTTCATGCAACAGGTGGTCAGTGTGTGGAAAGCCTTGCCAAGGAAGGCGGGTTTTGCAAATAGTTTAGAGGAGTCCAAAAAAAGACCAGACACTTACTTGAGAGATGTACTGAAGAGAAAAAGGATGTGAAAAAATAAACAAAGTTGTCAGAAAGTCTTACATATGCCTATCCTTCCACCGTGTGCCAGTGGCTGCCGTTGGCAGAGGATGCTGGGACAGGTGACCCTTGCTCTGAAGCAGTGGGGCTCTGCTGCCTTGCATCTCTACCCTTTTGTGCTGTACTCTTGCTGGGTGACACAGTGCACTCGGGCTGTTTGCTTTGGGATGGATCAAATGTCCTATTTTTATACACATTGATGAATAAAAATGGAATTGTTTTAAAACCCCATCTTCCCCCACTGTGAGGGCTGCAGCACGGGTCCAGGAGGAACTTTACCTCATGCTTGAAATGTCTGGCAAACCATTTTGTACAGAGCTGATGATAATGAATCCAGCAGCTCATTTGCCTGAGAAACAGGAGCTCACCATTCCTTTGTCCATTAGGAAATTCATGGATAAAATGTTCAGCTTTGCAAGAGAACCGGACTTGAAAATGAAAGGATTTCTACTCAGATATAAAAGCCATCTGAGTCAGTAAGCATGAAGCCTTTCAACTCTTCCACTGCAGGTATCCATGAAGAAGCTTTACCTCACCCTCTAGAACTTTCTTGGTGGAAGAACCACTCGTGCTGCTTCTTCATGGATATGAATAAAGATTTTACCCGCCGAGGAAGCTAGGCATACACAGAGATGCCACACAGATTTTCAAGGCTAAATAACATGAACATGATGTAAAGAGCAGTGTCAGTGTCAGTTTTCCAACTCTCTCTTTGAGGGTGAAAGGGCTGCGAATGGAAAGAAATTAATGACTGAACAGCAGTGAGGCAAATTTCAGAAGGGTTCTGCAATGCAAAATTAAAGTGAAAATGTTGGCAGAGCTTCACTTGGATAGGGCTCTAACAGAATACATCAAATAAAAGATGTCTTACCTTCTCCTTCAAGCTCTGACTGTGCCTGGCCTGACAGGGAATTAGTGAGACATTTCTATCTGCTGACTTATATATTACTGAAACAGTCTTGTTATAATTTTTGAAATGTTGTTCACAGTTTTAGACATTTTCTGACTTAAATTCAGTGACAGTCCTGCAAAACCATTCAGAACCAAATGGCCATAATATGTTCTGCAGACATATAAAACACCCTGAGGAGAGAGTTAATGCGAATGAACATAATAAGGCTTTTTGAGAAGAGTGAGATGTGGTATATATTTTATCGTAACAGATTTTAACTAACTCTCTGAAGGTTCTTTATGTGGGAAAAGTTTCTCTGTTTAAGTGAAATTCTAGTTGGATTGAAAAGGACATTCTAATTTTGTTCTCCTCCTCTAAGAAGAGTATTCATAGATTTGTTCTCTGCTGTTTTGCATGTTTATTTTGATCTCTCCTGCCCTAGCAGGGATCCTCTAGGTTCTGGATAACCATCACTAGCAAAGGCTGTTGCAGAAAAGAGGGACTAGCATATTTAGATTTTGAGCAAAGATTAGGATGGCCTTCCTTTCAGGTCTCTGTTTCTGTTTCCACAACACCACTCTTCATTTGTATAGTTAGACATCAGTAAGAACCTGATTCTCAGTGAAACAAGTGGAATATGTCTCCAAATAAAGAGTCCTAGAAAAGGCAGAACTGTCAAAATACAATATCACATCTACCCACATCATCAGTCCAGCAGCCTTCCCTTCCAACACAGGGAAGATCTAGGAACCCCCAATGATGTTTTACAAAGACCAAGACCACCCTTTTCAGGAGCACTGTGGAGTCAGATCAGCTTAGATCAGTGCTGAAAAAACACCTTTCTGAAGTTTTGCAAGTCTTTACCACTGAATCCTCTGAGACTTCTAAAAGACATCCTCAAAACACTCTTCTTTTCTCCCTTTTTATAGAAGACAGTAACACGTGTGCAGGTGAGAGAATGCCACAGGGATCCAGAGAACTCCACCAAGCTAATGTGGCCATGCAGGAGTAACACTGAGCAGGACACTGGGAATTCTTGCTTAAGACAACTTGGATGTCTCTTTTTTAAGCTCATTTGTAGGATGCACTGCAGAAAGTTTCTGTATCTACTTTATATCTTGCATTTTTTATCAGTCTTTCCACAGATGCGCCCATAGCCCCACTTCTAAAATCAAATCCAGGGAAATGCAGGACTCTCCAGAGAGTTGCTGATGTGTTTTACCTACTCCTCATGTTCATGGCCATCATCATCCAAGTGGCAGCTACGCTGTTTTAGGTTGCATGGTTTTAGGTTCATGCCCCAAACACTTCTTGCACCACCACACTTTGGGAAATGCTGACGAGAAACAAGAAGCTGCAAGTTTCAGTCTTAGATCTGTGATCTGCCCAGTGGATTTCACTGGCTTTTTTTTCAGGCATTTAACATTATAAAAGTATACACTTTTGAGTTCAGTCAATGATTTCAACATCCTGACCCCAGGTGGTTTCCAGAGTGAAAATACTGAAGTTCAAAAGAAGAAGTATCCGGCTTAGAAATGTTCTGAGCAGGTAGCAAGGGGAACATTCAGTGCTGCCCACGCAATACAGGAGTGAAACAGAGAGCAAATCCATTCTCTGAACTGGCCTACGTACTCTGGGGTCTGACTGTACCCAAGCAAATCCCTCCTTTGACCAGTGGATCACTTTGACATTACATTATATTCCAAGTCTTATACTCCATAGGTTTCTGGGAAGCACAGCCTCCTTTCACTCTTCATGACTCACAACACAAGGCAAACCCAGCTGTTAAATAAACCTCAACATGCAAAATTTACCATACTGAGATCTTTTCTCAGCATGTTCTTGTCCTTGCCACACTACCTGGCACACAGAAACAAAGGGTGGGAGGAAGGGAAAATACTCTTATAGAATTCTTTTCAGTTATATATTAGAGAGAAAACATGCAAACTTTAACTTTGTGCAAGACCTACATCTCAGCAAAAGCAGCATCCTGGGCCTTGCACCAAGTGTGTTTTATCCAGCTCCAATTAAAATGCTGGGAGTTTATCACCCACTGAACTCACAGCGCTTTGGGAAAAACCTCTCATAAGGCTGCAAAATAAATCCAATGTGTGAATGATATATTGCAAAACTCTTTTATGGATCTTCTCACTGTCATGGCTACCCATGTCTTGGACAGTGAAAAGTTGCTGTATTTTTTCTGTGATCAGCTGTCAGTCAGGTGGATGAAAGACGAAACTTAACAGCACCTTAACAAAAGGTATTTCTCAAATTTTGCAGAAAGTTGTGAAGAATTTGAACTTACTCACACATCTATTCTAGACCATTTGAAAAAGTGGATGATGGGATGACTTCTCCTCTGTCCATGATGGGTGACTTCAACAGTACAACAGGATTACTTTGCTCCAAAGGAGCTGTTTCCTACCTTTCACATTCCAATCCTCTCAAATGGTTTCACTGCTCAATGTGAAAGATTAAGAACTCATAATTTGAAAATAGTTTATAAAGAAAATTTTAACTTAGGAATAAACCTTAGAAATTAAATGTTAGATTTGTAGTTTCAATTGTTAACTTTTTCCCTAGCACTTCTCAGTAATTTTGGTATTTTCCACATAATTTTTTCCATTTTTCAGAGCACAGTTGTCAGACATCATAATAATAAACTGATGATTAATTATACAGGGAGGGGAAGTGAAGGAGAAGTAGAAGGGGAAGGGGAAGAGGAAGGGGAAGGAAGGCCCCAGTGGGTCACTTAATCCCATTCCTGAAACCACACTATGACTCCAGGAGTGAAGTGACTCAGGTAACACCTCCTCAGCAACTCTCTAGGAAAAGAAACCAGACCATATCCAAAAACTACTTCAGTGTACTTCCTTAAATTAGGTTTTACACATGCTGAACATGTTTCTAGCTCGGTTCTTCTGCAGAGTGGCACAGGTGGGATTCACCTGGGTCCACAGTCCTGTTCTGCACAGGGAGTTTCCCTCTCAGCCCAGACTAAGGGCAGCACATCCGCAAGTCCTAGCAAGTACAGTGCAATTAATGAAAGCAGACAACCACTGGGAAGTTTGTTTGTCCTTTCTCATTAATTAAAGAATAAGCGATAGGAGAAAAAGCAATACAGAATTTTAAAATCCATCAGGACAGAAGATGACAAAGTTAATAGGAATGAAGCAAATTATTTTTGCTCAGAAATGCTATTTCCTTCACTGACTGCAAACTTTTAGCTTATAAGCCCTTCTCCATCTGTTTGGTAACAGAATAGTAGACTCCATGTACTGCAGCTTGTCCTGCCATGATTAAGCTGGAGGCCCTGGCAGGCAGTTTGGTGCGGTAACAGAAGAGCCTGACTGTACCTGTGGAAACAACACAACTGCCCAGCCATGTGCTGTGGCTGCAAGCAGAGAATTTACACCAACTGGTCAGGTCATAAGTTAGAAGCAGGGCTTGTTCCTATTGCTGGTTTATGGCCACTTTGATCAATTAATTTAATGATCATATAGAAGACTTCTCTGTCAGCCTCTCAACCCTGTCTATTTCACTCTTTCTGACCAAGCTTTTCACCTTTTTACTATTTTGGCAGCTGTTGAAAACTACAAGGTGCTGATGAAAAGGAGAGAGAGATGCCAGACCTGCACTAACTACCCCATCTGCTTCCTGCAAGCAAGGTGAATGAGAAGCACCTACTATATTTTCAGGCATGGAATATTTATCACTTGATTGGCGCTATCACAGAGCCAGCCTGAAAGGTTTCCTGCATCTGAAAGTGCAGTATAATCATTCCCAGAGTACAGTGGCAGGTGCTGAATGCCAAACAAGTGCAAGACTGGGCTCCACGCTTGCAAGGCGTCTGCTACCTTCATAAAGCACAGACACAGCTCTTCAGGTTTCATTCTGCACTGATACATTGGCATTTCTCCCTCTTATTTATGAGTTGAGTTTCTCCTCATATAGGGTGCTATGAAGGGAACAATTACACCTGGTCTTTTAATTAAAAGTCCAGAAAAATAAGGTAAGTCAAATTCTGAGTCCCTCATGAACAGATTAAACACTACTCTACAGCTTGCAGAAGCGTTTCAGAATCCAGACCTTTCATTCATATGCCCAAAGATCTCCCTGACTTTAAACTTCATTTGAACAGCTGACAAGAGCTCAGAGGAGAAGGTGAAGCAAAATTTGGAATTTACGGTTAAAGGACTTACTGGTTTCCCACGTGGCTTAGTCAAGCTCTGCACTGCACATTCACAGTTCCAAATGAAGGCCTGCACAAAAGCAAATGATGAACGTTTTGAGAAGCTGGCCATCAAATTAGTTAGGAAGCTCTGTACAGAATGAAGGCAGGTTCAGATGCAAAGTTCAAGTCTATGTCCATGTACCAAGCCTTTCCTAGAGTTCAACAATACCCAGTTTCTGAATCAGGCACTTGCTGTCTCTTCCCACCAAAAGAGGTATCTGTTCCACCCTTTAAATTTAAAAATACAAATTTAAGGGTTCTCATATCTAGTGTTTTTACTTAGGCAATAACCACTGCTCTGAAGAAAAACAACAGCATTCTTCCCTTAGCAAAACTATTCCAGATCTGTAAATATCCATCTTTAGCAAACCCGTCCAGCCTATGCAAGTGCTGCACCAGACTGCATTAATACGAGTGTAACGTATGAATCAAGAGAAATCATTGTGTCGTGTTTGAACCTCATTTGCAGCGTTATATCCACTTTAGGACACCACATTTCATTCTGACAGTAAAAAATAACTGAAGGAGACCAAAACATGGTGGAAGGGTGGTTTCATTACAGTTTATATGTTGCCTGCCACACTGGGAACTCCCTGGCCAAACAATTTTGCACTTCCAAACACACAGGACACCTTCCCCTTGCAGTGCAGGTGTCTTCTGGATTGTTCTGCAAGGAAGGGAAAAGCTACTAGTGAATAAATCAGCAAATGGGAATGACACACAGAAGGGAGGTGCCATGAGCATCCTGAAAGCCTTTAAGTGAGGCAGGCCCACCTAAATCCTTGGGGTGCATCTATCCATATGCTGGGGGTTGTGACACTGTCCCAGTATCAGCACCAGGCTGGCCTGGTCAGAGCTAAGTCTCTTCCCATGGTTCAGCCAGGATTAAAACTGAAGGGAAGGGTGGAAGAGCTCTGCAAAGCTCTGCAGGGCTCACAGTTTTCAAAGGGAAGCTCATAATTCTTTACAGATACGAACATTTTGAGAATGAAGGGATCATCTGTTGTTTAGTATTGGTACTTCACAGCACACTTTCCATGGACAGCAGTTTTTGTTACAGATCAGACCATCAGCTAAAAATATCTAAAAAATTACCTGTAAAAATAACCTGGCAAGTAGACTAAGTTGTCACAAGAGAGAAATACAGTATTTTCCCTGGACATTTTGCCTTCTACCATGAAAGGGGCTATATCTACAAAAATATTTTCCATTCCTGTGATACACTGATAATGCATGTTGCACATTGCTGTCTTGTACTATCATGGAATTTGAGCCCCTTGAAGATGACAATTAGTTCAAATGCAATACCAAAACCCTCTCACAGAAGAGAAGATCATTAGGATCTCCAGTCTGAAGATGAGAAAACTTAGAAAAATGAAGGTGAAGTCACTTATCCACAAACATGCAAGGAGACTGCAGCTGAAATAGGAATGGAGCTAATATTTCATGAGTGCCAGGCCCAGTGTTGACCAGACCCCTCCTTTTTCCCTCCAAAGAGGAATATAGTAAAGCTGTTATACCTAATTCAGTATTCCAGAACTTTTTTTCATTGAACAGTTCTGCCATAAGCCATGAGAGTTAACAGAACAGGGAAAAGTTCCCAGTGGCCCTGTAAATTTCTGCAGAGATGACAATTTTGACACTTGGGTCTGAAACACTTCCAGATGAGCTCATGCGTAGCACTGAGTACTGGCAAAAGGCACATGAGATTCACCTTTATTCACTTTCCAGAACACAGAAGGAGGAATCAGAAATCCCCCAGAGTATTTTTCAGATGACCATATTTGAAAAGCAGTTAAGTATGATGCAAGTCATGCTAAACACAAAGCCCCTCCAATAACAATACTCTCTCCATTGCCTGTAACTTTACAGAGTCTCACAGAATTTAGCAATAATCAAATTAATTTAAAGTGATCAGTCATCAGAATTTCCAAATCGTTTTGACTACAAAACACTTACCTGCAATTTGTCAGGGAGACCTGAAAAAAAGGGCAACTAAAAGCAGCATTACTGTGGATCATGTAATTCTGAAATTGTCCCATCCATCAAGCCGTAAAATAAGACACAGAGCAGGAGAGACAGTTACATAAATCCATTCACAGCATTGTCTAAAGCATGGGAGAAGAATGTCAGCACTAGCACTTGTCGAGCTGGATATAACAGCCATGAGAAACTGGCCACAGATTAAAACAGAAGTGGACATTCAAATTACTATTAACATGGGGAAAGTGTCCAGTGCCTTTTACCTTGCAGCTCTTTATGATGGTATAAAAACAGGAGGAGAGGTTACACTGGGACTGGCATGGCTCTGATAGCTAGCCACAAGTACATTTGTTTTAGACCAGGGTGAAGGCCAAGCGAGCAGGACTGCACACTCAGATCTGAGGAGGAAGTCAGAAGAATTGGTATCTGGTTTTTCTGCGATGTATTTGAATGTCTTTCAAAGTCTCCCCTCCTCATTTTTAGGTTTTCACTAATTCCTGATGACCCAGCCTGCTTTCTAGTTTAATGTGCTTATTAGTGGATTACAAAATGTCAGTCTTACCTTGGTTACCATTTCAAAAGTCGTATTACATCTCTGTTTCCCATACTGCATTGATTGCTTGCAACCCAGTATTTGGCACAGAGGCCAATATCTGCAGCAGGATGCTTTCCTGACTGAAACAAGGATTTTATGCATGATGCAGGCAGGATTAAAAACCAATCTTGCAAAGAACAGCAGATACTCCTTGCATGTCTACAGAAATGCTTGTAAGAAGACACTCAGCACCAAATACAGAAATTATAATAAAATACACTATGGGGGGTTGATGGTTGTTTTTTAAAAACAGTGTACCCATACATTAATTATAAAATGTGTTAACGCAGTATAAGTAGAATCCAGAGACGTGGATGCTAATCCATACACAATTCAGGATACACAGAGAAGCCTTCTGCATTTCTAGATGAGGCATTTAGGTATTACATGGCAGATGTCAGTTAAGAAATTATATGTCTGCAAGTTCAATTGAGGTGAGGAATTTTGCCAGAGACTGCTCACACATGAAGGTAGCAAGCAGGTACTGTGTGCTTGGTGTCTGAATTCAGAGGGAAGAGACAGTTAAATGAGTTCCTTCAGCTCTCTGAAATGGCTCAAATTAATTAATGTTTCAACTTGCTTCTATTGCATGATAAGATGCATGCAGTGAGGACTGAATTAAACAAGAAAAATGGAAGGACTAATTATAACACTGAGCTGAAGAACAGCAAAAGAAGAGATTATCTAAGTACCACAATCATCTGAGAGACCTACATTTTTTTCTCTCTTATTAACAGAAAACCCAAACACTGTGATTTGTCAAGTGGTACAAATCAGCTACATAACGCTTCTCAGACAGCCTCTTGGCCATTAAAAATGGATAGTTTATTTCTAAGAGAATTAAAATTTTTTAAAAAAATAACTCACTTATCACTACTACAGTATGTCCCAAATATCAATGTTTAACCTGCTCCACAAAGCTAAAGTCATGTTGTTATCCCCATAGGCAAGATAGGGCACACACCCCAAAAAATCACTTGGCCCAGGTCACCCAGGAAAGAGTTTATAACAGCCAGTGAAACCAAAGTCCTGCAATCTCCAAGTCCTGTACTTCTTTGCAAGGGAGTTTAATTACTTTCTATGCATTACTGAATTAAGAAGGAAAAGAAATTTTAGAAGGGGATGGGGACACACAACATAAATCAAACCAAACCCACAAAAAAAACCTGAAATAATTTCTTGTTGTTACAAAGACACAGCATCTATACTTGCAGCTCCCTGGGGCTGCTGTCCTGGAAGTGCCCCCTGGCAGCTGCCACCACTTGGGCTGTGCCAAAACAGCTCATGGAAGTCACTCACTCCCTGTCTCAAAACTCACAACTTGCAGCTCATTTTTACCTTCCTCGAGCTGCCCACCTCCCAGCACACCTCCAGCTGCACTCCTTTCCTTGGAATCTTACTTGCTCTTGTTTTTCATGACTGTTTCCTCTGGGCTTACCTTTACACACCTGCCTGGGCACCTCTGATGCAGCCATCAGATCTCACACTCCTTTTGCTCTCCACAGGATTGGGCCCTATAGTCCTGAATCTGAAAAACATCTGTGTGAAACATGGTCAGACTGATGAACTCTTCAGATTTCCCTGGAAATTTTGGCAATTGGTCTACACACCCCAGTGTACTGGACAAGAAAACTACATGTTCTGCTTCCATATCCACTCTGTAGCTACCATGGCATCAGCTGCCTTTAATCCATTAGCAAACCTGTCAACAGTGTTGTGCAGGTGCTACTAGACACCAAATTTTAATTTCTGTTTAATACAGTGCACCAGTATTAAACAGAAATTAAAATTTATCACCCTTTCCACCAGCAGCACCTTACTTAGAGACAAAATTTTACAATGTCAGTTGTAAGAGCATCACTAAAAGTGTCTCCTTTGTGACCTTGAGATTTTATCACAAGACAGCAAAACAAACCTCTGAGAAAAGTTAGGAATAAATACCATGTATTTCTGGGGAGAGGGTCTCCATGAATAATGCACATAAAGCACAGACACACCCTCCCCACTAATACCAGCTTAATCTTTAATGAATACTTCGGTTGCAGAACTGCTTTTTATTATTAATAAGAGTTTTTTTTTATTGCAGCATGTTCTCCAGCCTCCAGACCACATCCAGGACACTATAAAAACACATAAGAGTAGCCTTGACAAACGTGTTCTGTGAGATGGTTCCTGCCTGCCCTGAGGCATGACTAAGCTAAATAGTGTGGAAGGACAGCATTACTCTCACATTAACTCTCAGCAATGAGCGTCTGCATTTTCCTACTTATTTTTATGGATTTGAAATAAAACATGATCATTTACTACACCTCTCACTCTGCTCCCCCACATTTTGAGTATTTTTCTGCCTACCCTTTGTTCTGTCTTTATTCTTGAATGACAAGATCAGGACTCCACCATTCCCCCTTGGCTCTTAGATTAATTTTGCTTAGACTTGAGCATTTGGTATTGCACATGTGGTTGTCTTAGTCTTTCTTGGGGTACTGTGACCACCTTGCTCTCTGGAGCCAATTCCTTATGGTCGCTTTTTTCTCTTCCGAAAACCTCTCCAGTGTTGCAAGCCCACCAGTGGCAATCCCAGAGCTCCCAGCTCTCTGGGAAAGTTAGCTATCCGCTTCAGCAGCCAAGACCACCTTGTATGCACAAGGTCTTGTTTTGGTCGGGGTCCCAAAAACCACACAGAATCACAGCACGGATCAGGTTGGAAGGGACGACAGTGGATCATCTGGCCCAACCTCCCTGCTCAAGCAGGATCATCCCAGAGCACGTGGCACAGGATTGTGTCCAGATGGTTCTTGAATATCTCCAGTGAGGGAGACTCCACCACCTCTTGGGCAATCTGTTCCAGTGCTCAGTCACCTGCAGAGTAAATAAGTTCTTCCTCATATTCAGGTGGAACTTCCTGTGCAGCAGTTTCTGCCCATTCCCTCCTGTCCTATTGCTTGGTAAGAGAGCAGTCTGGATCCATCCTCTCAACACCCTCCCTTCAGATGCTGGTAGATATTGATGGAGTTTCCTCTCAGTTGTCTATTCTCAGGCTGAACAGGCGCAGCTCCCTCACAAGGGAGAAGCTCCAGTCCCTGAATCATCCTCACAGCCCTCCGCTGGACTCTCTCCAGGAGCTCCATATCTCTCTTGTGCTGAGGAGCCCAGAATCAGACACAGCACTCCAGATGTGCCTCACTAGGGCTGAGTAGAGGGGCAGGATCACCTCCCTTGACCTTCGGGCAATGATCTTCCTAATGCTCCTCAGGATACCTTTGGCCTTCTTGGCCACCAGGGCACTGCTGGCTCAGGGACAGCTTGTTGTCCACCAGGACCCCCAGGTCCTTCTCCAGGCAGCTGCCTTCTGGCAGGTCACCCCCAGCCTGTGCTGGTGCCTGGGGCTGTTCCTCTCCAGGTGCAGGATCCTGAATTTGCCTCTGTTGAATTTCAGCCCCTGCTCCACTATTTAAGACACCAATCCCACACAATTACCTCTCATCCACCTTCTGAGAAAGAGAATTATAGAGACTTCATGTTTAGTTCTTCATCTTGGTTTGTACGGCCACTCAGTACTCAGTTCAGCAATTGCTTCCCCTGATGCCTTGCTTAGGCAAAAGTCTCTGTCAGGATTTACACATCTACATGCATCATTTAAATAAATGCACTCTCAAACCACATGTTTCAGTCTTAATTCATTTATCTAAGCAATAAAGTATATAATGTTGACAATTTTCAATGCAAACGTGGGCCTAGCTCCACAAAGACATCTTTCTTTTATATGATTCATAGAATAAAAATACTGTCTCTTATCATCTTATAGGACTAATCCCAAACTGGACAACTGAAGAAAAATCATCAAGCAGCTGATAATTTTTATTATGTTGCTGAGTTAAAGAACAACCCACCAAAATCAAAATTAGAAGAGTTCAAGCCATCAAGTCTTGCTGAACATTTGTAAGAGTAAAGCAATTTGAAACCTGCATTGACTAGCTAAACCTCTGGTACTAAAGATAAAAATAAATTTTCTCCAACTCTGAGTGCATTGGGTTACATCTGGAAAAACTGAGACTGGAATGTCCTTGAAGCAAAATGTCAGAGACTCACCATTCCAATTCCAAAACCAGTTCCTACTTCAGAGGAAAATCAGAGACTTGCCTCCTAAATATAGATAATTATTCTCAGGAATAACTGAAGAAGTGCCCTGCATAGACTGCAAGTCAAAATGAGAAATGCTATTTCAAATTTAGGAGAGACAAGCTCGTAAGAGTTTAGTGTTAGCTTCATGATTCTGCTTCAAATGTTTTTTTGCTGTTTGAGACAATAAACTCTAACGACGATTCTAGTCTACACATTAACAACATTATAAAATGCAGCAGCATTTTACATTGTGTCCTTCACCATTTTGCATGACTGAGACTCACAGGTACCAAGACCAGAAGTAAGGGGTTTTGATACCAGGACTTCTCAGCACTTTGACCTGTTCCCACAATACAAAGGATAGCAACCTTTCCTGCCTCCTCAGACCTGACTTTACACCTCTTCCCTTGTGCATGGGGTTGCCTTCAGCTGTCTTGACTCAAGATTCCTCTTGGCTCTTAAGCTGAGACAAGTCCTGCCTTTCACTCCCTTGCCATTCCAAGGAGTGACATCCTTGCACTTCCCTGACATAGTGATTAACACACTGCCCATGATGAGCAATACATTGCATTTTCTGTTAGGCATTATCTTGAAATATAAAAAAACTCTAGATTTGGAAGATACATCAATCTAACTCAGCTGCTGCCCAAGAAAAAAATCATACAGTACCCCCATCTTTTACTTTCAGTAGCCTCAAAATGCTCCCTGACCACAATTCTCAAAAGATACTGCCATAGACAGATTTCCAGAATGCACACTGGAGACAAGAAAAGCACACTGCGAAAACCCATGTGTTATTTTTATTATCAGAATTGATAAAATCTCACTGCTAGCTTTACAGTAGCCTGTTAAAGCCATAAAAAAACAGGGAGACAGCTGTGTGTCAGTGCTTTGGGCATCAAGTTCACAGTATGGGATATACAAGCAAGCACACTGCTACTCTGGTCTCATTGCAAAGTAGCATCCTACAGACTTATATGTCAAGCTGCAAATATTTCTTTTACAGCTAGCCCGAAAAAGAACTTTTTCTAGTATATTGAACTTTTGAATGGGGCTGCTCCTAAAAATACTGGCTAATGACTTCTTCTAGCACCTTCTTTTAAGCAAATGCCATTGGGCAAAGAGACAGACACTTTACCAGGCACAATATTGTCTTTTTAAAGGCACATAGATCTGTTTCTGAATTTTCAATGTGCTCTGTAGATTAAGGACAGAAAATGCCATCTGCTAATTTGTTTCTGCCGCATGCAAAGAACCACTGCCTGGGCTGTTTCTGATGGTTTGGGGTTACAGCCTTTCTCTGCTGCTTGGGAAAAATATGCAATGCATGTCACAAAATCAGTTCCACTGAGTTCTTTGTAGCTTATCCCACAGTGCCACTGTCTGCCAGGGGGTTTCCTGCTCACCCACAGCCAGTGAAATGTTTCTCCAGTTACATATGGCGTGGTAACCTAACCAGCTGTAATGGTTTGACCAGACACTGGTATTTAGCAATGCCTGCCATGCGCACAGCTACCTGCTGTGCTGCCAGGAGCAAGTGCTTGTGCAATTCCTCTCCCTTCTTGGGCTTGTCCTTTTGGTCTGGAACACAAAGAAGTGAGAAGGTGCAAAGCCTCATCGCTGGCAGTGCTGTCTGAAGGCAGCAGCTTCCATTTGTGAGGAAGCACACACAGACATACACGCAGCCCTGGAAGAACAACACCAGCCTTGACCAACTTGCACAAGGCTTGGGAGACCCTGGTCTCAGGCACAACTCATGTTAAGTGGACACAGCACTGGATGAATACAATAATATATGAATAATATATAAAGCTAATAAAACAGATAGAACTGCCTTAGCACAGTCAGATAGAAGTGGCGAATAGCAGCAGAAGGGACATGAGAGTGATCTCCATTTATTTTATACAAAAAGTTCAAATATTACTCCAAGCAAAATTCTGATCTTAGGCCTTTTATTTCTTAATGAGAAATAAATCAAACCAACCATCTTGAGCTTCTGGTCATCATCAAGAGGTAAGAGAGGAAGAATAAATAGAACACAGTTATGAATACTCCAGAAACTTAACTAGAGCAGCTACATCTGAAAATGGGATGGGCAGAGAGGGAGGATTATTTTTCTCATTAGTGACCACCTGAAAACCAGGCTTCTGAATTGTCTCCTGCCAAGTACTGCATATCACTACTTTGAAAATCTTGACCTAAAAAGCAAATGTGTATTTTTAAATAATTAATAGCATTCTCTAAATGGAATTTTCCAGCCACAAATGAGATGTGCAGCTGAGTTCCCCTGAGAAGAGGTATTTATAATGGAAACATTGACACAACTGAAATGATGATGCACCCAGTAGCATTAACGCTTAGCCATCTTGTTCTTCTTATCAAATTGGATCTGGTCCAACAAAACTCTCATTGCACTTCGCCTGTTTGCTTGGCCTCAGTTTAAACATCTCCACAGCTTACAAAAACACACTGCCAGGCCAAGTGTTTTCAAAGTCTAACAATAACAAACCCCATAGCTTGATAGATACACAAAGAGCAAGGCCTGCACCCAGCACAAAGGGCTGTGCTCCAACTGCCTCTGTCCTAATGTTGGTACAGGGATATGGGAATCTTTCTCCATGTCCAAATGACTTTGGCAGAAAGGCAAGACCTCTCAGCATAGTCACCAGCTGCTCTGCTTTGTCCCACCTGTGTTGGCTCATGCCAGCATTTCCAAAAGAAGTTAACACCATCCTTTTGGTAAATGACCTGTATATATTTTGGGACAAAACCTGCCTTTTGCCAGATATATACAGATAGATAAATATACACACACACACACACACACTTTTTACATTATCAAAGGAACACACACTCTGTTTTTGAAGGCCGTGAAAGGTCAGATCTAAACCTGGACGTCATCATCACTTTTTTCCACCTCTATATGTCTCAGTAAGATTTCTCCTCCCTGCATGTTGGAACATGTGTAGCCTGGACCTTTATTAATTGAGGTTGCTTTTGAAACTGGATCTCCTACCTAAATTTTATGCTATCTGGGACAAAGCTGGACTAGAATACCCCTGAAAAGACACAGAATAAAACATAAAATATATAAACCTACTTTCAGGACAGACCAATTGGAAAGAATGACAAAGAAACAGGAAAAATCCAGGGACAAGAAAACTACAGGAAATAATTGAACAAAACGTGTGATTATTTGGTGCAAGATATAGACACGCATACAAGTAAAACATCTGTACCCTTGCAGGCAACAGGATGTTTCCACCGATCTCTGTAAGATCAGAAGCTCATTCTCTGAATTTTGTCATGACAAACAAAGAGAAGTCAAGTGGAGCTGGTGATAAAATTTGGACAGCACAAGAGAGAAAACTGCCACCAAAAAAATGACAAACCTTCAGCCAAAAATCAAAATACTCTAACCCAAACCACTAATAGCACATATACTTCCTGCATTCAGGAACCAGAGGAGATTCCTCCTGACATTAGCCATTCTTCCTCACTAAAACATGTGTCAACTATCTACCAGATTCATCATCCTGCTCTCAAATACATACAAACTAAGGCTTTTGGGTCAGTCTACCTTTGCTATGGATGAACCATGTTTTGCTTTTGTTGACAAGAACAAGCACATCCTAAGAAACACACTGTGATTAATTCATCAAATCTGAGAAAAAATGGGGGGAAAATGGTAATAAAACCACTCTCCTTTTGAATTACAGTGTTCAGCATTTCAAAGCCTAAAAGCACAGACTCATTCACTCTGACAGAGACCATGAGCTAAGTTATCAACCCGAAAAACGTCACTGGTTTACAATAATGTATTCTTATAATCTCATACATTGTAACAGTAACTCTTTAACGTTTATCACACTGGCTGCAGGCAAGAAATTTCTTGAGCGTTAGAGAAATGGTGGAAGATGAATCAGGGAACGTCTACGTCAGCATTGTCTTGAATAATAAAATACATGCTGTAATATTTCCCTGTGATACCCAGGAGCCAGTCAATAAGGGGGAAAAAAACCAAACACATTTCTACCTTCCTAACACCAGTCTTTAATATAACATTTAAATTCTATTAGTGACGCATGTCACAGATAAGTAAATAAATATAAGCAGAGGATTAAAAAAGCACAGCCAGGCAGATTTTAGAGTGACGTAAGGCCATGATGTTTTATTCATCTGCTGAGGAGAGAGGAGTTTGCAGCTACCCAGGGAGAGCTGTTTCAGATGCTTGGGGAAGGGGAAGGACAGGACGCAGCTCCATGATGCTGTTAAGCAGCAGGGATGCAGGTGGGGGAGTGGAAGTGCAAAAGATATTCCCCCTAAATGTTCAAGTGGCTTTGCTAGATGTTTATTTATCAGGGCAAGATTTTTTTTTTTTTCCAGACAGGAGGAGAGGCAGCTGCTCTGTCAAAACAAGAGAGGGGGCACTCAGGACACTGCAGGCTGCTGTTTGTGCCCGATGGCAGGCGTGTGGTGTCCCTAAGCTGTGCTGCTACTCAGGGATCAACTGGGAAGCACTGGGGCCAGCTGCCTTTCAGTCTCGTTGGACACTCTGCTCTCTAAGATGCTTCCCCTTGTTACTTGGCCACGTCAGGGTGGAGCAGGACTTAAGCATAGCATTGACCCTGTAATGGAACCTGACAGTGACAACTACAACTGTCCCAAAGGCTGTGGGGTAAGAGAGCTGGATTTACCCTGCCTGCCCATTATGCATCCTTTCCCATGCCATTTATTTTTACAGAGCCATTTGCCCATACTTTCTCCAAAATACAGATGTATCCTTCAAACTGAAGGAAAATCAAGACATTTCCTAGGTTTGTAACATGGGCCTGAGAAGATGTGAGAGCAGCACCCTTCAACCAGACCACTGAAGCGATAAATGATATCTGCTACACCATGAGATGCAGGTTTGTGGGTAACTGCTACCTACATTCCCCGTGGAAAAGAACACTGTTTACTAAACAGAGCATGCTGCAGTGGCAGAAGGCATCACAACTTCAGGGAAGTAACACCATTTCAGAAACAATGGGCAGCAAAACCTCCCACTGGGCTCAAGAGCAGCTTCTAAGGCTCATCATTTCTAAGAGGCAGGCCATGCTGCAAAAGCAGTCACAGACCTTTGAAGATTCCAACATTCCAAGTCATAAGCTGAAAAATGCAGATAGTAATAACAAAAAGAAAAATAAGGAAGAAAATCATTGCTGTGAAGGACTGGTAATAGAATGCAAGGAGGCGCTCACTGCTGATTACAGCATCAACCTATCTCCCTTGTGAACCAGAGGCAATCATATCCCTAAGATGCAGAAAAAATACCTCTGTCTCAATTGACTTCATGTTCCACCTCAGTGACCTCCCATTTTGTTTACACTGGCTGCATAGAGCTGTAATTGCTTGCAGGGACTTATCAGCACAATTTAATGAAAAAAAAAAAAAAAAAAAAGGAAAAGAATGGACAGGGAAAAAAGCAAATGGTCATGTTTTCTCCTGACATGTCAACAATTCATATCCATAACCTCCCTGTCTGAGCAGCCAGAGAACAAGCTGTAACAGCAGGACGCCTTGCACTTTTACAGGAGTTCTGCAAACACAGGAACTGGACTCCAGCTGCTACAGTACCTATAGCAGCACTTCAGCATTTCCTGTGGTACCTCAGTGCAGAGAAGAAATGAATGAATAAATCAATCAATCAATTCACTACTTCATCCAGGACTGGCAGATTCTAGCTTCATGTACCACCAGCAGGACACAGGCAACCTAGCCAGTTATCCAGGCATTATATACGTATCTCTTCTCTCTTCCACATTGAAAAGACACAGTCTTGTAAGTCACTCATTGCACAGAAGCTATTCCATATCTATGGTAACACATTCATACTTGCTGCCCTCCTCTGAACCTTTTCCAGCTTTAATATATCCTTTAGAAATGAGGGGAGCAGCACACAGTAATCAAAGCATGTGTGAATCATACATCTATACAATGGCATAGTGACATTTTCAATTTTGCTCTCTATGCCTTTCCCAATCACTGCAAACATTTGCTTTTCCTCTTCAAGTGCTGCTGAGATACAAGTATCCCCAAATGAGTGTCCTGAAAAGTTTTATTCTATGCCACCCTTAATGGAGTTCACCATGGGCAACTGCAGAAGAAGAATGTTATTATGTCAAAGCAGGCATTTCCAGACAGATAATCTCCTACCTCTCTCTGGTTTTGAGTATAAAGTGACAATAAACATACTAATTAGAGCATTCCAAGTGCAACAAGGAAAAATACCAGCTCTCCAGCCCTGGCCTAAGTTAAAATTTGTGATGACAGAGGAGTGTGGGTGTGAATAAGCAGCTTTAACTTGCATCACTAGCCAAAGTGAAAGCAAAAAAATGAGGTGCAGGGGGGCTTCATTCTATGCACTCCTCTTGTTTTCTGTGTCCTTTTCCCTTCTCTGTGCCCACACCCCCAGTTCCTTACGGGACTCTTGCACCCAGGCAGGACAGAGCAGCACTGTGGCACACAGGCAGCAGGGCATGGAGGCACTCCCCAGGAAGGGTGAGCTGGCTCTTACCTGGGATGCTTCAGATCCGCATCCAGCTTCTCGAAAACAAACAACAAAAATGCTCACACTGCTATTCCCAAGTCCCCTGACTGCGCTCTCCTGGGTGAAGCATCCCAGAGCACACTAGGATCCATCAGCAGCATCACAGGGAGGACTCCGTATGGGTGCACAGTTAACTGTAAATGTTTTTACACCACTTATTCCACTGTCATCCTCCAAGAGTCACAGTCACCAAGGTGTGCGACAATTTCCAGACAAGTCAATGCTATGTCAAAGCATTTCATTTACGACCTTCCTGCCTCAATACAGTGTGGATTTGGCTCCCTGCAGCTGAGCAATATGATGGAGTAATGATCAATGAATGCTAAAATTTGGCGATTTTGCTGAGACAACCTGATAAAGGAGATAAAGAAGCATCTGACAACGGAAAAAAAAATTCAGTTATCTGCTGAAGCATTTCCCCTTAATGCATGTAGGAGCCAAAAGCAAGAGAGAGAGAAGAAGCACTCTTGGGTGATTAAGTCCAGGAAGTGAGTGCTGAGAGCAGCTCCAACAGGATAATTTGAGAAACTGCTCATTTTATCAGATTTCAGCAAAATAATGCATCTTTTGCAAAAATGGACCTGTTTTGCCACAGCAGCCACAGCTAACAGGCAATTTCCGTTCAAAAACTTGGTTAGTAAATTTGTGACAGCCCCTCAGTCTCTGCTGTTTGGGAGGTCAGGCTTCTGGACCCTAACATTTCCAGAGCAAACAACAATGCAGAATGTCCCCCATTCCCAGGACACCAAAGGCTGCAGTGCCAGGGAATCAGCAAGAGGGTGGTCCTATAACCTTCTACAACTCTGTCCTCTGATGGTCCCATGGAGCACTCTGATCAGATTTACTTCTCTCTGAAGGGAATTCAGTGGGAAAAAACCATCTGCTTTCTGCTCAAAAAACCTCTTCATTCTGCACTTGTACCTTGGTCCTCAGTGACATTAAATCTTTCTGCTTGGTTCTGGTGACAGGATGCAGGTTCTGCTCCACACTGCAGGCACATCACCTATTCCCTCTGTGTGCTGCTTTTCTCATCTGTAAGGCAGGTAAGAGAGATTCCAAATTTAAGGGCTGGTGTTCACAGTAGACCAGTGCATTACTATTAATATTCTACAGAGATCCTTTGTCCACCTTCCAGCTGAACATGACCAGATTCCCAGTGACCTCATTTTCATTTATGTTGGGGTCCCTTACACAACACAGAAGTGCAGATGGACCATAAAGCAGGAATAGATCATATTAATTGCAGCTCAGAGTCCCTTTAAACCAGACAGAGTGACATAAAGGGGCTTTTCTGTAAAGGAGAATCTGGACCAGCAGTCTTTTTTATGCCCATAAGCAGGTGATAACAAGCTGCAGTGCACTTTACGGACGGCTGGCAGCACGTAATACAGAGTAACACTCTGTAAATAAAGCCACTACACTGTGAAGCCATCAGGTGATGTAAACTGTAAGAGGAATACTGCTTTTAGCAGGGAACTTTAACACGGGGTTTAGGTTGTGGATCAGCTCTGGACTTTCGCATATGAATTTTTTCCTAACAAATGTGAGAGTGTGACTTGGCCTTAACTGAGCAGTCAGATCAGACGGGAAATAAAAAGCAAAATGTGTTATTTACTTTGTTTTACAATTACATGTAGTGATCATTTTGCTATAACCCTTCAGTTTTTAACCTGTTCTGGACACAAATATTATCACCATAAAGAGAAATTATTCAGCAACAGAGAACCCCAATATTGTTTTCTCTGTGTCTGTGTCCCAGCTCTTGATGGGCTATGTCTGGGATCTGATCCAATGAGACCATCAGATCATCCAGTGTCTTCTCCTTTGTTCCATATCTTTCAAGATAGGATTGCATTCCTCTTCTGAAAAATCTGGGAAAAATATTTGAAGAAAACCTCTTTATGAAAGTCACACACACACCTACTACCAGCAGTAGTCCTGGTGCATCAGTGGACAGCTCTCTCCCTTTCATGCAATCCATCCCAACGTGACATGACAAAGCACTGCGGTTTCTGTTTGCCCATGTATTTCACCAGGAATAGTAAACGCTTTAGAAACACTTCAACTACTTCAGGTTAACCAGTGATTTCATGTTACACTTGAGCAACAGCACAACTTCATCAGAAAAAAACCAAGTGTAAACATAACCAGAGAGAGAAGCCAGTCAGATCAGATGGGGAAGAAGGGTCCATCCTGCACATTCTCTAAAGGGACTGCTGGTACTTTCAGCAAATGCCAGAGCAGCTTTTTATGCCGCTTTTTATGCCTCTGTGCAGTCTCCCCGTTCAAACATGATTCTTCCTTTTACAAGCACAGTTTCTCTGTTGCCATAGAAGAAAGTGACCTTCAAAAATCAACCATGACAGTTTTTACAGTAACAGGACCTTTATTTTATGAGTTTAAATTAATCGGGTAATCTTATCTGTTGTGGAGATGTGTTTGTGCTCCAAAGCTGTCACTGCCTGCAGCGAGATTAGTTAAGGCTCCAGGATTTGGGTTCAAAAGCTCATGAAAAGGGCATCCTCAATTTGAAAAGCCTCTTATCTGATTAATCCCACGCTAAATGCTAAGAAGTATTTTACATTATTTGTTTATTGGAAGCCCATGAGTTTTCATCCCACCATAGAGCTGGCATCAGTAACATTTGCTCAAAAGATCTTTAGGTGTGTGCACCTAAAGACTCTCCTCCTGTAATCTGTGTCTTCCATTTGGCACTCTCTGGTGTATGAAGACACAAGGCAAGTCTGTCTTTAACACACAGTCACAACATCTGAACCAAAGCAATTGAGACTGGATTGCACGATGTAATGAGAATTGGTCTGTAGCTCCTCCCGAAAGCCTTAACCACGGAATCATTTAGGGTGCAGAAGACCTCTGAGATCACAGGGTCCAACCTTTTACTGATCACCACCATGGCAACCAAACCTTCCTACCTTCCAAGCAGATCAACACTCCCACCCAACTTGGTGCTGTCCATGAACTTGCTGAGGGTACCCTCGATCCCCTCATGCAGATCATCAGTAATTATGGTATACATTTGATTACAATAGCAATGATAAAAGAGTTGCTGTGGTTCTTGGGAAATTTCTGATGGTGGACAAAGGCCCACTGATCTGCAAAAACATGTGATCTGAGACTGGGCTTTCTCACTTTGACTAAAGTAAGACTTCACCGAAAATGAAAACCAAATTTTGACTGGATGTTCACATTTCATCCTCATGTGAGAAACCCAGCAACAGATGCGGGCTGGTGTGATTTCTGATCTTCTTAGAGCAAAACTAGGTTGACAAGTAAGCCACAGCTTCCTGAGTAGAGGAAGTAGTAATGTGTAATTTTCAGAAGGTACTTTGCCTTTTGAAATTCTAAATCCTATTGACTTTCAGTGAGAATTATCATCACATATTCATAAGCACTTAGGAGTGTATGTACTATTTTCAGAAGTCAAACTATTATGAGCTTAAAATGATGCGCACTGATGTAAGTCCATAAAACTAAGTTCCTTTACTTCTGCTGAGAATGGAGCTAAAGGATCCTAAGCCCTCTCAACAGCTGTGGAAAAAAATATGCCGGAACTTATCATGCTAATGAACTCAACCACCTGAAATATTTTATTCTCTTAATTGCTCTGTATAAATCTGCCCACACTGGCCAGGTCTTCACAAAGAAGTTAACCCGGAAACCAGAATGCAGGAAGACAGATAATGTTAAAAACCCAATCCTCTCTTTTCCAGCTCCACCTCATCATGCTGATCTATTTGATCCATACATCATCCTGGCACTGCTCTCCTAGTGATGGCTTATAAAGTATTTGGCAGCAGCAGAAAGAACCCCCAGAGAAGCTATTTTCTTTTGATGTAATTATTTTTCAATGTTATAGATTAAGTATTTAATTAAAACAGAAGAACACAGCTTGGAGAACCACACAAGAAGGACATGCATTAAACCTTTGTCCATACTCTCAGAGGCTCACAGAACTGAAGTGCCTCAAGCTGAAGATGAAAAATGAAGACAATCAAGAAATGTTTTCCCAGATTTCACCATTTCAACATCTCATATGTGCCAGGTATTTGCAATTCCCATTTAAGCTACCTGTCCACTCAGCAGTAGTCAAGGGCAGACTTGGGGTGTACAAACTGTGTGAACAACTGAAAGTACCGTCAGTAGCAGCATCTCCCTCAGCCACAGCCATGTCCGGAGCTTTTCTGACACTCCAGAGTACATCAGTGACCACACTGATTTTCTGGCAATCAGTTCATAAACTTATAACCATCTTAAGCCACAGTTTCAGATTAAACCATGTTCTAGCCTTGCACTAGTCCTTCAGCTGTTCTGATAAGATAGCAAATTGGGTTAAAGTATAAATATGCAATAACAAAATGTAAGTTGTTGATAATAAGCATACTTCAGTTTTCACTCCTACAAAACTGTGTTTCTAGTTCACATGGCAGCAAAAATAATCTTCTGAGGCAGGTGTGGCTCTAACATATATCTTGTTTAAATCTGGGAATTAAAAGCTTTTTGGTTATCAGTACAGTAAACAGCTGTGCTTCCCAAACCCTTAATCTTCCTGAAGATCTGTTTTCTATCGCTGCATTTCTCTACATCATGATTTTCCCCAACCTGATTAACCAATGAAACAGATCTTATCAAGAGAGCAAAGCAACACTGTGAAAAAGGTGCCCATGCTGAAAAAACCCCATATTTCGGAGCTTACATGGGAGAAAAAAACAAGTCTATTTAAACAGACACCTCTCTGGGGAGAGCGAGGAAAAATATGCTCTGAACCAACTCACCACATAGATGATAAAAATAAAATAGGTTTGCACTGGACTTGTCACTTCATCCCCAGATGGGATTAAAAATATTTAATCAGGAGTACACACATTTTATCACCTAAAAAAAAAAAAAATAAATCAGAAAATGCATGTAAAACTTGCTCTTCATTTCTACTTCAGTTTTAAGAGATCTAGACTTTAAATCTAGTCTTCTCAAAAGCACTGGTCACTCCTGGCTTACTTAGCAATCTCTGTCCCTTTTTTACCTATTGTCTTGAGCCTACTTTATCCTCAAGCTTGACTCTTTTTCCTTTATAATTAACCTTTCTTAATTTGCTTAAATTTTGACTGCGTATTTTCATAATTGTATGCCCAACTGCAGACTCTCAAATTCCTACCTGCATGCCTAAAAAACGAGACATTTTTAAAGAGCAAAGCATTCAGCAGTACAATTCCTAGAAGAACCCAATTGCTCTCAACATCTTTTTAAGTCCTAACCTGTGGCTAGATTTCAAATAGGAGTTCATAACATACCATTAAGCTTATGATAAATTCATACAAACCGCACCAGTCAGCCTGGAAGATGGAAGTTATGGACATGCTGTAAATTCATCCGAGTTTAGACGACTACAACATTTTGGCCCAAGTGGCAGCAAAAGAAAGAGATTGAGATCACAGTATCCTTTATTGCTTGGTCCCACAATAACAGAAATTGGGGAGGCAGGAAACCTCACAAGCCACAGGTTTTCTAGAAAGCCTTACTCTGTTTTGGGCATTTTAGTTGCAGCTTGGATTAGTGCCTTCACTAACCTCTCTGTGAAATAGCAAACCATTATGTCCCAAGGATGCAAGTAGCCCCTTTTTTATTCAATTATCCATCCAAGAGTAGGCTATTATAATTCCTTGCTAATGCAGGATTGACAGGGTCATCAACATTTCGAAGCGTCAGAGGCTGAGCCCGTTAAAATTACACACACACTTTATCAAGGGCTTTTTTCTTTAAGCATGAGAATAGTGAGCAGAGAGAACCCCTACAGTAGCTAATCCTCCAGACTCTCATTTAAATAAATTCATTAACTTTATCCATAAATTTGAGTGGTTAATACCAAGCCATAAAACTGAATCCAAACAAGCATAAGACACTGAAAAAAAAGTTATCAATTATTACCCAGCCATGTTGGATTGGGTCAGGCACGTATCTAGATAATACCATCGGATTTATCCAATGCCTCTCCTTGAAAAATCTTGCATGACAACATCTAGCTAACCAAGCTAGAGTGACAAAGTGACACCTAAATAATTTAACAATCCATAAAGAAAGATGTACTGTTTCAAGACTAATACTAATTAATATTTGAAAAAGACAACAATTGTTTGAGTGAGAGTCCAGATGATTCATGGACAGAGACAAAGCTACTATCAGCTTTGTAATGAGAAATCTTCTTCTTTTCTAGACTACCTGATATTTGTAATTGAGAAAGTGTCTTGTTCAGCAGAGAACACAATCATGTTCCTACCTCCTGTCGTTAAAACTACAGCAATCCCTGGCCCATCATCTTTAACTGCTGGTGCTGAAACAGCTTGGTCTTGGCCTGATTATTTAATCCAGTATGAGCAGTGACAATGTGAAGGCAGATTGAGATTATCTTTGCCGTAGAGACAGAACATTTACATTCAAATGACTGCATCCAATGGACATTCACATTCAGATCTTGGACAGGGCTGAGAAACAGAAATATCAAAGCCTTGAAACTGGACACATATTTAACAGCGTCTTCCAAAGTTTCTCAGTGTTCTGGAGTGGGCGTGATCTTTTATCTTCATTTAGGCCTATTTGATGCAATGCCATTTAAGCGATTGCATATTTCATGCAAAATACTTTGTTGCTGTTCTAGACTGTGCTTGTATTACCTGAGCACACAACAAGGCTTTGGCTAAAGATGTCCTCAGCAGCTTTCTCTCTCAATTACTCACTTTTTGGTTGACCCTATTGAAGTAGTTTGTACTATGCTTCCTTTCCTAAAGAGATTCAAAGGCAGAAAACACTATGCCAATCTGTAGTGTTTCTTCAGCCAGCTTTATGTGATAACTTCAGGATAACAGCCTGAGAGAGCTGCACTGCAGGAAGCTGCTGGGGGCAGACAGGGATGGCAGTGCCATTTACTCTCCAGCCATTACTGTCAATCAGTCCAAGTTCACTTTTGCCCCTGTTCTTCCAGATAGCACTAACTTCCGGCTGCTTAGTTGGATGGTACAGGATAAACAAAAGCCTTGTTCACTGGGAAAGTATTTTGTATGCCATCCTTCCAGATAGTCCAAAACACTCAATTGGATGAGTTCTTGAATGAATTTCAGACACACTTATTGTCATCATTTATCCTTCAAACTATCTGTGCACTCAGAGGCCTCAGATGAGAAGAGGCCCCACTGTGCCCCACACCAAAACCCTTGCACTGGAACTTAGTGCCTACACCATGGAGCACAAAATGAGAAGGTAGGGTGAAATCCATGAGCAAGTTAGGAAGCAATTTGCCACGCAGCCAGTGTGCAGCAGAGCCAGGACCCAAACCCAAGCTCTCCAGAGCTCCAGTTCCAGCTTCTAACCACTTCCTCATTTAAGCCATTCCTTTTGGAATAGACCCCACCACATTCTTTCCATGTTGCAATTTAAATTTCAAATCCTTTGCTGCATTTGATTTGAAATAGTCCAGTTTAGTTGGCATTTCCAAGCCGCACTTGAACATACATGCAATTAGCAACTCTTTTATCTCACTCTGATAGCACAGTTTAAATAAAAAGAAAGACCCATAGAAAAATATAGAAAGATAGTTCTGCTTCTCACTCCCTTGTTTGAGACATAATATTTCTTGCAAATAGCATATTATAAAATCAGCTCTGTGTCCCCTGACATTGTGCCATTTGTGTGATATGGATATACAAAATAGCACAGAAAACTGGGGGTGTGTACAGGCATAACTGAGAGCAAACAAAAAAATAACAGTTTGGGGGTTTATAAAACATGGTGGAGTTTTTCCATGTTTGTACACTGCCCTTTTCCCCATCACTTCTATGCCTTTCATGTCCTGGCCATAAGTAGAACTCTGATAAAGTCAGTGGTACAACTCCCATTGTCTTACCATGCCAGAAGCCAATTTCCTGAAATACTGTAAGAAAATCATCTATTACAGTATATCCTCCATAACCAGAGAAGTACTAATGATTTACAAACTCTTCTAGGGGGAACCAAACATGAAAATCTCTCTGATTTTCATAACGTGCAGCTTCACTCTGTAATTATAGACTAATCCTTCAAAACAAAACAGTCCTCTGCTTCCATACTCTTTTTTCTCACCATCATCAAAAACAATGTCACTCTTCAGACTGATGGACTAGTATAAGAAGAAGAGTGATTTGACTACATTTAAAAGGTCTACTTGGCAATATTTTTAGCACTGGAGTAATGTGTTTTCATAAGCTCATACGATAAATTAAAATAAAATGCCCACCATGATTTTCTTTACCTTACACTGCACAAGGGTTGTTTTTTCTAGCAAGCCACTATAAAATAAAAAAGACTAATCCAAGATGATGGCCCCAGCTTAAGAAACATCTTGAGTCAGTTCTTTTAAGTGGAAATCATTCTCCATTTACCAGACCATCTACCTGAGACACCCGCTTACCATTTTTCTCCCCCTTCAGACAGAGGATACAAAAAAAGCAAGGCAGCATGATGCTACCCACAAAGCAGGAGGAAGAACACTGGCTTCCATAGCTTCCATAGCATTTTTAATCCAAGATCCTCAGACTACTCCAATTATTAAATATACTTAACTTCCACTTAGTTATAAATACACCACTTCTAATGTTTGTACCACATTAAAAAAAAAAAAAAAAAAGATAAATTACTCTCCAAAGCACACAGGATAGCAAGCTACTGATAGGGTCCAGCAATACTCAGGGCTGGCTCTCAACTATTCTCTCAGAGTTGATTACACAATCTCAACGCAGAAACAAAGTATAACAAAGCATCTGTAAAGAAAGGTATAGTCACACTAGAATATGTCATTATAATCAGTTAAATTACTATTTACATTTGTTAGAGCTTTGTGATAGTTAGCATCGTACCTACAAGGATCATAAGGAACTATTTGATTAGTCTAATTTTGATTTTAAGTAATTACAATCAAGGTGATCTCTATTGCATAACTACTGAATATTTTGTATTTTCAAAAATAATACTGAATTTAGGTCTATTTGGGATTTTCTGTGATTTCAAGCAGAAGATCCTACCCTTCCAAGATCTAGAAATCCAGCACAGGGGCATATTTTGACCTGAAGTTTCATAATTGGCATGTTGGTCGTTTGTTTTTGGCTTGCTTTGTCACATGCCATGCACAGTGCCCTGCAGAACTTTGGAGCTGACCCTGCAAAGCAGCACCGGGATTTAAGATCCTCTTTTAAAAAAAACAACCATGACAATAGCACCAAAAACTGGCAGAATCACTTGGCTCTTGCATACGTCAACTATCAGCAGGAGAAAAATCACATTCTCTTGTTTTCCTCACCACCCCTTTACAAAAAGTTTCACAGGAGGGCTAAATGTCTCCCACCAGCTTAGGGACAGCAGGAGCTTCCCCTAGTCTCGTTGCTACTGCTTTTTTGAACAAAACAAAACACAAGAACTGGGTGTTTTCATGTGCCTGTGGTGCCCAGACAGGTGCCTGTGGCTCTTTTGTGGGACACCTAAAGGAAAGAAGTTTAGGAAGAGCACCAAGGGCAGTCTTACTCATTCACTGTCCCATTCCAATAGCAATAGTACCCATAATTTTTTTCTCAGAAATTTATTTATCCTGTCCTTAAAAACCTCTACGTCAGTGGTTTATGGAAACCTGCTGATAGAAAGCTTTTCCCACTGTCTAATATAATATTCCTCCAGTGGAGTTTAAGCCCACCACTTATTGTGCTACATGTACCACACAATTCTCTGAGGCAGCCATTTGATTTTATATTATGAACTCTCACAGCTATCTTGTCTCTAGATTAAACAGATTAATTCTTCCAGCCTTTCCTCACTGCCTGTGTTCTCCAGATCTCTGATCTCCACTCACTCCACACCTCCATGTGGGGTCTGGAATGAGACAAAATGCTCCAGCTGCAGCTGTACCAGTGCCAATCACAGCAGCAAGGTTGTTTCTGGTGTTTTGCAGGCTATGTTCTTGTTTATGTTACCTTGCACCACTGCGATGTCCTCAGCTGCTGCTCAGTTTGTCATTCACCATAACTCCACATCATTCCTTGGGAGACTCCAGCTAGCTGTTCATTCATCTGCTCATCTCACACATAATTTATACCTCATCACAGGACTCTGTGCCTGTCCTTGAACTGAATCCCACTTAATTCAAATGAATTCTTCTAATTGCCAGGCTTCTTTTGAATGTTAATCCTTTCATCCAAGTGCTCGCAGCCTTTCCAGCTGTGCATGGCCTAGAAATGCAGAACACATTTTCTAGTTCCTCACACAAATTACTGCTCTATGAACTGACGGGCACTAGACCTACCACACCCTCCCAAGGAATCCCACACACTGCATGGTCCTCATTTCACAGAAATTCAGATAGCTGCTCTTTGAGCCTCTTCCCACAAGACTACTCTCATTTTGTGGCTTTATTTTGCTTAGGAGAAGGTCATTCAAAATAGTATCAAGAAGCTCTCCTGCAGAGAAAACACAAGTTGCCACTTCCTTATTGACACTGTCTGCTATCCTAATGTGAAAAGAAATTAATATTTTGGTTATGGTTTAACACATTTGGCTGTATTAACACCTCACTGTATTCAAGATGGTTTGTTTTAAACTCTTCAGCCCACTGTTCTTCTAAAAACCAAAGACCTCTGCTTGTCCCCCCATCCCACTGCTTCCATTTTCAAAGCGGTTTCAAGTGCTGACCCTCTCTGGAACCTCATCCATCCTTCACCAGCAATAAGAAGCAACCCTTTATGGATAATAACTGAGTCAGCAATTCTCCTTTCAGCTCGAACTTCCCCAACTGTTTTAACCTGCGATGTTACCCATTCTCACCAAGGCTGGCTGTAGCACTTGCCTGATCATTGCTAAGAATTTTTTTAAAAATAAAATCCAAGGAGGAGAAAAAAAAAAAACACCACAAAAAACACACTCAAAAACATTAACTGGTTGTCCCTGATACCAGCTTGTTGTTCAGACAGAAGCTTTATTCTGTTTGCCAGCCAGCTCTAGAGAACACAACCTGACCTTTCTTGTTTACCTTGAAACTTCCTGCTGGCCCAGCTCCCACCACACTGCGGCTCTGTGAACAACCCCACAGGCTCCCTAGCCCTCCTCCACCTGCACAGCATCATTCAGCCATGTGATTTATCCCACTCAATCTCTGTTGTGACTAATTAAGCCATCTTTCTGTTTGCACATAAAAATGCTCAGGTCGTCCTGCTAGAGGCAAATATCTTTATTGAGAGATGAAAAAAAAATTGCTTCTAGAACAAAATCGCTAAATAAGCCATCCACTCCAAGAGTTCAAAGTAGGGTTTTTAGGAGCCAGAACCTAATTTGACTGCTTTAATTTACCACTAGCATAGGTGAATTAAGTCCTCCTATTATTCCACTCCAGATACACTCAATGAAATTTCAATAAAACAGTACATAAGCTGCTTTCTTCCTTGTTATGTTTCCTTATCTCTAATGTTTAAGCCATTTATATTATTTTTTTCACTATTAAGCAGATTTGTCAAAAATGAATTGACAAGTAATTTTAATTAGAATAATTTTTTTTCAATTAAACATTTCTCTCCACTCCATTTTAACCCTTAAAATGTGAGAACCAAAAGCTTTAACAGCTTCATTGTAATAAAATATCTGATGTAACCGACAATCATGACGACACCACCACTGACCAAAAATAAAAATAATATTCTGAGACAAACTATGTAAACGGCCAGTAAATTTTAAAGGAGAAAAGAGCTAAAGAAGTTAAATACCTGGCTGCTTGGTGTAATTACCTTTGCCCTCCTTCCCCACAATTATACAATCTTATTTTAAATTAACTCCTCCTTAGGAGCCTTCACACCTGAGTGTCAGCTTTCAGGAGCACTCAGCCAGAAGAGTACACAAGGACTGCCACAGTTACTAATCCTTGGGTATAAACATTAATAGTATGTTCATTTTAGAAAGAAAAAGGTGGTGCTTCTCTCTGGGGGGTGAGGAATGGCCTTTAGCTCCCACCAACAAGACAAGCAGCGAGGTTTGCTGTCATCTCAGAGGAGACGCAGCACACCTCAAAACACCACCACGGTCTCACAAACTACCTTTGAAATGTAGTTTCAAAGGTACCTTTGAAGTTTCAAAGGGCCTTCCTGCAAAGCTCAGTGTCACTAACATCCTTGTCACATCACCTCTCCTCTGCTGTATTAAGTGGACCCCCCATGCCTATTCCCCTCACCAAATTGTACAGCTAATACCAACGTTATGAGGAAAAATCCAGCATAAACTCACATGGAAACACTGATGGACTAAAGCATAGCAGAGCCTGTCTGTCCCTGCAGCAGCTCCCTGCCTGGCTCCTGAGCAGGGAGCTGCAGGGAGGGTCACACACAGGGCAATAAACCCTGGCATTTAACCACGCTGCAAGACCCAAGGGCAGGAAATCTTGGAGTACTCACTCTCTCCCGGCCAGCCTGGAGAGAATTTCTTAGCTCCATCTTGTGGGCAAACAAGCTGCTGCTGGCTCACAGCCATTCCCTTTTAATAGTCACTGCTTTTATGAGAAGAGATTAAGGAAGACTGTTTTCATTAACAGCAATTTTTCCTTTTCCTGGGAACAATTCCATTTATAAAGATTAAAATACATCACTGCTGGCTGGAGTCATTTCCTGTATATCTCTTTCTATTCATATGTCAGCTACAGACCTGTATTTACCTTCACGTGTCCCAGACAATTGAAACGACAGTCCCAAAAAGCAGTCACCTCTCCTGGGACCCCGAGTACTCTGGTGACAGCAATCATGAAGCAATTCATGAACAACTAGGCAGAAATGGAGCAAACACAACACCTGCAAGAGAACTGTCTGCTCTTACTACTGAGCACAACCACGGCACAGTCACTGGGCTCTCACTTCCCTCATTACCCAGGGATGCGGTTCTGCTTGGAAGAGTGGAAGGAGTCATAAATTGCTCTCCCACTGTGCATGTTTCCTGAATAAAGACCTTACCTAGCTCATCCCCAGTGAAACGGATGAGAAGTAAATGAGCTACAATAAGAGCTCATGACAAAGAATTCAGCAACTCCTTGAATTTGTCCTTGCCCATGCATTTCAAAAAAATATAAACTTTATATATGAAGAAGGCCCAGTGATAGAAGGTTATAATGCTTGGCTGCATTTTAATTCATGGTGCATTTCATTTGTTCATCCCACTGACAGGCTTTGGAGTAATTCTTCATCCTCTGTTGTCAGATTTTTTTATACTTGAGAAACAATAGAGGTCTAATAATTGAACTAAGGAGCAAGACAGTCCCAGGCATTTTGTCTGTGCACCCCAGCTAATGACAGAAGCAAAAAGAAAATATTTAGTTAAGTATCTTTGTCTGCAAGCTGGATGCAAATCAACAGCATTAATAACCTTCTTTAAGACAGACATATGGACCAAAGCCTAAGATCATATCTCTATAATTGTGATTACAATAGGTTTCTAGTCACTGAAATATGTGTCCCAGTTTAACAAGGTCCCTGCTGTCACTATTTCACTACTTTTTTTGCTGAAGTTAATGCAATAAATAGTTCTGCACTCTTGATTTCTGGTTTAAAAAATAAACAATCCTAATTGTATTGCTATGGCTTTTCCAACATCAGAGTTCCCTTCTGTCCTTATCCTTTTTATTACACTTGAGATAATTTACTACAAGACAAAAATATTACTCCAGCTCACAAACATCCATTTTCAATAGCAACTGTATTTAATTCCATTTAACAACATCAACTTATTTCATTTGGAGCTGAGTAAAAATAGTTTCCTATCAAGCACATCAACTCCTTCTTAAACTACATTTAGTAGTTATCCTGACCAAAATGCAACTTTCTAATTCCTCAAGATGCAGACTTAGCTCATCTTAGACTTGTCATAGCAAAACATTTTATAAAGGGAGATACTGTCCTTATTGTACAGGTGATGGGGTAGCTGAGGCACAAAAAGATGAAGTATTTCACCTCTGGAGGTGAAAGTAGGAGCACAGACCTTCTGATGGACTTCTGATGCAGTACCACACCCCACGATGCGAACACAGATCCTTCACGTATTCTATTGCTAAAGCTGCTTGCTATGTAAAAGCTGCTCAGTTTGCAAATGTTTCTCTGGCAGCTCTGAAAAAAAGAACAGATTCTGTTTAAATTCAGCTACAATTTCTGCTTGAGCTCACACGGTGGACACCCTCCTGGAAAAGCAGGGCTTGCCTCTCACTTGCTCATTAAATGACATGCAGCTGTTTATTATCCACAGTATCTGTGTTTCTCAGAGGAGACAAACTGCCTAACTATACAGATATGAACTCATATGTGAACAGCAGTGATGAGCCAAATCATGAAATTTTACTTGTCTAACCTAATTGAATCTACCCCAGACAGTAATAACAGTACAGGGAAAAAAAAAAAAAAAAAAAGGAATTTCACAGCCTCTGTTCTCTTTTTCATAAAAAGCTCAGCTCTGAGTATAATACACCAGGGCAATATTTGAATGCTACAGTGCACAGATGCAGTCACACAGAAAATTAGAACTCTCCAAATTTAAATAAAAAAAAAAAAAAAAGGCAGCTATAGTACATAACTGCATCAGTACCAGCTCAAGAGTGGAAAAGTACTTCATCTGCTTAGCCCCTTTCTACTCTGTTGGTGACGTCAGCCAGGCACTAATGAAAGCCCAATTAGCATATCACCTTGTGTGTTTGAATGTACAAGTGGAGCAGCTGATGATTCTCTTCTGAGATTTTAAATAACCACCAAAGCTGAGCCAGAGCTGCTGCCTGGTAGGGAAGATTTAGCTTCACAACATACCCAGTTTCCCTGTGCAACACAAACAAATGTGCCAATGGTGGAAAAAAAGCCCCAACCCAGAGCAGAGGCATTTCTCTGAGGAAAGCAACACAAACCAGCTCCAATTTTGAATAGTTTGAAAACTGCATTGACTATCTGGTCCCAAAAATCAGGGTACAGACTTTGGTGAGCTTTAGGAAAGCAGCGCCCTTGTCAATGCCCTGCCAACTTTCCAATTGACAGTGATTGAAGAGCAAACAGCCATGGGACAGAAAGTGCATCCTTCTGCTCTAAAAACATGCTGCAATCAGCCAACATGGAAAAGAAAGGCAATTTGCAGACCATTCAACTTCAGATGTTGACTGGACTCACTGGTGGCGAGGGTTCTATGTTCTGTGATTTCAGGGCTCTCTGACTCCCTTTGGTCCCTATTTAGCCACCAGTGTCCAAGGGAGGACAACAATGGATGGCTCTCATCCCATCCTCCTCACCTGAACACCTGCACCAGCTGTTTGTTCCCTAAGCACAGATGTGAGTGCTGCCATCCACAAGTTATTCTCACTGCAGCAGTGCACCAAAAACTGGCACTGGATTTCAAAAGACGGAAATGAATAGCAGGGGTGGAGATGAGATGTGAGGTCCAAGAGGAGCCTATTGAAGCACTGCAATATTGACAGAAAGGAGTGGAATAAAATGGAAGGCCTAAGTCTGTAGTGAGAACTTGCCTATTAAACTCCCTGTACACAGACTGAAAGCAGGACCAGAGGCTCCTGCCAGACCTTAGAGGAACCCTAAAGCGCACCACAGTTTTGCAGCATTCGAGGGCTGGAAACTGCAAAATCTGTCTGTGTCAATCCAATAGCAGCGAGAGGAAAGTGCAGTGCTCTGAGCAAGAACTTCAGCCCTGGCCTAGATAAAGACTATATAAAAGGAACAGGAATTCAAGCCCAGCAGGACTTCCTTGGAGTCTCTGTTGAAGTGACAAGACGACTTATGAGGTTCAGCTGGACTGGTAAAGTGCAGGTGTCAATCATTCTGCCTAAATGGAGAGAAATCAAACCCCAAGCACAACAAATACACCAAGAGCAACCCTTCAGTTCCCATACACCCCAAAGAGCTTCTTCCCCCTCCTACTCCCTTTAGATGTTGAGTCTTCTCGTCTGACCATGGCAATCATGGAACACAAAACAGTCTGTGACCATCACTGAATGCCTCACAAGCAGACAGAACCACAACAGATTTTAAAAAGCTATGTTAAATGAGAACACGTCCTTGAGAGATTTTCAGCCTCAACCCATGTTCTTACTCATAGCTGACCATATCAACATATGCAGGTTTTGCACAAAAAAGGTAAAATGCTAACAAGTCAAATAGCTAAATAATACTGCATTTAAGTCTTTATTAAACACGGCTACAGTGCATACAGATGTAATTAAAGCTTGGGCTTTGACTTGGCAAGCATTCTCTATAAATAATCTTTGTTTCACTGTTCTTTCTCCTCAGTGCTTCATCAAACTCAAGAGACGTCCTTCAGCTTCTCCCCCACCCTTGGGATTATCAAATGTTTTATAGCTCTGCAAACCTTAGAACGGCCAAACACTGCAGCTGTAGATGAAAGGGAATTATCTTCAAGGTGCTTTCTCTCAGCAGTATCCTCATTTTCTTGCCTGGGGTGGGGAGACTTACCAGAGAGCCAGGATGAGAGAGCAGGGGCCCATTCCAGAGTGCCGAATAAGAACACAGACTCGGTATCACAGCTCCTTCCAAGTGGTCATCAGTCTTCTAAATGATCTATGGGAAAAGGAGACAATATTGAAAAACTTAACACCAGAGTAAGCTATTTCTTGCCAGATTATATATTTCATCTTATCATTTCTCATGAGAGATATTATTTTGCTAATTATGTCTAAAGATTTTTTATGGTAGAAATTTTCCAAAATACTTTACATCCATTCTCACAGCACTAAAAAGAAACTGTCATGTTGATGTAAGCCCATATTTAACCTTTGCAGCAAATAAAGAGGGCACAAACAGGTTGTGATTAAAAAATCCATACATCAACAGAAATACATTTTATTTTCCATTCCACAAAAAACCCAAATCCTTGGGTTTTTTTGAAAACTTCCTTTCATTAAGTCATAAATTAAAGCAGAGCAGAAATACGAGTTAAGCTGCCCCCTTTCACCATTCAATAAACTTAGTAAACAGCAGAAATCAGGAAAAGGAACACCAGATGCATAAACAACACAAAGTAAAATTGACATCTAATGGTATTTATTTCAATATTTGGAATAGCATCCAAGATCAGTATTTTTAAACAACCACTCTATAAATTGGAATGCAAGAGTGTCTCCTTATAGTATTCTAACCCTGGAGAAGATAAAAAACCCATAACTAATCCTCAAGTCATAATCAGTTGGCAAATCAGTTCTGGCAAAAGGGTATTTGAACAGCGCAGCAATCCCAGCTGGATCAGATCTTTGGATACCTTTTTTTCCCAATCTTACAGACTCAAAATCCCCCAGGAATACCTAGACAAGATCAAAAGCAACAGCAGTAATACAACCAAGACAAACATCAAGAGATCTTCTACACTGAGTGATTTAGAGACACTGGGTGGAAGAGATTTAAAGGTGCTCTTGACCATTTTCAGGTCATTAACACCTGCACAGAGTGGGAGTGAACTGCTACCGCATCCAAAGGCACAGGTTTGCATCCCTTATGCATCAGCAGCTCCAACCTAACTTCCGAAATGTCCCCAGTGTGCCCTGCAACAACACACAGCTAGCTATACCCTCCCTTATTCTAGAGGAAACAAAATTTAAATGCAGTACAGTCAGCAGTTTCATCCAAGTAACATGAAAGGAGAACTGAGCTTTCTCTTTCAAAATTGACATAGTGATTTGCAAGCTGTAATGGAGAGTTCCTGCTTCCCCTTCCTGGGGGCTGGATAATGCATCTGCACGGGGAGTATCTGGGAATCTAGAAGTATCCACTTCTCAAAGACTGCTACTTAAAATGACTAATCTGAACCAATGTAACTACACAATTGATTCTTTATTTGCTTCCAGTGGTTGCCCTTATCGACTTACAGTGTACTACATTTCTAAAAATCATAGGGTTCTTTGTTTGCTTCCAGAAAAAACACTTATTTCAGATAATCTTGCCTCCACAAAGTTATTTTTCAATTTTCTTCAGTCACTGCTGTGCCTTCAGGAATGTCTGATTACCCATAAAATGCCTTCTGACAGCTCAGATTCATTACTAAATTACCACATTTAAATTTTTCATGTGCACAGGGCAATTACTTTTATGAATGACTGCCAGCAACATTTCACTAAAGCTGAATGAATTTTTAAAGGATTCTAATTGCCACTTAGATGCCCCTATAACTCATGTTTTAAAGGCTTTCATGTCTTTCGGTCATAGTTACCTGTGTTCAACACAACCATGTTCCCTCTCACATTTTATATCATTGAAAATTATTTACATCAGAAACAAAGAAATATGAATCTAGGGGTGCTATGTAAGCACACAGACTGCACAGTAGAAATGATTCATAGCCAAAGTCTTGAGAATGAATAATTATCTGTAACCCTCACTTGGAGCTCTTGCGTCAAGTTACATTATTCATTTGGGTTTTGGCAGGAGAAATTAATGAATACCAACTTGACAGACACCTTAAAAATTATAAATTTTTCAAGTAGTTGGGCCAAACTAAACCTTTAATATGTCCAGTGAAAGAAAAAATAGAGGTACACAAGGAGCGGTTTTTTACCACCAAAATTTTAAAAAGCACAGATAAAAATATGTATTCAGAAAGGGCAGGTGAGTTTTAAATTACACCACTAAGACAGCCTGGAGTTCTGACTTGTCTCCCAGTGGAGCATCATCAGGAAATTTCATTAGCACAGTCTATTTTTTATGCCAAGGTTGCTAATGAAAGTGATAAACAAAATCAGAAATAAACTAATCATTGATGAACTCCACCAACAAACTCCAACCAGACGTTTCTCTTTCAAGTGCCACATTTTTTGCACATTCTTCATCCAACATCTTGCCCACTTCAGAGATTTTTCTATTTTTCTTTTCATTATCACTGTTCAGTATCAGTTTGTAGAGAGGCATCAAATCAAATGTTCCTTTGAAAACCAGATGAATTAATGCTTCTTTAATTCTTTTGTCCAGAAAGTCAAAGGTCAGAACAACAGGAAAGGAACCAAAAAGGATGTCTATGATGTCTTCTTGTGCAAAAGGAATGGAGTTTTTATCACTGAGGTCTAAGGGAAACATTTGAAGAAAGTCCCATCAAAAGGACGATGTTGAAAAATAACCTATAAAAATAGCTTGCATTTCTTAAATTATATGCAAAGCAAATACTCCATTAAAATCGAAGACTCTTTGATTACATTGCTGGTTTTCCCCCAGCTGACTGCAGAAATGTGGGCAATCCAGTGAACTTTATCTCTGCTCCCATTTTTACTGGAGAGGGGAGGGGGGAAAACATGTGGCAAGCCCACTTCCGTAAAGAGTTTGAAACCTTCCAACGAATGTGCTGCAAGCCATTTTTAAGCAATATTAATCTTCTGCAAGAGCAAACCTATTTCACTGTGACCTTCGACAAAGGCCAAAGCCTGAGGGATAGTTGCCAGCAGCAAGTTATGCTTCGGTATCCAACCTTGCAGAGGATCCAAGAAGGGTTTTCATCTGCATCTAAACTCTAATTAGCTGCTCTCAAAGCTGTGTTTGATAACTTTATTCCAACATTCAATATCAGCCCTTAATACTTGCCCACATTATTGTCCAAAATACACAGTTATGGATGAAGAATTGCTTGAAAAAGGTGAGTCCAGCAAAAGCTGCCACCTGCAAAAAATGTTCCATTTTATCACAGAGGCAAGGACAGGTCAAAGCAGGCTGAACCTGAGCCAAGGGAGCAGTAAGCTGCCAGTGCTATTCCCTGGTTCCCAGTGCTCCCAATGACCTAAGCAGCTTTATGAATCCTGGTCTTCCTATCAGATCCAATACAACTGAGATGGGCTCTGGCTGCAGCCTTGCTGGCATGCTTAGATACAGATAAACTATATTTAAGTGTTGTGGAGTGATGTAAAAGAATTCCAGGTTGCCAAGAAAAATGCCTATGTACAGGAAGAGTAGGGTTTCTGCCCAATATGTTAGGGTACATCTTAGCATTTCTAAAGATCCTCAACATTTTGCAAATCAGAATCCTACCCTACAAACTGAAAGAGTTTGAAGTAGCTACCTCGACTCTTGCCTTCTCTCTTCTCCAGCTTCCAACTTTAAATTCCTCCCAGATGAGTCATACTGAATGTCTCTCCAAAAACTTTGAGGGTTCTGTCCCTCTTATTCTGAAAAAAAAGTTTTTCATTGAAAAGAACAGCATTTATGCCAATTAACACCTTGTTAACCATCCTAACAGAAAGTTAATTCAACAAAGTTTGCTAGGTTTTTCCCAATTGCAATGGTATCCGTCTGAAAAACAGAGGCTGTTCCCTTTGAACTGTCAGTCATGTTGCCCAGACATTAAAATTAACTGCATATATTTATTTCTTTAAAATATCACAGTGACAAGAACAAATGCCAAACCTGAATGGTGCCTGTCCTCATTCCATGAGGGGACCACTTCTTCACCACTACACATGGAGTGTAGCAGACTGTCCTTGACAGAACAGAGTAAACAAGAACAAGCGGTGGATATTGGGGTTTATTTAAGAGCTTTTACCCAGCCTGATTCTCACATGCATTCACTTGCTCTCCTCCAAGCTTTATAGGTTCACTAAGACCTGACAGCCCCTCCTCAGAAGAAGGTAACTACTAGCCTGAGCAAGGTAGGCAGAAAGATCTTTCAGTTCTTGCTATGCAGCTATTTGCAGCCACCAGCCGCAGGCACGACTGGCTGGGTCCCTGCAAGTCCCCAAGCATTTGTCTCCATGCAGCTCACTGATTTCCAGGATCTACACATACGTCCAGGATCTGTTCTCCAGCCAGAATCTCCACCACCGTCTTTTTATGTCATCTGCTTTTCAAGACCACCACTTCTTTTTGGGAAGCCACCTTTCTGGCTTCCTCTTCTTTCCAGTGCCCAAGCCTGTGTTTCTGCCAGTCTAAACCGGGACAAAGTCTAAGGCAGAAGCACAACCTCTGATCAGCCTCTTCATTGTTGGCTCTTTCCCAGGTCTGCTTATTAATTGTAGGGTTTGGATTGTTAACTGGAGGATTTGGGAAGTGGCACTACATTTTAGCCCCCATACTATCAGAATTTACAATGGAGCAATACCAACTGTAGCCAGCAGGCATGAGGCTGCTGCTTCAGAGTTCAAAAGTTCAGTTTCAGATATCCACACAGGCCCAGATATCTGCCAGCTGTGTGTGCTCACAGTTCAGGCTATTTCTTCACCTAAGACACAGACAGATAGGTTATAGCCATGCCGAGACAAAGTGAAGTCTGCAGATCATTTCCACGTAAGAGCCACCTCTCTCAGGAGACCCACATGGTAACGGGATTAGGTCATGTGTCATCCCCTAGTCTCAGTTAACTCCCCACACGTGCTCTGGAGTCAGTTCAAAAGAAAGCAAATTGCCTTCATCCAAAAGGCACTGTAGTCCGTGGATGGATTTCTCTACTGAGAACAACTGGATCAGGCCCCAGTCTGGGGCTGTCACAGTGTCTGGGTGTTTGTCAGGGCTGCTCCACTTGCAGCCACAGCAAAGCATTGGCAAGGCAGCACAAAACCACAAACCTTGATTCATTAAGATTTTTCATATCTCAGTAGGAAAGAAGCAATTAAAAGTATCATAAGAATATTCCCAAGTGGATTTTAAAAAGTTTTGAAGGTGGTTAAACCTTTTATTCAAAGCTGACAATGGTTATTCTGAATAGCTCAGAGTAAGGAGATTTACAGGCTTATGTAAGGCCAAATGACAGTCAGGAAAACACAGAAAAGCTTTAGGCCTTCTACAGGATCTATTTTGTTCTAGCTGGATCAGTGGACCTAATAAAACTTTATCTGCCTCATATCCTGAGGCTATCAAAGCTCCAAAAACACTATCTCCTTATTAACCTAGTGTTTTACCAACACTGAGAATCTGACTTCATGAACATATTTCCTGTTAGAAAGGAGACAAAAACAGATGGAACCACACTCTGGAAGACTCACCATGCTATTCATAGCTCAGGAAAGATATTTTCTTTCCATGGGAACTCAGAGCTATCCATCAGTTTTAAGTTTATGTTATGAGTTAAGTGTCTTTTAGAAGTTTTTAAATAAGACAACATATAATGTGTCTGGTTTAACTGCTTTTTCCCCAACAGATGAAGAGTTCATCTGCTGAGTTTATCAGTGGCAGAAAATTTCATTAACATCCAGATAACTTCATATTATACCTACACTCTGAGAAGAGGCTGCTTTATCCTGCAGCTTCCATCTGTCAAGCTGTAGTTCCTGGACTGCAATACCCAGGCAGCTCAGAAATGTCACAGTAGAACTCCTCTCCTTGAGGCTGGGGATATTCCATCATTCCTAGTTTGCAAGTAGGGCATTTAAGACACCCGAGCTCTACAAACTGCTGTAATTTGAACTTCATTCACCTGTCCCCCAAACTGATGGTCCTTAGTTCAGAGCAGTCCCTCCTGGGGGATGGTTGTTACTCTCCACGGTTCACTTTGGCTGGCCGTGTTCCTGTACTGCTGACAGAACTATTATCCATCGCTTTATTAGTTCTCTGTTTGCTAAGAACGGAAGAAGAAGTGTTGAGAGCTAAAAATCCCCCAAACACAGCTCTATACATCATGGACAGTCACAGCTAATGGCCTTGACACTAGGACTAACAAGAGACAACACTAACAACATCGGAAAAAAATAATTACCCTCAGTCCAGCCATGCAGTGCCATCTCTTCTTTTTTGTAACTAGCACATCCCTGTCTCTTTAATTACAGCAGGCAGGATGTGAACAGATGCTTACCGCACCCAGCAGCCCAATGATTCAGGCAAACTTTTAGCTATTAGCAAATCCTTTAGGTAGCTGACTCAGGTAAATAAGATGTGCAGATTCCCCCCAGCTGATTAACCACTGGGCTTGCACAAGCTTGGCTCATTGACCACAGCTGTTGGAGATACAAATGTCCTCAGCTGACAGCCCTGTTCTCAGTTTCATCATCATTTTGGGTTGAAAACAAAAATGTCAGCATTCGCTGACATCGTCTGGAGTTGGGACAAAATACCCCAAGTCAGTAGGAGGTAGGGAATTCTTGCACGAAATGAATCAGAGGTTGAAGTTATTCAAATAATAAAAAAGAAAAGTGGAGATCAAGATACAGGCTACAGGGATAGTCAGCCTGCAGTTCTCCAGATAAATCCCACGGATTTATGTACTGCTTCCAGATGTCTCAGTTACGAGGCCTGGCTCTCTAGCTACCTCCTAAGGAAACAAAATCCACACAGATCCTCAATGATATACAAGCAGCATGTGAATTCAATTTCTTTAATAATCAAACCTAAGTCCCTAGCAGTTCCAGCTGTCATGTCCATTTCTAGCTTCTACAGGCATTTTATCAGCCTTTACTTCCAGAGCTGATGTCACACAACACATCTGCTGGTTACTGCTGTGCAAACATCCCCAATTTCACACCTTCCAGAAAGCAGATCCTCCAAAATCCCGTGCTACAACATGCAAGTGCCTCTTGACAGCCTCTCCAGCAATAAGTAGGCACAGTTCTAGAATAACTGAACGGATCTTGCAAGCCTTCATCTCTCGTCACATCTGTGTCTTTTCCTGCCAAACATTTCACCCTGCCCTCTCCCTCTACAGCCTCTCTCTTATCCATACGAACAACCCTCTCTTTGGTAAAGATGAGGCTTTCATAATCCACTTGCTGATGAAGGAAAACAGAAATAGAAGTAAGCACACATGCCTTTTTCCTTGTTTACTTCCAGGATGCCATAAAATTTTTCTTCAGCTCTGACTGGATGGATCTGAGCACTGGATCTGAGCACAGACAAGCATTTGCAATGCCTGCTGTCATAAAACAAGCATTGATGTTTAGTGTGGAAATGATGGAAGAAGCTGAGTCATGTTAATTGCTAAAACTCGAATTTCCTAGAGTTTTATAGGTTTTTTAAGTATCACAACTAATTACAACCAACACCCAGACTTTCTGTAATGGATGCCACAGTTTAATTACATTAGTTCTTAAAGTTTCTTTCCCTTTCAGCTTCATGGGTCCATATTGTAAGTGTAGATTCCTCACCAACAAGAAGCAACCAGCTGTTCATTAAGAGGTCTAGGCTGCAAGGCGCTGAGCATCTCTGTAAACTTCAGTCACCTAGGAACAGCCAGAAAAAGGGATGGGGAACACAATTTGTGGGATTAGGCCCTGAGAATGGTAGCACAATGCAGACTGCCAGACCCAAAGACTATCCAAGACAGTAAGTCTTCTCCTATAGGCATAGTAAATAGGCTTTAGTACAGACTGAGATGCCAGGAAGTGGCATCAAAACATGTACTTGCCGTTCAATATTGTACTCATCTCGCTGCTGCCATCCAACATTTTGCTCGTATTGAGAAAAAGTCACATGGCCTTAAAGGCATTTGTGAGTCACTTAAGGAGTCCATTGAGTCCAGTTGCTTGAAGGACAAACATTTGCTGGTGTAAAGGAAGGAAAGGGAAGCAGGAGGAGTGGAAAGAAACCCTCTTTCCTACGAGACAATCATTCTGGATTAGTGACGGGAGTAAAACAGGAAACTGCATTGCAAGTCATCCTCTCTGATAAAAATTAAAATGTACGTTCCCATCTTGCATTTGCAAATGCAGACCCCACTGTGACTTTTTGGATTAACAGATTGTAGCATCACTATACCCACTTACCAATTAGCCTCCAAATGATTTCCCAGGTCCCAAGGAACCAGAGCAGAGTTATCATTAGTGCCCAGCACTAATACAGCATTTTAGCGCTCTAAATATCTAACAGGAGAAATGACACAAATAATTATAACAACTTACCACTTCTCAGCCTTGGTGAAATAAACAGTACTATTTGCTATTCTATTATAATGCAAATATAATAATACATTTCCTATTTTATTCTGGTGCCATTTTCCCTTCTTCTGAATGATCATGAGGTCAGGCTGGAAGGAGGAAAAAGAATCTTGTAAATGCTAAATCTACAGAAGCTGAGGTTGCTTAGCAGTCCACAGAGTGCAGACAAATGACAGTAAAACAAATAGACATAAGGGAAGAAAATGGAATTCTTATTCAGTCCTTACCCAGTCCTACTGCTATCTATTGGATTTTCATCATGAAAGGTTGAACAAAGGCATAAAAGGATTTGCTCCTGAAAAGTCACAGAATTTGCAGGGTAACAACCAAAACAATTCTCTTCACACTGCTTCTCCCAAAGTGGTCACACCCAGGCTGAGCAAAAGTGATTCTGCTCACAAATCTTGCTGATAGATAAAAGGGCAGTGCCCTGCAGAGGGATCAAACCCAAAGTGGGACACACGCTGAAGGGCTTGCAGAGGAAGATTAAAAACTCCACATAAAGGTCATCTTGATGGCTTGTATCCCTGGTAGGGTGACCAAAAATGCAGTTTAGACAGAAGGTAAGTGCAGAGATAGGACTGTGAAACCAGAAAACTCACTGTTTACGAAATATGTTACATTTTGCCTACATATGGGTATAAAAGAAAAAGGGGGGAGGGAGCAGACAACTCTGGGACTTGCCCAGAAAGGCAGAGCGTGTGGCAGAAAAACCCATTCACGTCATCCTGTAACTGAAGCTCAACAGAAATCCGTAGAAAATGGAGATGTGTCCAACAAACAGCAGTTCTGCACAACCAAAAAGCACTAACCCAGAAACAAAGAGGGCTTGAAACATTTTTCCTTCTTTTATGACTCACCAGTGCACTCCAGATCATATACTGACATCATGTGTAACAGTCTGAAATTACTCTTAAAACTTTACCAGCTTTGACCACAGCAAAATTCCTGAGAAAAAAAAGCTCAGTAGGTTAAGAATCTGAACTCACATTTTTCCCTGGTCACACAGCTGCCTTCACAAAGGCCACTCTGAGAGTCCAGACCAGGCTGTGCACGACAGTCTCACTCTGAACACCTCCAAAATGCCTGAGCATCCAGACCCAGGCACAGCCATATCAGCAAAGAAAATGAAAAGCACTAAGTGAAGCGAAGAAATAAAAAATTAAGTTTAAATTGATCCTATAACCGATGTGATGCTTTTAGAGGGAGTTTTTTGTTGGTCTTTGGTATTGATGTGGACTGTTCTATTTGATCATTGTTTTATAAATGGTTTCTATCAGTACATATGACTGACTGATTACAGGGTATGCTATTGCACTGTAACAGGCTATTCCTCACAACACAGAGATATAAATTACTTTCTGGTGAGATTTAGAGGTTTTCCCCATTCCCTTTGTTTTACAAAAAATGAAATTTTAAAGCCTATCAACTCCTGACAGAACTAAAAAAAAACCTGCAAAGATACTATTAAAATAACCAAGAGTTAAAAAAAATAAATTAGACAGTTATGAGAAAGAGCAGCACTCAGTTATCCAAAAGGGCATATGGTATCACCAGCTCAAATCAACTAAGAGTTTTGTCACGCACATATTTTCAGCATTTTGCAACACCAGGTACCTAGAAAGCTCTTCCTCCAAGGCTGTACATTCCCACAGCTTCCACTGGACTAAATGATAGCTATAAACTTTTCACTCAGACATGGTCCTTGGCCACATACACTCATAACATTTTAATAGTGAAGTTTTAACAGCTTAAATGTTTTCGTGATTTCAAACTCTATTAGAATTAATTGCTTACTCCATTTCTTACTCAGTACTTCTGAATTTGGAGTTTCTTACTGGGTTTGGAATCCTGAATCACTGAATGCTCCCAAACATTTCAAAGATAACATATTTTAAAAACATAAAAAGCCTACACAGCCCAGGCAAACTGCCTATGAAATAAACTTACTCTAAATGGGTAGACCGACTGCTCTCAGAGTTATACACAAGAACTAGCTCAAACTGGACAAACGGGATGTTACTCAAAATAATTTTCTCATCTAACTCTACTCACCACTTAAGCAGTGAATAGTAAGTTTTCTACAGATCTGTTTTTATTTTCTTATCTAATATCCTGCAGGGGAAATAAGCTTTTATTTTCTTCAGAGGATGGCCACAGTGAATAGATTTCAAGATACATCTCATGAAAGGATCTCACGGAGGCATAAGAGCCTCAAAGCTATCTACATTTATGCATCAACATTTTATTTCTTCATGGCAGATGGGCTGAAAATACCTGTATGCAGGTTCAGATGTGAATTCACTGCTTGAATTACAGTCAGGCATGATGGTTATTATCACATGCTGGTTTTTATTTCCTTCCCTTCCTAGGGGAAAGGACCATGCAGAGTCCTCAAAGTGTAGGAAGGAAAAAGCACTGTTTGCAAAACAGTTGATGCAGGTTAATATGCATTTATTTTATAGCATATTCCTACACAAGTAACAGAATTACAAAAAAATGCAGTGGAAAACATCCTCAAAAAGTTATATAATCCATATTCTGCCCCCTAGAGGAATCAGCTGTATCTTTGTCCTTTCTGACAAAGTCTAGTAAGCCTTATTGTGTTCCAATGGCCCCACTGCCTCCTCATGCAATATCCGTTTGCTCCATTTTCTTGATTATCCAGTACCTGTCCTAAATCCTTCTTGTTGCCAATTAAGCCCACTCATTTAGAGAACAGATTCTCCTCTTCTTTTAAAAGTGTCATTATCTCCTCATTACATGGATGGCTCATACTCTCCCTTAATCCCTTTCTCAACAGATGTCTGGATAGCTCCAGTTCCACCAAATTCCCTTACCACCCACCGTATGCTTCACCCAATTCCCCTCATTTTTCAAAATGCCCACAAAGCTTCATCTATCTGATCTTGCTGGTGTGCTAAGCTGGAGAAGGTCCTCATCACAAAGTTGTCCAAGTTCTTCTCCCTTTCCATACACATGAGTCTAACTCATATTTTGGATTTCAAAGCAAGTATACACACTGTTTATAAAAGAGGAAACCCCACTTTTTTATTTACATCTCACTTCTCTGAGCAAGTGATGTTCCCTTTTATCCCAATTCACATACAGCTCTCCAAAAAGGTTTCAGATAGGCAGGTAAGTCTTACTATTTATCACATATCAAAACTTCAAGTTCCTTTTACTTATTCCCTCACTTCAGTATGTTCTTCATCTGAGAAACCATTTGTTCTAGGCTTTATTGCTAGCATGTGTCATACTGATAGAAATTTTCCCTCGGGATATTCAATATTCCATCCTTTAAAGCGCTTTTATTCTACGTGACTTGGTTCAGAGAAAGAAGAAGGTTTAAAAATTCTGCCTTGTTAAAACAAGCTCACCTCCAGACCATCCTCCATAAACAGAAAGTTCTAAGAAGCCTAATTTACACACAGTACTTTTGTCTGCCTGTTCAATGTCATTCCAGTGTTAACATTTATAATGCTGTTGAAAGGCAGGTGTTGCCAGCACTGGGCTAAGTGGAAACATTAATGTGACAGTTTGTTAATCATTTCCATCTCACAAACCATAATGTAACAAAAAGAAGCATAAATAAATGCCTGATCTGTTAAAGTAATATATGGCCTTCACACTGAGACCCACTCTAGGGGTGGGCTCACATTGGACCCACTTTAAATTTCTTGGCAATTTTAAGGCAGGCTGCTAACACTTTGGAGGATAATATACTAGCTAAAAGCATTAATGGTTTAAGGTTGGGTTGTGTTTGCATTTAATTTTCAGTGAAGTTCAGTACTGTTGAAAAGTGCTGGATCAATAGTGCTGGTTTTGAGCATATTTATTTTGAACTTTTTCCCCATTGTCTTATCCACATGAAATGGGATTCAGCTTAGCTGGTACTTAGCCCTTCTGGTTTCTCAACTTGTAAGGACCAATCCTAATTAAAAAGTAATATGGAAGATACTAGGAATGAGATGGTCTGTTGACTATAGGGAAAGATCAAAAGTAATCTTCCAGCTTTAAGCTGGCATATTTACAGTTCTGTGCCCCCTTGACCATCCTCACTCCTGTGCTGTCCCTTCCCTTGTGCTGACAGAAAAGGCTGTGCCTGCATATAGGGAACGAGAGGGGAAAACTGAGTTAAAACAAACCTGTTCAAACAAAACTTGCAGTGCCACAAGGCAGGGGCTGTATGGGAAGGAAGGATGGGTAGGGGGCCACCTGTTTCTCCCAGTAGCTGTGCTGCCTTCCTCCCTGGTTATGGCACTCATGAAAACCTAATGTACATGTACTGCCTCAAATGAGTCTTGGGATGAGTCCACGTCTGCCTCATTTCCCCTCTCCTGTGCGTACACAGACTGAAGGGGAACTGCACTGTTCAGCTTGGACAACATTTTTTCATGGGGTGAAAAGAACTGAGTGAGATAAAGTCTGTCACATTCCTTGTCATAATCATGCACAGATGTTCCATATTAAAAACTAATATTTACTGAAATACTTTCAAAGTTGCATCAGAGCTCCTCGGAGTGCGTTAAAAATAAGCACATGCAAAATATTACATTTAGCTGGGAGCCAGATTCCTTTACCAAAACTACAGACAACTACACAACTCTTTCTCTGCTAATACAGTGAGCCAAATCAGTCTCCTTCATCTAAACACCTCTGAACTCTGGGACTGGTTTTATCTGAGCCTGTATTTGGCCAAGCGATTGTTACTCTCCAGTGAGTACATGACCACATACAAAAAGTTCACTGAATAATGAGTTTATTACATGAAGAAATGTAATAAACTGTGATTTAAATTTTATAGCCTCAGACAAATTTGCCTGTTAGTTCAACAGAGCGAACTCTCAACCTCCACTCATTTGCAGAGATCCAAGATTCCTGTACTGCACACACCAATCCAAATTGCCTCAGCAATTCGTAGAATTATAAAATGGTTTGAGTTGGAGGGGACCTTAAAGACCATCTAGTTCCAATCCACTCCAATGGACAGGGACACCTTCCACTAGGCCAGGTTGATCAAAGCCCCATCCAACCTGGTCTTGAACACTTCCAGGGATGAGGGATCCAGAGTTTCTCCAGGCAGCCTGTTCAGTGCCTCACCACCCCATAGGAAGTATTTCTTTCCCCTAATAATGATAAATCACAACAACAACAACAATAATAATTCAGCACATGTGGTTCTGATAAGACTGAGCCTCAAATTCCTATTTGATTAAGAGACCATCATATGACAAATCCAGCAAATTCAAGTATCTGTCTGAAACCTAGGGAAAGTGCTTGATTTACAGCCCAAAGTGGATGTCTGCCATGATTTTCGCACACTTTGCTATCTTGGCTGACCTCTCCTAGACGTATTTTCTGCACACCAACAGATTTCACATGTTTTTAAATTCGGTGACAGCCGGGAATTCATAAATAATAATCTCCACTGAAATATAACTGCCATGTCTGAGCAGTTCCGGCTCCAGGCTGGATCTGCAGCAAAGCCAGACAGCTCAAGTTTATAGCAGCTCTCTCCATTCTGCAGCTACGCTATTAAAACAGCTTCACTTGTACTCAGCTGCCCAGACATGGACAGCTCAAGCTAATGGTACATAAATACAAGTATGAAATACTGCCTCTTGTCAGGAAAAGTTACAGTCATGCATGACAAATTTAGGTAGGAAAAAGTGCACAAAGTACATCAGACAAAGTGTGTACGAACACTTTGTTTCAAAAAACAAAGATGAACTTGTTGGATTTGTGCTTGTTTTGTCAATTTGTCTTCAGTGTCATTCCTGCCCATCAGACGGGAATGTCAAACAGCCTTCATGGACTGGAATAACACTTCACTCCTGGAACCCAGGCCGTATCTCCCGCACCCATTACACAGTACTTTAGGGACTACTCATTTTCTGTTTGGGCACTAAATATAAAAGTCAAGCTTGCTGGAAATCTCTCTATTCTTTCTTGCTTCTCAAATTGTCTGAACTGTTATCCAGGATCAGAAATCATACAAAAACCAAGATTTGCTCTAGATCCCAAATTTGCCATTCTAGCCTTCAGTATGAAAAAGGATGAAAGTATGAAAAACAAACATATAGGGGACTTTTCACAGAGGCAAGCACACATTGTTAGATACTTTGGTCAGCATGTCCCTAAACTATTTTCAATTTTCTTCTGAAGTTTTATCCTATGATTCCTGAGCACCTATGCTAAAGACTCTGTATCCTGCTTGGGGCACCTCAAAGGGCGTGACCTGAAATCACCAGTCCCAGACTGACTTATGCTAAACACTTTTTTCTCTGCGCACACACACACAAACACACACCCTGCACTGAAAATCATCAGAATCCACCATGTTCTGCCTGGTTACAACCATAAGGCACCATCTGAGACAGCAACTGAGACCAGACTCCCTTGTTACCCATCTCAGATGCAACAGATTTGCAAAAATGTTCCCTCTCTCTGCCCTGTGAGACATCATAGTTCATACAAGAAAAACTGCTCAAAATCCTAAATCATGCCCCAAACAGCCACATGAGATAAGACTTCTCAGTGTGGATGAAAAATCTTACAATCTTCAGTATCTTGGGTGCTTGGAGCAACTTCTAAACTTACTTTAAATATTCCATGTAGGCACCCACACACAGATAATTTATAACTCGCCTAAAAGTTTTTAAAATACTTAGAGAAAAGTTAAAGCAGCCACCAAGGTACCCTCACCACAAGAAAGAGCCTGATATTCTGTGGGTGTGAGAACCACAGAAGACAGCCGAGACCTTTTGGCACTCAGAAAGGGAGTCCTGTGACTCCACTCAAACACACAGTCCTTGAAATGAGAGATGGGAAAGTCCAAGACATCTCCCAGCCTAACAAGAAGCCTAACAATCCCAGCCTAACAGTCATTTCCCTGGGTTTATCCACCTGTCAGTTTCCAATTACTCAGGAGATGTATTCTTCTACCTCCCATCCTGGGAGACTCTCTGCTGGTGCAATCAATCTCACAGCTATGCAAATTTTCTACTTGCTCAGCCGAAATCTGTGTTTCCTTTGTCTCATTCCATTACTCCTAAACACCACTCTCAGAACATCCTTCTGTCGGAAATGATATAACTTTCTTCATTAACTTTTTGAATTAATTGTTTAAATTAATTCTTCTAATTAATTGTTTTAATTAATCATAATAAGAAGCTGTGTCATTTTCCACTTTAGCCAGCACATAGCAAAGTTTTTCCACAGACTGCTGTGGTTAGAACAGTTTGGGAAAAGCACTGAAACTTTAAATTTTGCTAAACCAACCTTGATATGTTTTAATGAACAAAGCCTGGGGGAGAGACATATTGCTGAAAACTGGACACCAGGAATGCAGAATTGACAGACCACAAGGACATGGTGCAGAAACCAGAGATAAAAGAAGAGACTAAAGAAGACAGTTCAGTATTTGTACCGAAAACTCTATCAGGAAAAAAGATAATAAAAAGACTGAAAACTTAATTGGATTAATTAGCATGAGAAGTGACAAATTAATAAACAGTAGAAGACAGAATACTAATTAATGAAGAGAATGATGTCATTTATAACCAATGAACATTAATTTCTTTGTTTGCTAGAGATACATAAATAGTGAAGAAGTTTTGTAAGTAGGTGCACATCTAGGTGGAGCTATCTCCATGCATCATGGTGCTGTGAATAAAGTAATGCCTACTTTCTGATGCTAAAAAATAGTGTTGGAGAGTTTGATTTATCCCAATGTTTCCAGGAACACTTCTATGAGGAGTTGCTCATTCATCTTCTGTGCCTTCTAAACATTACATTTGCACTGCTAATGAATCACATGGTCCTTTTCCACAATAATTTTGTACTTTGGCCATTTCAACCTTTCACTGCTGTTACCAATGACACCATTTCCCATTCCAGCCAGGTGGAACTAGCGGGGAGAAGACTTTGTTAAGAAAAGGCAGAGAGAGTCTCCTGGTTGCTGCTACACTGACAACATGAATTGTTCTGCCTTCTGGGAAGACTGTAATGAAAGAAGAGTACATTCTTCTAAGCACTAGAAAAATTCTAGTGACTTCTCCCTCCTGTGGTGCGTCCTTCCATCTTGGTACAGAAAAAAACCACAATATATGAGGCAGCAATGTGTTGGTAGGGCTCGTGGTCTTGTTTCCTGCCACGGATATGGATGAGTCAAGGAAATGCATGTTGGAGTATGGAGCAAGCTGATCTGTAAGAATTATGCAAAAGCTCAGGGTCATCATCAGATGGACCGTTAGGGCAGATCTGTGAGATCCAGGGCAAGGCCAGGCACAGGGAGTGGGTTACAAAACATCCACCTACTCCAGGAAGGGCAGGACAGCTCTGGAGGCCCAGCCATGTGCCTGGCTGAGTGCAGTTAAGTGCTTGCTCATACTCTATGCATGCACTGGGAGCTGTAATGGCTCTTGGTGAGACATTTTCCAGACACTGCCTAGATCTTCCACAGAGTCGGCAGCTCTTATTAAAATTTTAATAAATTGGGTCAATAATTGCAGCAAAAGCCCCAATGCTCTGACACAGTGCTAAGCTGAAAAAGTACAGGGAACAGCACTTGTCTGGAGCACATCTCAGTGCTACACAGGGCCACCTCTGCACTTGTAAATCCAGTCAAACTCAGTCTAAAGGTCATAGTCATCCTTCTGAGAAATCTCATTACAGTCAGAGCTGCCATTTACCAGGGACAGGAATGTTTCATGGTCTGCTCCCAGCAAACAGGCAGTGACCTGCTGCAGAGCAGGAAAGGCAGGCAGAAATCCCGGGAGCCCAGAAGGCACGTACACCCATCAGCATGTCCACGCAACACACAGCTCTCAGGGAGGTCCAATCAGCAAATGTGCAGGTGGGCACAAGGGTCTGAAAGGACAAGGTCCTGCTCTCCTCTCATCCACCAGTGCCTTGTTCATTTCCTGTGATGGGCCCCAAACCAGAAAGACACATTCTAAATCCCATCTTTAATCCTGAGACAGACCAAACACGGTAAATTAACATGATAAACTCTTCCCAGCATCGCAACCCTTTTCTTCTGTAGGCGATAGACAAAATATATACAAGTTTTGAAACAAAAAAACAGTTCTTGCTGATCTTTAAAACCAAACCTCTTCTCCTCCTTTATACAGAACTTTCAAAAGCATACCAGCTCAAGCTGAAATGCCATATACTTCTCCAGTACACATAAGGGCATCAGAATTGGCTGTGAACCTGCTGGTAACTATTTGCCCTGTGCTGCACTTCTTCCAACAGCTGTATTTTGCCTGACTGACCTGGTAAATCACCATGTACAGTATTCTCTGTTGTGTAGCTTCTTCCTTCATTTTTTCCTGGAAACAAGTCCTGAGGAACACAGAAGTTTTGAATGCCCAGCCCATATGGATGACTGTCTGTACTAGCTAACAGCTCTTCCACAGAGACTCTTCTTTGATTGAGGGTACAGTATGTGCAATCAAATCTGATGTCATTATGAAGAACTAATTGGGCAAATTATGTAGGCTTTTATACAATACTGCATTACATAGAATAAGAATATTTTTCTTCTATTAAAAAAATTTAAATGTTTACCTATGTTAAATCTATTCTCCATGTGCAAATCTCTGTCACTAATTCGTTTCTTCCATTTTCTTTCTTGTTTTCAGGTTTAAATCATTCTGTAAGAAAAGTAACTGTTGGTGGGTTTTTTTAAGCTGGAGTAGTCTCATTTTATGAGAGGCTATTCCTCTAAAGGAGGACCTGATCATTTAAAGGTGCAAAAAGCTGAGATTTAGACTTGTACCTTCAAAGTCCCCCATCAAAATACAAAACAGTTTAAACTAATGCTCAGACTGTCAAATATCTTTTCACTGAACTGTTCAGGATGCAGAAATAGTCAGTCATCTTCTGCTGTAAATTTGCAAAAGTTCCATTGTTATCTTACTATAAACAGGAGCAGAGTTCAAACTCTTTGAAGCAACAACTAAAGAATCTCACAAAGAACATCCCTCTGACCAAAAATGTTGCTTTTCTTAGTGTTGCTTCTCTGTAGTGCAAAATACTTCAGAAAGAGTAGCAGTGATTGTGACATCTGAAAATGTAACACTTCCTGTCATGTAAACAGTTAAAAAAAATTGATGCTGTCCAACATGTTGAGTTTGGGGTTTTTTTTCCAGAGGAAAATTTCTTTGCTTTAAAGCATCTGATGATGTCTGCTCTCCTTTTGTTTTCTGACATCTGCTCTGACATGCCAGTACCTTGTACATTGTAAGTGGGTGACAAAATTAATTTTTGACAAAAGCAAAGGCATCCTTTAAGGAAATCCACTCCTTCCATTAAGAATAGAACCCAGCTTCTACAGCTGCAGCTATCGTGGACTTTCACCATCACAGACTAAGAAAAGTGCCCTCAAACTGAATTCTGATTTGGAGGTTTAAAAGCAGGCTTTTCTCTGCAACAAAAAATGGACATGCACAAATACATACAATTTATAGAATAAATGTATAGCAATACTTTTTGTGTTTTACTTTCACATATGCTTCTTATTTCGATAGGACAAAACAGGGAATATCGGTTGAAGCCCCCTGAAACATCAGTGACAAGGCTAAACAGCACTTCAGTTGCTGGTGATGAAAAAGACATGCAAAAAATCAGAAAAAAACTAAATCAAATGTTTTCACTAGAGCAATGTTATTTTTTTTTTTGATAGCTTATCAGAAATTACTCCAAATAGCAACTCAAATTCTGTTTTTATTTGAGTTCTTTTTAATGATAAGGAGTAAATGGTAAAAAAAATGTAATGTAAAAGAGGTTCATATTCATTCATGCTGGATCACAGCCAAACTTAGCTGCAGACTTGGACTCCAAGTATGTCAAAGTTTAGACATAGAAAAAACAACACTATTCATTCTAATTTTAATAAAATTATTTCTAACTTCTAGTTCACTTTCTGGCTTCTGCTGGGAACCGAACAAAGAAATCCCAAAGTAGGCATATGCTGTACCATCCATTTATACATTTACACAGGAAAGGAAAATACTGAACTCTGCAATGAGCAACAGGACTGTGAGTCAGAACTGCAACTGGAATCCCAAAACCGTGTTTCCGGACGTTTAGCTATTTTAAATGTGCAGTGTCCACACTAAGCTGGCATGAGATTTTACATTTGTACTCAAACACAGCACTATTTGCAGGAGCTGGGAAAGGAAGCAAGAGCTTTCCTGTAGCCTTGCTACCACTGCCTGCCTGTATGTCTTTTGTGGGTAGCCAATAAGGGACGCCTGCCCTTGCAGGGCAAGATCCTTGCACATCCCAGCATTGTGCTGCTCCTCCCTGCCGATCCCTGGCACAGCTCGTGGCCTCCCAGGGCAGCCCCAGTATTTCCACCTGAGCTCTGATCCCAGCTCATCCCACAACACTGTGCAAGGCCTAACAGGGTCTTGCCATAACAGCAAGGTGGCTCAGGAGTCCTCTTCCCATCCATTACTATTTTCCTAGGGATTCACTTTCCCTCCATATAAAGGGCAAGCAGGAAGAATGCAGCTGTTGTAGAAAAGGCTGTCAAATCCTGTACTCATCTGAATGACCACAGCAGTGAGATTTAGGACTGAAAAGCCCTCCACTGCTGCCTAGAACAGAGTATCTGAACATCTCTTCTGCTGTCTCTTAACAGCTTCCATTAAAGAGTAAGTACCTCAGAGAGCAAAGGATGATAAAAACACATCCAGCAAGAACATCTCCTACCACTTCCCTCTCCCTCTTGGCATTAAGGCAACTGTATGCTCAGTGTTTTAAGAGAAAAAAAAACTAAACCCAAATAAAAAAAAACCTAGCACATTATTTTCACATTTAATTTGCATAACATGAATGGTTTCTAAACCAAATCCCATCACCATCCATATTAAGACATTGGGAGGGCACACTCTGCAACACAAAAGAGGAAAAACTCTTGCTTCTCAAAGATATGCCCCTCCCTTGACCCCTGCCTACACTCACTAAGGGTAAAAGAGGCCTGAAGAGTGAGTTAGGAGGCCGAAGCAACCGCGTATCTCATGGCATGGAGCAGACATTCATCTCTGTTCCCAGAGATCCTTTATAGCCAACAGAAGGGTGTCTAGCTGACAGGGACTGTCAAGAGGCAGGAAGGATGTGACAACTAGAACTGATGCAGAATGCAAGATTTTATACCCAGCACCTGCCTTCTGAGATACCTGATGGCATACTAAACATGCTGCATTTGTAGGGAGCTGGCAGTGCTCATGGTGCTGCACAAGCTGCAGGAGGATATAAACTGGTACAAGTCAGCATAAAAGCTCTGCTGATTTATACTGCCTGAAAACTGGCCCCAAAGATTTTGTTACCTAGACAACCAGAAGGAAACTAATTCTTCTAGTACCATAGGAATTGGCAAGATTGAGCTGTTTACAAAGTCTGATCTTGAACAACATTTTCCCTTTTTTTCCGGTTTATAAATTATTTGGGCCCTTCCATAGTAAGCTGAATAATATCTGTCATGGTTAGCACAGATATAATTCATCTCATTAAGGAGGGGCACAAACATTTTCTGATGAATTCTCCAGGCTTGCTAAGCAAAATAAGACATTTGGTGCTCAGAGACGGTTACAAACAACCCCATGGTTAAAGCACTATCAGCATTGGTCTGAATCAGACTCCTCAGTCTTTTTTCAGACAGACTCAGCTGACAAGAAGCCTGGTTAAACCCACTGTGCAGCTGGAACAGGTAGAGATGGGGCCCCAGGGCTCTGAAGTGATCAGCTTTTGGATGGGCACAGGACAGTTTAGAGTCCTGTGGGATCTCAATGACAGTTTTGGAAGGAAATTCCCCATTTCAGCTACAAGGGACATAGTCCTGCTGTCCTGGACAAAAGACAGGGAAAAAGTATTTCTGAATGAGTTCCTTCTTAGTCCCTTGCATGCGCATTTCTGTGGAAGAAAACAACTAGATCCTTGATATTTAGATCGGCAACCCATTTTCTCCCTCTTTCTCTTTCAGTTGAGAAAATGCATTATAAATATTTTTTAAAAAAAATCTCATGTGGTTAAGGAAAAACTAGAAAATTCAATACACAGAAGAAAAAAATACAGAAGAAATAAATTTTTTTGTGGGTCTAAGTGGAAAATGAGTTTTCAGCCTTCTAGTCCAGCAATATGGCTATCGGCTTACTGTATTTATACAACAAAATTATTTTTTAAAAAATTTTTAAAAAAATTAAAAATTGAGAGGCAATCAGAGTAGCACAGTCCCTGCTGAAAAACTGTTCCAAGTAGCACATAACCTATATGCTATAGAGTTTATCTTGGAAAAGCAGCTTCACTGTGGAGAAGGCTCAAACAATACGCAGCAGGAGAGACTTTTGGACTGCTGGGGAAGGTCTCTGCTAATTACCTGGGACAAAGGGAGGCACATCTTCATCATGATTGGGAAGGGGAAATCACATTTGGGTATGGACAATACACACCTCACTGAAGCAGTGAGGCTACCAAAATTTTTAAAAAATGTCTGGAGCACCAGCTCATCTTGCAAGTTGCTCTCGCAATCCAGCAGGAAATCCAGGTAAACCCTGAGGAGCCTTTTCATGACACCCCTCAGCTTTGGGACTGCAAGAGATCAATTTTCACTGCCTTGTGCCTGTGATGCACAGCAGACAACCAGGCCTATGAAATGAGAGGGGTTCAGTGTTCTGCTGAACTAGGTTAGTGCTGATACTTCGTGTTCAGGCAGGATGTTTTACTCAGAGACCCACATCACACCACATGAATATTAAATTCGAAACCCCTTTACATGCGTCTGTAATGGAAAATGCCTTTTATTGCACAGAACTATATAGGCTTGGATGAAGGTAAGCCCAGTTATCAATAATTCACCCAAATAATGAAGCAATCTTAAGACCTGGAAAGAATGGTTCATGTGCCATTCCTTCTTGAAAAATGGTTTCTTTTCATCTTTCTCTGCAATTCAGATTCTTTTTAAGCAATGCCTATTTGCTGTCAAAATACCCCATACAATTATTGAATGCCAATTTTGTTAGCCAACCAAAATGCTAATTTTTTTAAAGGAATTGGTCCATATAAACACAATCTTTGGCTGACTTTCCTGAAAACCTTTGAAGAACCCAGTTTGCTCTCCAGCTCATCCACTTGAAGTATGGGGTGGGAAGCTCAGCAGTGTATCCATTGCTTCTATCTCCAGCTTCCCCCCACTGGTATTGCTACACTGGGATACACAGCAAGGTCTTAGTTATGTGCAGGGCTAGACAAACTCATAAGAATTCAAGAATAGTTGGAGCTCTTCCACCCTGATTTTTGCCTCTATGGAATACAAACTAAACCTGCCCCTAACACAGTAAAATTTGGGTTCTGTAACACCAAAGCTCATAGACTCCAACCTTTGCAACACCCTAAAGAAAATAATATAAACATTTCAGAGAACAGAGACACACTTTAGCTTTCAGATACTGTTCCTGCAACACGGCAGCAGCTACAGAGCACCACAGAGCCTGTATTTGTACAGTGCCACCATCTCTGTCCTTGGCACAGGGGCAGAGTCAGGGATAGGGGTGTGACTGAGGCATTCTGTGCTCCAGAAACAGGAGCAGCTGGGTACAGCGTCTGCAAGAGCACCCACGGGGGCTGCTCTAATTTAAACTGGCCCCTGAGCAGCTCAGAAGCTGAGGAACAGAAGCAGAGATGCCTCAAGCCACTGTTGTACTCTCTTCCTGAAGCTGCACCTTCCGAAGCACAGCAGAAAATAACAGCAGATTGTAAGAGGGCCAGGAATGAAGCTGGGCAGAACAAAGTCTCCTCAGCCAACAGTGTCTTTTACCCAGATACCAAAAACCCTAATATTGCACCCTGCTGCAAGTCAGCATTGCTTGCTGCATCACCTAAGAGGAAATGGGAACTGTCTCAGCTTCTGGTCATGTTTATCCCAGCTCTAATACTGACTAACATCATTCCACTTCCACAGCATTGCTTTGGAATTACCCTCTGGAAACCACGAGCAGTCAGCCCCTCTTAGCACAAAGAGTTGATCAAAATTTGAGTTTTGAATCATCCCAGACAGAGCAATCCCTTTGAGGCTTTTCCTAATCAAAAGAAGATGGTTAAACAGGTAACAAGCAAAGCACTCTGCTGTGTCATACAAGTAATAAATCTCACTCAAGCACAGAACACTGATAGCAGAATGTATCTGATGGATTACACTGGCTGTCAAAAAACTGCTCTTCCCTAATTTTATATGCTCTCAGTGGGGAGAGTTGGGAATGGGGGAAGAGGGAGAGTGAGGAGAGCAAAAGGGAATTTAAAAAGCAATTCAACATTTATCCCACAACACGGTGAACATGCAGAAGATGAAGCAGGAAGCTGGAAAGTCTCTCATGATCCATGTAAGCTATAAGACAATCTCCTGGATGTTCAGTCCTGCTGGTGAAAGACTTTGGCAAACCCAGAAAGGAGAAAATCATTCTTTTCTGCCCCTGCTGACTGCTTATATCTGATGGTGGGGCACAAGTTCTAGCTGAGCAGAGTTAATGTCTCATCTGGACTCACTCACTTTGTGTCTGGAATTGGAAGTAATGGGATGGCCTCCAGATACGTCTCCAAACACAATTCAGGTTTGAGTCCATGGAATGTTCAGGATTTTATTTGAAACCAAATCAGCTTCTGTAAATTCAAAAGTGATTCTCTGGAGATACAGAACCTTCTGTAATCCACAGCATTTCTGGGAAATACCAGGTATTCTTGGACTTAATTACTGACAGATTCAAGCACACAAATAGATTGCTGGCCTCCAAATAATTTTAAATAGAAAATCTTTGTTTATTGGCCAAAATCATCTCACAAACTGAGTCTGCAATGGCTACAGCATCAAATGAAAGCATTTCTCTAACCACCTCTCTTGCTCTTCAGTAGGGGCCACCCTGCTTCTCCTTGCCACCTACAAAAGACAATGAAAACCTAGTGCTGAGTTTTCATATATGGAAGGGCAGCATCCTCAAATGCCCTGAGCTGGCCAGCACTGGACACACTGACCACACGATGAGAGGGCATTAATAAGCTCCTCATTAAAAGAAGAGCTTTCCTGAACCCACCACATACCATATGTGCACACTCGGCCTGGGGTACCCATCTCCCCTCAGGAATCTCTTATCAAGTTATTTACAGGGTTTCCTCTGCTTCAGGAAAAGAGAGTGAGCACACAGGAGCCAGAAGGTATGAAATCAGCACTAAAGGGGTTTTCATGCAGCTGGTGTAGTCCTCAGGAACAGGCAGCTTCTCCTACATGACCTTATTTCTTTGTGGGTTCTCCCATTGCTGCTTTGAGGGTAACTGTAGTAGTAGGCATA
>VZRL01005679.1:0-34432 GCA_013397895.1 Origma solitaria | reverse complement strand
TTCGGGGGCGTACCCCAACACTTTGCCTTACTGCTTATTTAAGAGACTTACGGAACTCAGTGTGTGTATACACAAATTTGTAGATGAAGATACTTATTATGGAGATTACTTAACTAATCAATGGATTCCAACCTTGTGTTTTAAAAAATACAGTATGATTAGGGGTCAGTGACTGTAAGAGGCTCTTTTCACAATTTATGGTAGCATATTTGCGTGGGATTCTGCAAACCAAAGCATGCTAGTGTTACTCCACATTCAGGATGCAAGAGAAGGGTTTTTCATAGTCAAACACCGAGTCTGATTCCCGAGCTATTAGCATCATCTTTCCCACAAATGCGTGCATGCACTTGTGGAGGAACACTTCGAGCTGGAGGTGAACAGCATGGGTATTAGAAAAAAAGATCTGAGAAATCTCTAGTGTAGACAAATGTCCCTTGAAGCTACCTGATTTTTAGTCTATACCAGAGAGAATAAATCATATGTGTAACCATGCTGAGATACTAAGTCTGTTCCTTGCTCTGCAAGGTAGCACACATTAAGGCTGGTGGCCATACTGCTAACTCAGCTCTCAAACTTGTGTTTGATTCTTTGATACTCTGCATCTCCAAACTGCTCACTAATTGCTGGGGCGATTTCCCACTGGGTTTCCTAAAAGCTTGCCTTTACACAAGCTCATAGTCACATAATGTGCCTTCTGGGCTATATGTTTATTTTAGGTCTGCTCAGTGTTAATGTAATTGGGCTGAAATAAAAACTATTTCTGAAGTTAGAAGGCTTTTATGATGACCCATATCGCTCTTCTCAGCTTTGTGAAAGAGACTCCTTAGGGTTCAAATGATCAGTCTTTCCTATGAAATCCTCATGGAGTGATGGACCTATCTTAAAGGGGAACCTTACAACTGTTTAAAGGATTAGTAGCACTGTAAGTGAGGCTGAGGATAAATGACAGGTTAACTTCTTGTAAAGTTAGCCCACGTGAGTCTAATAACTGCAGATGGGGTATGAGCCTTGCAAGTGACAGCCCATCTAGCAGCAGGCTGCTTCAAGTTTAGGTTTCCGGCTTCACTGACAGATAACATCACTCTAACTAACTAACATATTTGAACCACCTTTAAATCCCTTATATTCTTGATTGCTTTTCAAGACTTCTCTTGTATACTTGTGGTAATTATTTGTAGCTTTACATAGGAAGAACTATGATGTTATTTTTCATAGGTGTCTAGTAAATCAGAAACTAACCCTTCTAACTGAAATTTGGTAGAAGTTGAGTAGATTTGTGCTTGTATTTCATGAGGTGCTACTGGACAATTCCTTTCGTAAAGTCATGGAGTTTATTTCTCTCAAACTGGTTTCTTCTAGTGTTTCAGATAAAAGCTTTTGATCTTGAGCAGTCTCTACAAGAGGTGACAGAGAGGTATGAGAAAGAAAAGCAGAAGAGGAAGGCTCTGCATAACAGCTTAGTTGTAAGTATGTTTAATGACAGAACATTGGCTTATTTGGTTGAAATTATTCCCATAATTTCCTCACTAGTAAAAGTAAAGAATATACTTCACATGGATATATCACTTTCCCCAGCTGTCTATATATGATGTGTTTTTTTGCTGAGGCACATTTGCCTTGTAATAAACCCCAACCATTTCTTTTTACATAAGCATCTTCCAAGTGCACTCATGTGACATACTGCCCTAAGGACTATCATCAATTTTGAATAATGATTCTTCATCCTCTTCTCTAAATTTGCATCTTCTGAGATTATTTTAAAATTCTTAAAATTATTAACTTAAAAATGCAGAATAGTCATCTTTTATTTTTCCAAATATGTCTAGCTGTATTCTCTATCATGCTGTATCATCCTATATCATCCTATCCTGTATCATCCTATAAAAGAGCCATTAGTGATGGTTCATTTGGGATTAATTTTTTCCTATTTATACTTTAAATTTTCTCTTCCTGCCATCCCCTCAAATGACTAGTTTTGGGTTGCCTGATCCAGGACCTGGTTTTTAGAAATGCAAGCTGCCTTCAAACAAAATTTTTTTAAGTTTTTCTACCTGGGACAATGAAGCTCTTTGTTGAAAAGTACTTGCCTTCTAAATTTTGCCTTATGTTGCAGTTTACTGAAAGGATATTCCTCAGGGCAGTGGGGCATTGATGTTGGTGGTCAATAGTCCTCACAGGCAAGCTGTGTTCAGTCATACAAAATGAGAAAAACTGATCACCAACAAAAAGGAAGAGTTAAATGGAGGTCTAAAATGGCCTGCAGCAAAAGTCATCTACTGACTTTTTAATCATGTAGGAACACACAGTGGAAAGGAAAATGTACAATGTTTTGTTTTCTACATCTTCCTCAGAGCTGGTGGAAGAACAATGGAGTGTATAACATTGTCTGTTGAGTTAATATAGGTATCTGAAGAAGGTTAGGTAAGGAGGAAGGAGAAAAAGGAAGGGAAGGGAAAAATGGCTCAGATGGGTTGTTTTTTTTGTCCATATGAACTGGAGAGGGCTATACAATTCCAGTGCTCTGAAGAGCTCATACTTTCTTGAGTACTTTTTCCTACCTTACTAAGACAAATTATATTGATTCTATTTTTCTTCCCACAAAGTCTAGGGCTATGATGTGGTAAACACCTGCTTTCTTAAACATGTTTGTGTCTATTTGACAAATTTCAGTGTATTTATCCTCTCCAGTAACTTGTGTTAAATACAGCTTAATATTCTTACCCCAGGAACTGAGAGGAAATATCAGAGTCCACTGCAGGATTCGACCATTGCTACCTTTTGATGATGCTGCTGGACTTTCAGTATCCGAAGACAGGTAATTTATTTTGGTTGTGTTAGATCCTACCTGACTCATAATTAAAATACAGAGAAAACAATAGTTACATTTCTATGAGAACAACTGTGCCCTTGATTTTTCTGGTTTTATATGTGTGGGGAGATGATGATGGTATCATAAAAACTAATTGCTGTTTTCTTTCTCCTGCTAAATTGGCTCTAGCCAATCTCATCCCCCTGTCTAAAGACATGTGTAAAAGTATGTCTACCTCAATAGAAAGCCATAGCTGTTCTGCCAAGCCAGGATTATCGTTGGCTTGGCAGAAGTAACACAGCTGCAATCAGTTTAGAGTGTATTCACTATCCTGTAGAATACTGTATCCCTTCTGGGATGCAGTAATGTAAGAGCTGCCAGAAGTCCTGGGTAGAGAAACACACTCAGTGTTACAGTTGTTTTGTAATGCTATAGAACACATTGGCTGTCAGCACAAACATTGGTAATTCTATTTCAGTCTAATTTGGCTCTGCATCCCTAATTTATAATACATTTACTGTAACTGATGTGTCAAAACATTCCAAGATCCAAAAGGAAAACAAGGATTAGATGCGAGTATCTGCTTAACAAGCTGAATTCTCCATAGATGACTAACATGAAAGAAAGTAGGGATTGAAGTGTATACAAAGAAAGAAAGAAGGGGAAAACTAGGTGGGTGGCTAGAAACCAGTAACATTATTGTTTACTTTATCAGTAAATAGCTGATTTGGGGCTTTATTTTACTTTTACTGCCTGGTAATTCTAAAAGAGTGTATTCAGTGTTTCAAAGTTTATTAATTTTTGGAAAATCTTACCCCAAAAAAAGAATAGTTTTAATTAAAACAACATCAGAAATAACAGACAAGATATTTCAAGGAGCCTGAAGAAACTTGCAACAACCTGTGCTTGAACCCACTCACTTACTTTGCTGCAGTATGAAATAATGCAATCAGGTACTGATTTGCAGTGTAAAACAGGATGGACTTGGCCAAAGAAACAATTGTCAAAAGTAACTTCCCTTAAGGTATCAAAAAGTAATTTAAATAAAACTTATCTGTAAAACTATGGACTGATTCTCCAAAAACTTGCACACAAAAATTAATTTATATATCTCAACAATCCCAGTCAGTGTTTGGTCTAATCATGGATTCAAGATCAGGGACAAATACTTGAAAATAGGGTGTTTTTCTAAAGTGAAAGCCTCTTGTTACAAGCTCAAAATAATAGAATGGCTTGCATGTGAATTAGTCTTAATTTGGTTTGTTGTAAATGTCTTTTCTAAAGCAGATTATTTTGCTTGATTGCACTTTAATTTGTTCTTTACTCACAATTAACTGTGGTGTTAGTATGTGTATGGGGTACAATAGTAGTGGCAATTCTGAAAGGTACTCTTGAGACGGTGTGTAGTTCACAGACACTTTAAACATTGGTTTTCCTCAGCTAAGTGGAAAACTTGTGGTTTGAAAAGTACCGATTTTTCCACAATTGATCCTTTTTTCTTCCCTTACAGGCAAAGAAACTTTTCAGAAAAAGTGGCATATGCAGCTGATGATGTGAGTATTTGATGGTGAAATTCAAAAGTACATTCATAGATACTAGAAGAAGTAGTAAGAGGGGCCTGAGAACCATGAGTTTAAAAAATAAAACCAACAAGGTCAGGTGGTGTCCAGATTTGATTACCCGTGGGTGAAATAGCAGGTGGTTTGTGCTGTTTTCATCCTGACTCTTTATAGTGGTAATAGCTTGGAGCTTCTGCTGGTGCAGCCATCCTTTAACCAGAGGTCGAATGTTTGCAACAGGCAAACTGCTGCTGACTTCCTGCAGTCAGACCCTTTGAGCCACTTGTATGTGCTGTAACTATTTCTAAAATTATGTCAGGCTTTTTTCAAATTTTACTACTGCAGCACAGGTAATGGATTAGGAGAGAAATATGATACCTCAGGAACCACAGCAACCTATGTAGTACTGCAGTCAAGCATATTAAAGTATCCTGGCTTAGATCCATCAGAGGAAGAATGATCATTGAGGCTGCAAATCCAAATGACATTCCAGCATTAATTGAGGCCATTACCATGATATAAAATTTAAAAAGGCACAATAGTGTGAGCTGAGGTCAAAGTATTAACTTGGGTTTTAATTTTCTTAGCTGCCATAGTTCTTAGTTGGCTGCTCACTGTTACTTACATGGTGATGAGCAAAATTCTCTTTTTTAGTGCAGTGCTTAAAATATTGCTGAAGTGACCCACAGTATGTTATGCATTTAAATCTCCCAAATTATAGTTTCATTAGGCAGATCTCACTTGCATAATGCGGATAATTATATATATATCCATATATATATATATATATGTGTGTGCAATTAGGTAACTAATGGAGCACGTGAAGAGACGAAGAGAGTAAATATGTCAGGAGATAAAAACCAGGGATCTGTAATGGTACACATAGTGTTCTGGATATCTTGACACATTTATTGTACAATAAAATACTGCAACCATTTCTGACCTGTTAAATTTTATTGCATAAGGATTAAATTAGGCAATGTTGAGGTTTTGGATTATTTCATATAGATAATCTGATGTACTACAGTATCTATATGTTTACAGGCAAGGCAGTGTCTGCTTGCTTATGCCAATTTATGTATTTTAGTTTGTATGAAACAGTGACCTGGTAACCTTCAATATGCTAATCTTATGCAATATTTCAGGAATATAAATATAAGCATGGACTTGATTGAGAAATGAAATTTGCAAGATACTTACTTTCTGGTTTTGGACAACACAACATAGACTTCAAACATCTTATTAGTTTGCCTTGACATTTATTTAGTTAAAATACTTACCAGTTTTGGTCGAATACCTGAAGTCTTTATGTTAGTTTCTTAATATGAATTTGTCTTTCTTTAAGGAAAAAAACAATTGTTGCAAGAATCCTTCTTAAAAAAACAGTCAAATTAGACTAATCTTACAAAAGTAAAGAAAAGCAATATTTATTGCCTGTTTATTTTGCTTTTAACAACTGAAGCTGTTATGCTTGTGGCTAGGATAAATGTTCAATTTTCAGATTAAAATATGGGGCTTGACTTGTTATTGAGCTTTTAGTTGCAGCACAGTCAAAGCTTGTGTTTCTGGAAACAAGTTAACCATTTCCCAGACAATGATTTAAAGGAAATTTTAGATCAAGGTGAAGGAAGACTTTCTGTGATAGAGGTGCCGAGTTTATTAGTTTTGCTTTTTAGATCATGATTGTCTTTCCAGATTTTTTTCCTGAAAATATTTTGTGTGTAATGTAACCAGACAGTTATTTGTTATGATCTTGTTAGAAAGCAGGGCCACATTTGAGAACCAGATTCACAGAGACTACATGACTTCCATTTAGTGTCTGAGTGTTTTTTCTTTTGTTTGTTTAGAGATTCATATCATTCTTAAAAAACACATGGGCTTTTCTAACATCTTGCTCATCTTGTCTAGAGAATCATTCTGATTCTAAGCCTAAAAAAGGCAAAGAATTTTACTAGATGTACAGAAGAGTATTTCATTTCAGTTTTTGAGTTACTTGAAGATTTTTGAAATTTTCTTTTTGCTGTCCTGTGTTTGCTCAGCTCCTCAACATAACAACTGTCTGAGCCTTTCTTCTGAATCTTGTTGTGCAGTAACTGCAGAGAGTGAGTATACACCACACATCAGGTTGAACCACTCCATGCTGATTAGGGCACTGAGCAGTGCTGGTATTGTCACTGCCTGAGAAAATGAGCAGATGAGGAGGTACTGAATACACAGGCTCTTCCCGGTGGTGACAGCCAAAGGGGGAATGGGTGCAATCTGAAATACAGGAAATTCAGCCTGAACATGAGAAGAAGCTGTGAGGGTGGTCAAGCACTGGCACATGTTGCCCAGAGAGGGTTTGGATCTACATCGTTAGAGATATTCAAAACCTGAGTGGACATGGTCATTACAAATGCTTGTATGAAACTTCTGCCTCTTAACAGTCAATTCTTTTGTTTCTATGTTATGCAAAGAGAGGTTTTTTCAGTCTCATTTCTCACCTTAGAGAAAGCTGGTCTGCAAGTAAATTTGATATCTGAATCAGAAACGTGTTCCATAATTCTATATCCTTTTCAGTTTTTTTCCTTTTTCCTTCCTGTTGGTTACTGATCCTATTAGAATTTCTGTGTCAGGCCATTTTGTAGCAGTGTTGTACTGACATCTGTACTCAGCTAAATTTGCCAGTACTGGTGTGGGTATCATAGCTTGTTCTGTAGAGTAAGCATTTTATCATGATTAGTTTAATAATGATATATTTCTTTTCTCCAAAGAGGTAGAAATACTCGTAAACCCAAAACAAGAAATTTGCTGTTTATTAGGCCTTTGCATGCTGCACATGCTGTTATGTGATTGTCATTTGCTCAGCTCTTTATGACTTCAGTCTGTGGCAATACTTATTTGAAGGCCTCTAGTAGTTAAGCACTCCAAGCTACTTGTCTGAAGCACTTTAGGAATTTCAGCACTCCCATCAAATGCAGTAATGTAACCACAGGTAAGGTAAAAAATCTCCTTGAATTGGATGAAGTATTTTATGTGCTAGAGAGCTTCCACCCAATTTATTGTAAACTTCCACATCTTTCTTCTTTGCGAGGAGCAGAAGGGCACAGAATATACTCCATGAGTCGTGTCAGGCTGCTGTGATTGTACTCTGATAATAGTTTAAAGAGGTGCTTACATATTTGTTAGACTTAAAAAGCTACTGTATAACTCAGTTGGAAAGAGGATTCCACTAAAAACTCATGGAATTCTATGGATTGTGGTAGTGCAGCTCTTTCTTTCAGTTGTAGACTAGCATATTATTTAATGAAATGTCCATCTTCTGCTTAGTTCTAGACATAACTATGTATGAAATCAATCTGAAAAGGCACTGTGAAAATTTGCCCAACAATATAAAATAGACCTCTTGCAATTTTTTTCTGCTTGTAGTGGCAGTTAGGGACATTGGGTTTACTTGCCTTTCTAGGTATAAAAAAATTAAGGTAAGGGTTTGGATCTTTCTCTTGAGCTTAAGTGCATGTTTTGTGTTGGTTGTTATTTAATAACCTGAATGGGTTTTGAGAGCCTTTCTTACGGTTTTGCGAGTTCACTGCAGTATACAGGCTTTAAAGCCTCATGTATTGGTGACTGCTAGAGAAGGGCCTTGGACATCCTGAACCTTAAAGCTGTCACCTGACACATTAGAATCGATGCATATTTGTTTTTGTGTGTGTGCCTGTGATATTAACTGTTTTGCTTTTTTCTCTTAGGAAACCATCCTTGTCAAGTGTACCCGTCCTGGTCATGCATCAATAAACAAGACGTTTCAGTTTGAGAGGTGGGTAGTCCTGTGTAGCAATCTGGAAATCTGGATTGCTGGAAGATTTGTAGAGTGGAGACTAGTTTTTTTAGTAGGCATTAGCTAAAGGATAATAGTTTTTTTGGTTGGGCTTTTTGAGCAGGGGAGGCAGGGGGAGAATTGGGGTTTTTTTAATGCAATATTTATATTCTTCCCAGGACAGAATAATGTACTTCAGGGTATAGTCTTCCCTCTCAGTAAGGATTACTGATATGCCTGAGTTTGAAACCTATATGGAGACTTATTTGACCTTGTTCACAGTCTGTCATGGTCTTTGCAACATGTTGCAAGGTAGCAGAATGTTTTAAAGGTGAGGAAGTGGTGCTTGCCTTTCAGTACTTAAAGGGAGCTCATAAGAAAATGGGGCCAAACTTTTTAGTAGGGCCTGTTGCAATAGGAACAGAGTAATGGCTTTAAACTAAAAGAGGGTCAGTTAAAACTAGATATAAGGAAGAATTTTTTTACAATTAACATGTTGAAGCACTGGAACAAGTTTTCCAGCGAGGGAGTAGATACCAGATATCTGGAAACATCTGAGGTCAGGTGGGATGGGCTTCTGAGCAACCTGATCCACTTGATGTCCCTGCTCATTGCAGGGGGATTGGACTAGGTGACCTTTAAAGGTTCCTTAAAAGACAAACAATTCAATGATTCTATGAATTGGGGTGGATTGCATGATTTCACCATTAGACACAGAGCATGACTGTGGCAGAAACTGGACTGAGCACTTTTACAAGTTGATGTTTGAACAGCCTGAGCATAGGCAGAAAAGTAGAGTAGTGGCATGGGAATAAGTGCTCCCCGAGGGAAAAGCTTTAGTATGACTACTTTCCATATTAGATGTTCAAAAATCCACAGAGATGAATTGGATTTTGAATACACCATTTGTGGTAGGGGCTTTAATGGGACACCAGAGTCACTGACAGTTCCTGTCAGTGATACAGAAAACTGCTGGGAGTCAGGCTGAAGGGTGCCTTCTGTTTTTTCAAAATGGTCCTGACCTGGACCTTTGAAAACAGGAATGAAGAGTTAAATAATACAAACGAGAACTCTGTAAATGAAGAAATACAAAATTTTACCCCAATGCCTATTTCTAATGCAAACTTTGCATCTAATATATTGCAATGACTCAGGAGGTTGTCTACCCTGAACCATGCTCCAAAACCCTCTGGAAACAATACAGGAGGACAATTTTATGCTTCCTTGCTTGAGGGCAAAACTTGATTTAAAGTGAGATGTAACCAACATGAATTATCTGTCCTGGTTTAAACTTAAGGTCTGAGACTGTTCAGCCTAAATTCCTGTATGTTTGCTAAACATTGGAAGTTATTGACCCTTTCCTCAAGGCATTCTTCTAAAGTGCTGCAGTTTTCTACTCACAGAGAATGGGGACTGCTGTCATGTGGGCCACCAAGTCCTTGAAACATACTGAGATTATGCAGATCTTGGGGAAGCTTTACTGATCCCATAGGTTATAGGACTCCTTTGATTCAGGGCATATGAGATCCTTAGGGTATATGGTCCCCTCATGGTCTGCTAAGCTGCTCAGAGTAATTCTTTTCACTCTTCAGCTGTACTAAACCCAGCCATACCAGCTGGAATTCCAGAATAATGCTGGAATTCAGCTCTGTAGAGCAACACAGTTAATGGTATTGGCACAGAACTCCAGACTTGCTGTGATTCGGGAAATGTGGTGTAGATTTGGTAATCAGGAAAAGGGTTAAAAAATGTAAGTCCCCCAAAGAATGCAGTTCTCCAGGAATGTTTTTTTAGTGTCCCAGTACAGATATTTTTTTATAAACAGAAAAGCATATGGTTCTTATGAACTCTAAAATGTTTATTTTTTTAGCAATGTTTTATGGAACTAATAAATGTCAAAATATTTGATTTCAGCTCAGGAAGAAAATTCCAGCTTTCAGCATATTACGCTTTTATAATTTTATTGGCAAATCGGTTAGCAAAATAAAAAGGAAGTTCAGAATTTTCAGTGTGAAATTCACATTAATCAGTACACAGGGACAAATCTATCATTTTGGTAAAAATACATGGAATTTTAGAAAGAGATTCTTTGGATTTGCAGCATCTTTCATGGTTTCAGATAGCTAATGAAGTGGGTGTCCATGCTTCAGCCAGGGCTGTGGTTACAGTGCAGCATAAACTAGTTCAAGACTACTTTAAACCACTTTATTTCAGTATGGATAGCATTTGAACCACAGCAGCTAAGTAGTGGCAGTAAAACCCCTTTAGGAAGCTGAGTAAATATTTGAGTAGTTACTGTAATGTGGAACCCCATGCCTTTCCTCAGATCAGCTACTGGAGCCTGACCCAGACATAGCTGTACTGACCCCAGCTGTGGCTGTACTTTGAAGAAATGGCCTTAAGCTGCACTTGGGCTTAGGTGTGTGTCCAGCCTGTGTTCAGGTTGGACATCAGGAAAATTTTCTTCACACAAAGGGTGCTTAAGCACTGGAATGGGCTGCCCAGGAAGGTGGAGGAGTCACACCCCTGGAAGTGTTCAAGAAATGACTGGATGTGACATCTAGTGCTATGGGTTAGTTGACAAGGTGGTATTTGGACAGAGGTTGGATTCAATGGCCTTGGAGGTCTTTTCCAAGCTAATTGATTCTGCGATTTAACTTTGCTGTGCAAATGAACTCCTAAAACTGATTGATTCTAGCCCAGGTTGTGGCCAATAGCAATGTGTTTACCTTCTTAGGTAACAAAAGTCATCAACTGTGAATGTTTTAATCTTTAAAATGCCTAAGTATTTTTTTTTCTTTTTTTCTTAAATTTATGTAGTAGCTCTGAGATGTTTTGATGTGTGAAGAAAAAATATTTCAATACATACTGAGTTAGAGACCTAGTTGGTTAAGATGGACTGGGTGCTAATGAATATTTCATCAATTGCAGATGATAGATGAAGCAGAGAAAAGTGTTTGGAAGTGCTTTTGCTCTTTTATAGTGACCTTGCAGATTCGATGTGCAAAGTTTACTGAAGCATATGCTCATGTGCATGCAAAGCAGGGACAGAGTATTCAGTGCCTGTGTCCTCCCAGTCCAAACTGTGCCACATCCCTGCATATTTGTTGGTTTCTCAGTGCACTACGATGGCACATCAGTGGAACGGCAATCCAAGCAGTATTTGTCTATAAAGCCAGAAAAGTGCTCCTTTCCTGATTAAAGAGAGTACATTTTCATGCAGCTTACAATTAGTCTGTGGAACACGTTGCCACAGGATATTGCTCTGGGCCAAGAATTCAGCAAGATGCAAAAAGAAACTGAATGCTAATTCTAATAATATTTTTCTTGAAACAGAGATTCAACTCATATTTCAGTTTTGAGGCCAGTATACAGCTTTTAAGGATTAGGATGAGGCACAGAGATGAATTATTGTATCTCCAGCCACCATATTGTTTTTTGCTCCTTCCTTTGGCTGTTGTCAGTAAAAATGCTGAGTTCAGTGCTCTGGCTCCAATTCTATATCTGTTTATCTCTGATCCCTCTGTACAATCTTATTTATGGAGAGCATGAATACAAAAACTCTATTTGTGCAGTCTGTAGACTGTAGCAGACAGATCATGGTCAGATATGCAAAGAGGCTTGAGTAAATGCTGAACACCACACTTTGTCTTCATTCAGTTAACCTTGTAATACCCTGCACAATCTGTGGGATACTGCTAAGTGAAGTGTACTGGTGTACAGTATACACAGAGAAGTGACTACATATTTGTAGTATTTGTAATGCTTGCTGCTACCAAAATTCCTATTTCTAATTAGCCATTTTGCTGTGAGCTATAAAGAACACATATCACTCATCGGAAAACAGCTAGACAAAAAAAAAAAAAAAAAAAAAAAAAAAAAAAAAAAAAAAAAAAAAAAAAAAAAAAAAAAAAAAAAAAAAAAAAAAAAAAAAAAAAAATCACCACAGAAAGATACCAGAAAAGGAAACCTTTTAAAAGATAAACATTCATACCTCAAATATTTAACTGTGGGTAATGACATTCATGTATTAGATTGTGTTCATCTTGTATAAACAATGGGTGCTGCAGGCTGTAATCTTGGGGAGAATACATTTTTGGTGCACTAGAGAAGAAATTAATGAGTTAGGATATCCATGATTTATGATCAGAATTTCCTCTCTCTGATGATTTCCTATTCTCACGTCTTGATTTTATATTGTACAAACCTGAAAGGGTGGGAGGAAAAATTTCTTTGAAGGTAACTGTTGGGGGTTTTTTCTCCTTGTGTTCAAAAAACATATGGAGTTGTTTCAGATATCGGTGTTTTGTCATTGCTCTTTTCGAAGAGGTGAAATAACTCATGCAATTTAATTGTCTTCCATTCTGTTTAAAAATGGGTCCGCACTCCACATCATTATGTAACAGAAAGTCGTCCCTTGAGTGAGAAGTGTTGATTTCAGAGTAGGTAGTTCATCCAGGGGGATGGAAATGCCTTAGGCTGATACTGCCCACAAAGACAGTGCATCCTTAAACATGACCTTCAGGAGCATTCTGATTTCTGCTGTGCCCACTGAGTCTTCTGAGACAAGTCCTCAGCAAGTTTGCAGCCTCTGTGCCTCTTTTTTCTTTTCCCCCAAACTTTACCCACATCTCAAGGGTAGTACAACCTGACCACTGTCTTCCATAATGTGATACAAAGGACGCCCAGGCTCCAGGGCTATTTCACATTCTAGCAGGTAGGACAAAGTAACAGGGATCCAGTGCAGCCTAAAAAAGGACTCTGTGTGCCAGGGGGACAGGTGGGAGGTTTAGGATGAGCACAGAAATCTGCCTATAGGTTGTTCACTCCAAAACGCACAGCAGCTGCTCCCAAAATGTGAGTGAGAATTTTGGAGTTCTAATTTTCAGTTCTCTGACACAGAAATGTCAAAGGGTCCCAAGTTTTATGTCACTGGCCTACAGTTTCCATAGTCTGTGTTCTTGTGACAACATTTATGTTTTTATTTTGATTAATCATTGCACTTTGTTTCTCAGGGTTTACAATGATTTGGAGTCTCAAGATGCAGTATTTGCAGATGTGGCTCCTTTGCTAACATCTCTCCTGGATGGGTAAGTTAAAAGGTTGCAGTAAGAAAGCTAAAACACAATAATTTACTGAAATCTGTCAATTTAAAAAATATTTAATAGTGGGCATCTAGTCAAGTTTTATGGCTTTGCAGTTCCATTTTCCTGTTTTCTTTCTACTCAGCACCAAGTGAATGTTGTTTCCCTGTATAAACAATAAAAATACAGTTTACAAAATTTAGCAGAGCAGACAAATTCGTAAAAATTTTTTAAAAAACAGTTTGTTCCTCTGATCTATTTCTGTCAAACTGATGCTTCTAATGGAAGATCTTGTCTTTTTTCTTCATGTACTTGTAGGTTATGTTTTATAACTTTTCCAGTTGCAGATGTTGTATGATACATCTTGTCCAACAGCATGTTCACTGTGAACACTGTGTTTGTTCATTGTGAAAGGCCTGCCAGAGCCACTCTGTTTGGTGTGCAGCACAGGCCATAGGAGGTGGTGTAATCGATTCCTGGTTGAACCAGAACTGAGCATTCTCAGTCATTCTACTGCTCTTTCAGGCACTGGGGTAAAACAATTCTGGTTTGAATACAAAAGTGTCAGTGACAAGCACTAGTAGAAATTACTTCAGGCTACTGAAGCTCATAAAGTGTGATTTTTTTCATAAGTACTGAGCCAACTTAAGCTACTCTTGCAAAGAAGCTGTGAAGTGTATATCATTATAATCCTTGAGGCTTGAACTGAGATTTATACATAACTTCCTTTCTGCTCCTTTTCCATCTCTATTCCAATACCACTTAATTATATGGTAGGGTTGTCATGGACTTTTCCCTCCCTGTAGAGGAAAAGACAGTCTCTTTCCATCCACAGTGGTATAATTGAACAGTGGCAGTCCTTATTCCCAGCAGCCTGCTCAATGAAGTTCCAAGGCTCCTTTACTTAAAAGTGTCCTAGAAAAGGTATCTGAAGATACTGTGAATATTGGGAATCCCATATGCTACAGAGGGGCCCCCAAAGGTTCCCTGGCTGAGGGAAGTTACAGATTGCATTATTTTTGTTTACCAGTGATGAGTAACCACAGTTTCTTTAGCTGAGCAGCCTAGGGACCTAGGGACCACTAGGTTGCAGGAGTTTAAAGAAGTCTTAAAACTACTGCTTTCTCTCCCTACTTTTCCTTTTGCAACGATTATAATTTTGCCTGGTTCAATACGTCCTTTAAGTGTCTTCAGACCAATCTGATCTGTACCTTGATCTGCTGTACTTTCCACTTACTAATTTTTACATAGAGAGAATCCTGTCCTAATAACTAAGATTTTTTTATTCAGTTAGGAAATGTTCTGTTATTGAAAACAAAAGACCTGTCTTGTTCTTCCAGAAGTGCAGTTTAAACAGAAGCCAGATTCTCAGGGGAGGTGAGTCCGTGAATTTGAGCACAGCAGCCTTCCCACTGTAAATGGGAAACAGACATACTCAGTCTGAACCTTGAACCTCTTTGCTGTTCCTGATTGTTTTAGTCTGGGTTCCAAAGTGGTCTGTAACAACTTTTAACTTGAGTAGAAGGGAGTGTTCTGCTCCTTTTCCTTATTTTTTCTATGTTTTTCTTTGTTAATGATTTGTTTCATTTTTCAGTACAGGAAGAAAAGATTGTTCCGTATGCAAAACAGACAAAGTATAGCAGACTTCACATTTTACCATGAGCCATACAAGGCCAGCAAGGGAGTAAGATAACTTCTCTTTTCTTTACAGCATTGAAGAATCCAACTTGACTGTTTATTTTAAAAAAGAATAAATTTCCCCTCCTTTGATTTCCTTTAACAATGTTCTCACCTAGTGGTAACTTTGCTAGAGTGAACACCCACACTCTCTTCAGGAGAGAAGTGCTACAAAACTATTGGTATTTTAGCTTGACAATAAGAATTTTTCTAAACAAGAATATAACCATTATATAATAAAGTGGAGAAGGAAAAATATCAGGGCACATAGGTGAATCATAGCCAAAAATCTTCAGACTTCCCTATTTGAAGCATTTATACTGGAGTTAGAACACCAATGAAGTAAACTATGATGAATAATTATTATTATATAGGTAAATATATAGTAAACTGCTGCTTGTCTTTTTATTGAATCCCCCAATAATTCCTTATCTCCTGTACCTACTTAGATAGAATACTGCTTTGGCCAGTTTCATTTGGGCTTACTGAAACATGGTTTTGGTTTTGGCTTTGGCAGAGATGTTACCACTGATTGATACCTGATTTGCATCTCTGTCTTCAATGTTACAATCCCCTGCCCACTTAGCTTCTAATCATATCACCTGTATCTTGTCAGAACAGACATCTTTTGTCCATGATGCTTACTGTCTTCTAACAAGCAGCAATTAAGGAAAATTTGAATATCTGGATTATAAGAAAGTCTTCTAGGAGAGACTTCTAAGAAGACTAATTCTGCTTTTATTAAGTAAAACCACCACTTGCAAACATCTGGCTCCTTTTTTGGTTCCAAAGATCTGTTTAATTTTGAAATAGGGCTAGAAGTCTCAATGAGCTACAGGCTGGCCAGGCAGTGTGTATGAGGGGTGGAACTGTGAAAATTACTCATTGTCAGTCTAGCTAAAAACTACCAAAATTAGCATGAGCTTTTCTACTGAGTTATGTCAGCAGTGAATACTTCAAGAAAACCCTCATTTCAGATTTACAGTCCTAATTTCTATCACATTTAATTTTACTGTAGCGCTCTTTGTTTTCAATTACAGTTACCTCCTTTACTTCATCAAATCTATGACTAGATTCCTATTTTATACTCTGCACTGCATGCTAAAATCTGGAGGGATCTTACTATAAATTCATTGACTGCAACTTTAACTTCACATTCCCAGAAAGGGTACCCAGGTATTTTCTGTGTGGCTTATCAGCCCACATTTCTTTCTAGCAAGTGAAAGCTTTCAAAGTAATCCTCCTGAAATTATTGCTTCTAGGCATGTTTAATATGCAAAAAATCACTGACGTAGCCATGTAAATATTTCATTACTTGAAACCATACATTTAAAACAATTAGATGAGGGGCGTTCATTGAAATATCCTGGCATGTGCTTGAAACTACATTTTTGATATGAGGAAAAGCATCAGATAATCAAAAGCAGCTGTTTCAGGTCTGCCCACAGAAGAGGTAGCTTAGGCAGTGAAATTTTATTCCCTGGCAGAACAGAAGCAAGCCCATTCTTGCAAGTCTCTAGTAGAACAGAAGTTTCTGCAAACTGTGAAGCACTCCTCGTGTATGAAGGTTCTGCTAATGTTCTATCTCTGAAAAAACAAGATAGTCCAGGGAGAGAGCAGTCTATCAGCATAACTGCATATTTTCCAAGGCTTTTGCTGGCACAGTACTGTGGTCAACATCAAGGTGTTGGCAGGGGCTGCAGAGCAGGCACAGCCAAGGAGGGGCTACACTTCAGCTGCACAGCACAGTGTTGAACCTCCATACAAAGCAGTACTGTGGCTGGATTTATCTGTCCACCCACTTATTTTGCTTAAGATGTTGACTTTGATCTGATTGTGTTAGTAACACACTTTCTAGATAGGATTCATACATCTCGGTTCAGATCCCTGTGGCACAGACATCCACAACAGTGCTCGCAGCTGTGAACTATCCTTTTTCTGTTATTATTTTCAGTGCAGCGAAAGAGGCATTTTCAGAGTTCTGTTCACTAGACATATTTAGTTGTCTACTTTAGAAAATGATGTTTCATAGGTATTTGCTCTTCTGCGCTGATATTGTACATTTTCATTTTCTACTTTTCCTTGTCAGAGCAGGTCCTGCCACCTTTGTTCCAGAGTAGTCATTGTGTGTATGCTCATTCTGAACTAGTGCTCTTGGTTTAAAATTTGTGTCTCCTATTATTAGGGCTGTCTTCTCTTACTGAGGGCTATGACTGATGAGCCTGCCTGAAAAAGGCCATGAGAGGTGCAGAGTTCCCAGCTGTTAAGATACAAGTGCAGTGGTTTGCCACAAATCAAGCCCAGCAATGGTTTACTTTAAAATGCTGTATGGTAAACTGCAGTGGTTCAGGAGCTGATTAACAAGCATCTTGGTAGTGCACAAGCTGGAAGGTGGGCAGACAAGGAGGTCTAACAGCATCAGTCATTCCAAGCTAAGGATCCCTTAAACTTCTTCTTGAAAACCTCAACTCTGCTTAAAATAAAATCTGTTTAGGTGATGTTAGGAACAGTAATTACTGTCAGACTTTGAGATCTGCAAAAAGAAATCAGGGGCAGTGTATTTATTTTCCTGTTTAAGTTTGTGTTCTCAAATTGTTTGGAGTTTGACTTGCCACCTAACAGACTCATTTGGTAATGGTAAAATAAACTACAGTTCTTTTATTTTTCAGGTACAATGTGTGTATCATGGCTTATGGGCAAACTGGAAGTGGGAAGACGTACACAATGCTGGGACCACAGTTAGAGGGGAACTTAGCCTTCTCCATGGAAGAGGAATCAGAGCTTGGAATTATTCCTCGAGCTACCCAAGAAGTGTTCAGGTAAAAACTAAGTAAAGGCTTGCTGTCAGTGGCAGTCACTTTAAACTGTATGGAAAGGAAGAAATAATGTTTGTAATGTATTTATCATTACAGATTTCAGCTTCATGATGGTTAATATTTATAGTTTCACTGACTGCTGTTTGAATTTGAGGTTTTATTTAGATTTCTAGTCTCTCCTGCCTAATCCAGTTTTCTAAAACAATAAGATTATGCAGTTTTACTCTGTGTTATCTGTCCATCTGGCTTTCAGACTCTTAATTAAACTTTTGAAAATGTTTCAGCCACAGTTATGGGAGTCCAAAAGATAATCAAGTTCCTAAAATTTTTGTGAAAATTGACAATTGGAATACATGAAGAAGATTCAGATTAGAGCACAGTCCCAAGGAAGAAGGATAGTAGAATTTTTAACTACAGTCTGTTCTTGTTCTAAGAGTTCTTAGATTTTTTTTAGTTGAACCTAATACAGGATTGCACTGATATGCTGCTGTGTTATAGTAGAAGAACCATTAGAAGTTTTTCCAGCTAAGCCTGTTTCTTTTGGAGAAGGTTACAAGCTAAATCAAAGAACCAGTTTTGTAGGAGAATAACTAACTGTAAGTACTCGCCTGAATAGAGAAGCCCTTAATTTATGGATTTTCTGAGGCTGTGAACAGATAACTTCTTACAGATATAGTTTGCTATCTCTGTCTGTTTGTTGCCTGCACTCTGCCAGATTTTATGCTCTGAGCTCTGCATGCAATAACTGCCAGCAGAGAAATGGTATAAAAACATCCTGAGGTTGGAGGCTAATGGGAAAAAACAATCTGGCACAGCTGTTTGGAAAGCTAAATTCTATTTACTTCTTCATGTATAAATTAACTGTATATTCTGATTCTTCAAGTCAACATTAGCATGTGGATAAGACAAATTTACAGCTGCAGATACTTAGTAAACACCTTTATCAGATTGTAATTATATTGCAATTAAAGAATAGATCTCTATTTACAGGTTGTTCAATTGGGGTTTAACTTCAACATTTTTGGTCTTTTTTTCTTTATTTTTTTCTTTTTTTTATTTGCCAGGCTTATTTCAGAAAAGCCACCAGGAAGTTACTGGGTTGAGGTTTCTGTTGTAGAAGTGTATAATAATGAAATTTTTGATCTTCTGGCCAAAGACAGTTATGGAGTATTTGGAGTCAAACGTGATGTTGTCACCACCAGAGAAGGGAAGAGCGATGTTCCATCGCTGACGCATGAGTAAGTACATGGCTCGTTCCTACATCCAAACATGATCTGGTGTTAATGCCATGTAGAGCTGTCACAAAATTGCATTTTAGGCACCAGACTGCTTCTAAACAATGAGTCTTTAGCATATGCAAAAGAGCAGTTCTGTTTCTGTTAGCTCAGTCTATTAGACTGCAGTTGGCTGCAAATGTCAAAATACTTCCAGAAATAACTGTACAATTACTTTGAGTTATACCCCGGTGTTAAGTGCCTTCCACTCAGAATGCCCGAAGATTGCTGCATATTTTGTTGTTACTGGATCTATAGCATCTTGTCAGCTGTAGAAAAAGAAGGGGTAATCTAGCCACTAACACTTTCCATTCAGACTTAATAAATTACAAAATTTACAGATTATAATATAAATTTATGTACTAGTTGTAAATTAATTTTTAAGCAGCTGTAGGGTGTTAGCTTTCCCTATATGTGTTGGAGTTTAAAAAATTAAAATAATATTTTAAGTGATCTTTTAATACAAATACCCATCTTAATATTGCTTAATGTTCTCTTTTCATAACTGGAGGTGTTAAAGTTGAATTTGTTATGTTGGAATTTCAACTGGTAGGTCTTGAAAATCAAGGTTCTTCAAACTAAAAGCTAAGAAGTAGCAAAGCTTCTCACCAATCACTTTTAAGATATACCTTCCCAACATCAGTGTATGCCAAGTTCGATCCTTATTTACACAACTTGACAGTGTAGGGAGAGCTATGGTATTTAAGGCTACAGCTATATTTACTTTAATGCCTTCTTTTACTTACTAAGCATTACAAAGACTTGTTCCAGTACTCATGGGAATGATTCTTGGCATTACATAAGTGTGGCGTACAAAGCAAATGTATAGTACTTTCTTATTATATATAAAAAACTTAACTTGGGTAATTAGATGTTAAAAATCACATGTTCATAAAATTCCATGCATTAACAAGAGGGAATCTGTTTCAGATGCTTCATTTTAGTAGTGGCTGTGTTGTTTATCATAGAATATCCTGAGTGGGAAGGGACCCACAAGATCATTGAGTCCAACTCCTGGTCCTGCACAGGATAGCCCCAAGAATCACATTCCAGTGCCTGGCAACCCTCTGGGTGAAGAGCCTTTTCCTAATACTGAATGTAAACCTTCCCTGACACAACTTCAGGCTGTTCTTTTGGGTCACTGGAGAGAAGAGATTGGTTCCTGCCCCTCTACTTCTCCTCACAAGGAAGTTGTAACTGCAGTGAGGTCTTCCATCAGTCTCCTTTTTCTCCAGGCTGAACAAACCAAGTGACCTCAACTTCTCCTGACATGACTTCCCCTCTAGGCCTTTCACCATTTCTGTGGCCCTTCTTTGGGCCTTACACTAGTTGTATCAACATTAGATAGAAAAAAAAAACTGGGACAAGCACTACTTGTGGCACCAGAGAGGTGATGGTACCCAGTGGAATTAAATTGGACACCTCTCTGTGAGCACCCAGCATGGGAACAAATTCCAGAACGGAGCATGTGCATTACAGAGATGTCTAGAAATATAAAAAAGTGTCCTGCTCCTTGAGTAAATAGTGTTTGTGAAAAGAAACATCTTGCTCTATTGAAATGTTTAGAACAGCATTATAGTTTTCTATGTTTCTGGGGCAAACGTGATGTTTTTCTTCTCTAATAATTCTTGTCATGATCTAATCTCTACTTTTCCAAGGACCATTAGCAGTCAGATATGAAATGCATCCCATGCCAATTAAAATAAAATGCACCTTCAGTGGAAATAATTTTGTCCTGTGGGACTTAGTCACATAAGCAGACCAGTAGTTGTTTGTTTATGTGGGTTTAATGCTATTGCCAGCAAGCCTTGATAAAAATACAAGAGAGTACTGGAGTACAAACATACTTTTATTCTACCTAGCGATACACATTTATTGATTTGTGCTTTCTAGGAATTTAATTGCTCATAGAAAAGTGGGACCCCAGAGAAATTGTCAAGTGGTTTTCTTCACCGTGGGAGCTGTAGAACTCTCCTTTCTTTCTATGAAATAATAAGCACTGCAATGTTCTCAGAAGGATTAACATTTGTATCTGGGGTATGCCTACTCTTTAACCTCTTTGATCTTGAGGTTAAACACAATTTCCATCGATATTCTTGAAAGCTTGGTTGCACTCTGCATGCTTCATAAGAACATGGAATGAATGAAAAGTGACTGGAGCTTAAAGTGATGAATCCTTTTGCCCTCTCTGTGTGTATTACACTGACTGGTGTGTTTTTCTCTGTCTCTCTTCTTGGATTTCCCCAAATGTGACTCTACTCCAACTTCTAGTATCTATTTAGGGCTCTGCTGTCAAGGGAATTAAAAACTCCAGAAGACACTGGGAGCAGAACTTAACCTGTGTGTTCTGAATCTTTCTTGGAGGAGCTAATCTTTTTCCTTTGACTAGACAGGAAAGGAACCATATGATTTAGGAAATGAAGATGGGTGCATATAGTGTAGGCATGATGGGAGTTGAACTTTCCCTGTTTCATCAAAAACTCCAACTAGTTTTTAATTATGGTATTTCAGTAACTAAGATGCTGGCCTGGCATGATTTTATTCCTGAAAAATGCCTGTTCCACTTCCCAAGGGAGCTTTGCATAGTTAGTGGGTGACCCATCTCTTTTCATAGGTTTGGGGGAAGGGAAAGGTGAGAAGCAGTGGGACTTGTGCCATAGAGAGCAAAAAAAAAGAAGCTGCAATAAGGTTTCATTTGTCCTTCTAGTTAATAAAATGGCTGCTCTGTTTATTTCTGTAAATTTTAATTTATGGCAAAAGAACCTGGCACCTTGAACTAAAACGCCTAAAAGCCACTTATCTCAATCAGTTAATACCAAATTCTAATGCAAATATAAATAAAAATATGGACTTGTATCTCAATTACAATGCAAGCAGTGAAAAAAGTCCAATTCATAAACAGGTTATATTAATAATTACACAGAAAGGTTAATAAGAAAAAACAAACCCAAACAAAGTAAAGGAACCATTGAATGAGGCCACCCAGCTGCCCGAAATCTAAAGTAAACAGCTGGTGCTTTGAATAAAAACACATCCTCATTTATGATAATATTTCATGTAGAATATATTGGCCTGCTGGGTCTCATTGGCTTCTCCATATATCCATTAAAGTACAGTAGTCTCTTTCCTGCTAACATGTTCATCTTACTGAATCACAAAAAAAACCCTCAGTCTGTTTCTTCTTTTATAGCTTGGTTGACTTTGGAGAACTTTCAGCATCAAATTTTTAACCTAACCACAACAGGGCTTCTCTTTGTAGAATCTGGTCCTGGAACGTGCAGCACAAAGAGCACGATGAAGTCGTAGAGATTATTCTAAAATATTATTTGTGTCAGTCCTGCTGAGGAGCTACTGTGCCAAGCTCGCCACACTGGGCTGGGGATGTTGCTTGCCTTCAAGGCCAGCTGCAGCTTCCCAGCAGCAGGTGACCAGCACTGACAGCACACCCTGAGGCCTGCCTTCCTCAGCAAATGCAGCAAAGGAGCAGCAGCTTGGAGCACTGACGCTTTGCCTGCTCACAGCAGCAGCTTGCAGAAGCCGACAGCCTGGTGCTGCATCCTAGCCAAGGCAGCTTCCCTGTTAGGCCTTCCAGTCCTGGCTGACTAGCCCCTGGAAAATGCAGTTCAAGACTTGGGACAGCAGGATGTGTGCCTCCTTGGATGTGAGGCAATAGTCAGATCACCCCAGTGTGACGCTCTGACTGTAGGAACTAGAGCCACTGCTTCTCTGCTGATGCCAGGTCAAACAAGAAAAAGATATCCCCTGGGTGCCCAAAGGAAGAGGTGTCACAGTGGAGGGCAGCATGTGTGGCTCAGACTGATAGGGGAAGTCTGTAGTGATTGTTTACCTAATACAGCTCTGGATACACAGGAAACTGTGTTTAGGTGGCTGCTTCTCCTACATGCTTATAGATACGGTGTGGCCAAATGCTCTTCTCTTCTTTAGATGCCCTTGTTTTATTTTTCAAGGAAATTGTTTTAGTTGGGTATAGTTTGCTTTCTGTTGTTCTTCTGACTCTAAACTCTTCAAGTATGGCTCTTAGCATAAAATAAGTTTGTGCCTGGCGTGACTTTAACTGAAATCAGCCAAATCTAAGTCATGAAGACCTTGCCTTTTATCACATGCTTGCTTTTGCTGACTGCAGCATTGTGGAACCAAGCCTGTGACCTGTCATGAGAGTTACTAATGGTTGTGCTGTTACAAAGCATTCAGTGACCAGGCTATGATACACAGTCATAATTTATACCCCCACCTAAAAACAATTGTTTAGGTGTTGTACCACCAGTGATTACTGAAGAAGGTAACACAGTAAAAAAAGGTAGGCACTCTTATCTCATATTTTTTAAACATTGCAAACCTAGGGAAAATCACAGTGGGTTTTTTCTTTATCTAACCTGTTTATTTCATTTTCTGTGTTTCACTTTGTGTGTTAGGTCTTTGTGCTTTGATTTATCCTCTTTGCAGTACTCCCTTTAACTGGAAAAGAAAATAAATGGTCTATAGAAACTTACACCTATCTGTTCTGACATTGTGCTCACTGAAGAGTGGAACTGAACATTTTTCCAGGGATTCTGGATTTAATTCCAAATGTAAAATATGATTTCTAGAGGCCCAGAGAAATTTGGGGGGTTTTGCCTAATTCTATACCTAAGAAAATAAGCTGCCTTAGCGTAAATTGGACAAATCCACTTCTGTAAGACCAGAGATTTCAGCAATGTCTAAACCCGTGTCTTTGAAAGTTTGGAGATGTAGAAGTTTCCATTGCTTCAAGAGCTGAGCTACAGTCCCTCTGGACCTGCCAGGCTGGCAGGCCACTTATGCAGCACTTTCAGGACTGCATCACAGCTTTTGTCTTGTGTTTTCATCTTTATCCCACCTGAAAAAGTCTATATACTGTTGTTTGTGCAGCTCAAAACTGAGAATATTATAAGGAGAAGAGCAGGGAAGTGGAAATGCTGAGATTCTCATTCAAGTTGTCAGCTTGTGCAATTTTTCCTGCGAGTCAGTTAAATATCCTTTCTGTTTCTTTACTTCTTAGGACTGTTGAAAATGCATCTGAATTTTTGCATCTAGTCAACAAAGGCCTACAGCTGAGAGTCAGGCACCCCACGCTGGTGCATGCTCATTCCTCTCGTTCTCATCTGGTTGTGACATTGACCATAACCACAGTTGTCTTTGGAGATAACTTTGGTAAGTAGGATGTTACTAAAACACATCTAGAGCCAGCTGTTTTTAGAAAAAACAGTCTGTGGACTGGGAGATTTTCATATTGCTTTTTCTTCCTTCTTCCAATGTTTCATAAATTCCCTCAGTTCTTTTCCATTTTTCTAACTTCTATGTACCTTCTCAAATAACAGACCATTTCCATCTTTGAATACTGCCGAAACTTTGTCTTTCATAAAATCTTAGCACTTTTCTTTACATGTCTTGACTTACAGAGCTGTTGAAGTTTTATCACATGAAGCAACTAATGAATAAATGTTATCAGAAAGTCATAAGGTATAAGACAATTAAGATCTCAATGAGATAGATACTCAGATAAAGCAGTTAAATCACTTAGAATGAATGATTACATGTCGTACAAAGTCTGTGGTTAAGCTAACCATACATTTCAGGGGTTATCATATGCTTTTAGGTGAGAAAGAATTAATTTTTTTACCTACCCTCTGCCTTGCAAGAATGTCCATTAAATTCAGAATCTCTTGAACTGTTAATAATAGGCCACTGTATGAAAAGACAAAATAGTTGTCTTATTTGCTATGGCAACATCAATACTTCTACTTTTCACTACCACACGAAGACTTAACAGTTTATTGGTTGAGGAACAACTTCCTTTTGGGGCTCTTGAGAGTAACTTTGTTTTCTTTTGTTCATGTTATAGTTAGGCTGGTTTTTTTCCAGTGCTGTGGTCATCTGCTTCATACTCTGCAACAACAATATGATTTTAGAAAGTGGGAAATATTTAACATTTTCTTCCTTTTGATTGCTATCAGAAATTAAACCAACAGTATCAGCAAAGCAGAACAAACAGTGCCCTCACTTACCTATGGGTCTTGCCAAAAGACACAGTTACTTCACAGGTTGCCGCTCCAGCATTCCCGATGTTAACTCTAGCCAGCTCCAGATTCTTGTCAGTCAGACTGATGATGCTTTTCTAAACTCACTGTTTGCACCATTAGCACAGCAGCCATCTTGTCTAGTCCAGAATTCCCTTTGCCATTTCTAATTGCAGCCTGGCAGCAAAGCTCCGTAGAAATGTCTAATTGTTGTTGAATGCAGACTCTGGTTTTTAACTCACAGCACATGGATAAAAATGTGCACTGTAAGGAAACAGAGCAGCGCTGCAGTTAGGACCTCACTTGCAGCAGCGTGTGACAGCACAGCCTGTCTTGTTTAAAAGAAAAGGATTCTGATTTAAAAGCCAGGTGCCATTGTCAAATATCTCAACATCAAATATCTAAGTTGCTAAATAAAAAGTTGTAAAGTCTGTGATGAGTTCTGCACCTAAAGCCAGAGTTGACAAGCCAGCGCTTTTTCAGTATTTTAGCATTTGATCAGTATTATCTGTTGTTTGAGGAGAGCTGTTTCTTAATTTCATTGTCTACAACTGAAGAAGAGTGAGGGATTTGACACTGTATGGCCTGAAGCCATTTACTCTGTGTAAACCAACAAAGCTGCTCTGCCTACACCGTGAAGCGCTGGCTCAGGGTTTAGCAGCAGCCTATTTGGAGAAGTACAGAGCTCTGCAATGCAAGTCAGTCTTCTCCTTAGTCAAGTTTTGCAGTTGGAAACTTTGTACTATTCCAACTAGAACTCTTTAAGCACCCAAAGAGGTCTGTTGTCTCTGCGACTTGTAGCAGAGTATGTGTCTTTTATTCTGTCATGTCTTTCAGAGAGGGAAGGAAAGATAGTTCTGTTTTTTCTTAGTGTTTTGGTTTTCATCTGCTTTGGGAAATCCTTTTTGCATATATTCCTGCTAAGCTAATGTGAAAGCAGCTTTCCCAGAGAATCTGTCTTTCTCTTCCTTCCCAGGAGAGAGTGAAAGCCAGATGCTTCTGCTGAGGAAGGATAGTAGTAGGTAACCAACCTGAACAAGTGGAAATGCTACTATTGAGGCTTATAGTGCATCATATGGCGATCTTGCAGTGGAATATGAGGGCTGAAGGATGTCTAGAGGGAACAGCAGCAAAGGACAAAATAGAATAGGCAGGATAAAGATATTTTTTTTTTTGGCCACAGCACCAGCAGGTGGTTTCAAATACACACTGAAAACCAGTTTTCAGAATCTATTGCTTCTGAGCATCCAAATTTCACTTTAGTTGCAGTCAGTCTAAAACTTTTAAAAAAGCCTCTTTGAAGTCCTTACTGGACTCCTAGTTCTTGTTTTCCATGCAGATGTGTGAATGATGGGGATATTGGATAAAGCACAGTCTACACCAAAACTTGTTACCAGCTGGTACAAGCAGTTTGATTAGAACCTTAGAAAAGATAGAGAAAGTCATTCAGCCCTCCTGTGCCATGGATTCTGACTTGTGTAGTGCTTCTGTTAGAATAGTCTGAAGCAGCAAATACTGTACATCCCCTATTGATGCCCTGTTTTTTTTCCCCCATCTCAGTTTTCAGTGTCAGTGAGAAGCTCTTGTTTGTTTTTTTTTCCATTAACCAGGTACTTTATGGGAAGATGAACAAACCAGTCAGAGACTAAATAAAGAGACTTCCTGTACGTTTCAACAAAAAATGAGAGACAGTAAATCCACGTCTTCTTCCAGAGCCTCTTCACCAGTGCAACTTGAAGCAACTGAGAAAATGAAGCAAGTCAAAACGAGACTGCAGCTGGTAGACCTGGCTGGGAGTGAGTGTGTCGGTAAGTGAACATGTCTGTTCATGGGCATGGATCCTCATGGATCTAGGTTACTATAGTTGCCTTAGTTCTTTATTGAGGAACACATGCTACCCTGCCCTCACACAGGGGTGGTTTGAACCCACAGATCCTGGCATAAACAAAATTTTGAGGGCTGATTGATCCAGTTTTGCGCTGGTATAGTTTAACTCAAAATATGATTGTGTCAGCTTGAAATAAGCCCAGGATGGTTACCCATATCAAAGATATACTGTTTGTTCAGACTGCTTTTATTAGGCCTGTTTTTCTACTCTAAAAATTAGCATGTCTTTGGTACAGAAATGTTTAAAGGGCATAAATTATTTAAATATTGAAAATAACTGTAATAATTGATACACCATGTGTGGATTTTTCTGCTTTATTTTGAAAAAAGTCTTAGGGGAAATTAATGTTGAAAAGATAATATTGTTTTCATTGTTTCTTCAAAGCATTTTCCTCCTGCCTCCTCTATACACACAATAATTTCAAAAACTTGATTATTTCCTAAAGAACAAGCTTTCTTACCAAGAAAAACCATACAGCCAAATGTATCATTCCAGAAATAATGTTTTGAAAAGTGAACCAGTATTATGAAAGAGTCTTTTACTTTACTGCCAAGAATTCTTGCTTTTGCTCACTGTTAAACTTTTGTTCTACAGAGAAACCTAATATAATCCATTATTTTTTCATTTGCTCTAAATGCTGAAAACATGTAATTGAGCAACAGGGTGTGTGTTTGTTCTCTCAGTCAAACCAGGACAAACATTTCCTTGGTTTGGGGCTCGGCAGGCCAGATCCTCCAGTGAAGCCAGAAGAGCTGTGCTCACATCAGGGTAAGATGTGGCCCAGCACATGCAGCAGACTGACCTCTGCCATCAGCTCTGCTGGTGGACTTACTCTGGTGAAAATGAGGGCAGTGTTAACTTGTAATTGTTTTAAAATGTGGGCAAATCTAAGTGAGCAGCAGTACCTCATGCTTCTCACACACTTCAGCACCCTGCCCTGCTGGCTCTAGAGCCAGCCTGGGTCATCTGCAGCATTAACAAGCCAACTGGTCCCCTTTTAGCAAACTAGGTTTCACTCTGAAAACTCAGCTAAAAGTTTTGTCAAAGTTCATCTAACCAAATGTACATAATTAGCAGTTTAAACATATTCCCTCCCCTATTTGCAATTTTCTGCTTTAGGGGGATATATGCTGTCCCAGGAGTCCATTTTTTCTTGATATACAAGAAGCCTGGGGATGGCTATACACATAATGACCCCAGTAAAGTTAGCCTGAGATTCATCCTATCTTGGATTGTTATCCACTCTTCGTCGGGGTCTTCCAAACTGTTTTGCTCTGTCTCTCTCTGACAAGAGACTCTACGACTCCAACCTCATCTTCTCCCACAGTCACGATTCTCCAGCCCTCTGTCCAGACTTCTGGGGTTTTTGCTATTTACTGTATCTTTTCACGTTTCCCTCTTGAACTCCTCATTTGCTCTCCCAGTTTGGAAGATGCTGGCCTCAGGGGAAAACAATATTTCTAGCCACTCCCTGTACCTGTCTAGGAGGTGGGAGAGTAGGCAATAGAGGAAGCTGTTGGCCCCATCTGATCATCCCACTACCATCAGCTCTGCCTGACATGGATCATGTGCTCTGGGTAAGGAGAAGTGATTGCAGGTGCATCTGTACCTCATTCACTATCCTGAAGAAACCTCTTCAGAGAAGAAATTTCTCTTCCCCAAATGGCAGAGGTGAGAACAGCAGGAATTAATTACTCTTAACTGCACCCTCATCCAGACTGATCAGAGTTGAGCTTGCAGCACTTCTTTGAATTGGTGCAATGTGTTGCATAGACTAAACCTTCACAGTGTTGCTCAGGGGCAGCATAGCTACATACAACCATGCTGGTTGGGTGGTAGAAGGGCAAAATTTTCTTTATCCATTTCCTTACAGCAAATCATGCTATAAAACACCACCTCACAGGCTTTGGTGAACACAGATCCTTCACACTCGTGGCTGTTGTACAGTTTTCTTTCTGCAGCTTGTGCCATCAGTGCCTCTCCTCTTTTTCCTAAGGGATACAGATGGGGCAGCTAACTATTATAAAAAATGGTGGAATGAAACAGGTTTCTCTTTGGAGCCACTGTGGACTCATGTTTTCAAAAGCAATGTTGTCTTGTCTGATCTTTAGGTGCTCCTAACTTTCTTTGGTTTCTTGTTCTTAATATATATGGAGCCAAAATGCATTGGACAGGTGAAGAGTTCAAGTTTAACATGAGATGCTTTGGACCAGCTGTAGACACTGAATCTTCTTTAACCTTTCCTCCACATTCCAGTTTTGAAGCAGTTTTGCTTAGTGTTACCACTGCCTTTTTTTCCACTGTACCAGGTATGTCTGGAGTGACAGGGGCAGCACTGAGAGAGACTTCCTTTATTAACCGCAGCCTGTCCGCCCTGGCTGATGTTCTGGGAGCAATAGCAGAGCAGCGAGCTCATGTCCCATATCGGAACAGCAAACTGACACATCTGCTTCAGGACTCTGTAGGTGAGGGATTATTCTGACTCCTGTTTAACAATATAAATTTCTTCTCCTAAGTTTTCCCTTTCTTTGCTTGAATGGGGCCTCTGTTTCAAAGACTCTGGCTCTAGAGAGTGTGAGTACACAGTGAGAATTCTGAACTCCTTCTGAATTCAGCTAAACCTTGCTGTTTCCAAAGTTCAATTGAAGAGCAACATCTCAGTTGGATCATATAAATGGTAAAAATCACATTTCAGTGGTGTTTCATGTCAAGTACAGTTTAAAAGTTAAACTTCAGTCTTTATCACTACAGGGTATAATCACGTACTTGCATATTCCTTAACATTGTGCCCTGGAGCAGCAAGACAAAGGAGGAAGACCAGACGTGACTGTGCTACAACTTCTTTTTGGTTTTGGGTCACTTCCTCTTCTTTAGCTCCTCATCTATGCAGAAGCAGTTAAAGCAAGTTAAAAGCAGTTAAAGCAAGTGTTATTCCTGAAGTAATGTCAGGTTTCTGTCCATGCATATAGTACATTAGTCCATTTTTCTTCAGTCAGAAAATATTAGCCCCTTATACTTTTAATCTCCAGTTCAAGGCATTGACAGTGAATGAGGTATGAGTTCTTCAGAGTTTCTGAAATACTATGAATTTTTACTTAAGCTTTGATTTTCACTTAGTACTGGAGTCCCAACTGTGAAAAGGGAAAGCCAAAAAGAGAAGTGAGTTTGGGAGCTATGGTGGTTAAAACCAGGCTCAGTGCCCATACAAGTCTGTTGTATGACTTTGGTGAAGTATTGAAAATGGCAGTTTCCTCCTTTGTTTAATCATTCTCTGTAAACTTCAAGTCTGTTTTGTTTTATTGTCACACAAGCCATTTTTGCCATTACCCCAAATTTACAAACATTTGTCAAAACTTAAATAAGTGCCCAGAACCATAAAATACATGCTGATTAATTGATGAAGCTAAAAGGGGAAAAAATCTACATTACAAATTGTGAAACACTTGGGGGCAAATATCATATCATTAGATACAGACTCCTCATGAAGGAGCTGTCAGTTTTCAATAGCCCTCTTCAGGAGCAGTCTTCTGCTTCATGAAAGCGGTGGTAACCTATGCTCACTGTTGTATAGATCATTATGTTACCAGTGTATAACTTACTGAAAATAATGATGTAAATAAGGACATTTTGTCTTTTTTCTGCTTTTAGGAGGTGATGCTAAACTGTTGGTGATGCTGTGCATCTCTCCTGGCCAGAAGTACTTAACAGAATCAATGCAGTCTCTGGGATTTGGGAGTCGTGCTCGGCAAGTTCAGAGAGGACAAGTCAAGAAAAAAAATTACCCAGTGCTGAGTAAAGCAAAATAAGATCTAAGATTCCTGTGGATTAAAGTATCATTAATGAGTTCCTCAGACTGAAATGTATATTGTTCTCCTTAAGCCATTCTTTTAGATATCAACTGCCAAATAAAAAAAACAATCCTTAACCTGGCATTACTAAGCAATAAATACGCTAATGATGTTCTTGCTCCAAAGATAATAGCAAGTATTGACAACAGCTACCAACCATGGTGGAATGGCAGAGATGTAAACTGGGCTTTAACACGTGGCTTTGGTGATGCGTTTCCTTAGTTCTACTTGTCCTAAGTCAGCAGGGCCCTGATTTAGGATGGTTTGCTTCTGAAAGGCCAAGAGCGCATTCTGTTTTCTCAGTAGAAGTCAGGAGTCTAAATATCATTCCAGTGCTTCAAAGCAGGAAGGTGGAATACTTCCTCCCAGCTTGGATTAAAATGAGACATGCCAGTTTGGATTGATCTTCTAGCATGGATGGGATCATTCCTAATGCACTAGCAACAGGTAGGAGTGTAAAGGAACACGACAGCTGTACTGAATGGAGTTTTGTTCTCTGGTTTTAGGTAGGAACTAATGGCATTAGTGAGATGGGGAAAAATGAGTAAGGCTGTATCTGTTATCCCCCTGGAATGTAGCTTAGAAAGCAAATGAGGGATTACACAACTTTCTGAAAACACACTTAAGTTAAATGGTTGGAATGAATACCATCTCTGCTGCATTCTTTAAACCCACAGCTTTGCCTTTTTGGGGGGTATTTTTGCTCCATGAATGCTGGGAGGCCCTGAACTACAGATCCTAATGGGACCCAAGTTGTACAACTGTCCTAGTAATCTGGCCTGTTGTTTCACTTGCATTTCTGAAGCAAGTTAAACACATGACAACCTTGAAGCTGTGCCTGCAGATTAAAAAAAGATAACCACACAAATAAAACACCAAACAGCAGCATGTGATATGCTGTTTGTCACCTGCAAAAGGCTTTTACCCTCTTACACTCTTACTCCCTCTTATAGGGAGACAACATCATGCAGAGTTTGTGAATGAAGTTATACTGGGACAAGTTTCAAGGAAGTTTAAGCAATGTTAGAGATGAGAAGTAGGTCCAAGAAGAGCAATTGGGTTCAAGCAATATGTGATGTGTTCTGTGCACTATATTATTGTTCTGGAGAGGCCTCAAGATCCACTCTTGATTTTTTCCACCAGCAATTACTCTGCCCCTAGACTGGGAGAGAGGTCATTGTTAGGTCACTGCAAGAAGGCTTAAATTGAAGTGGCCTGCCCCAAAAGCTGGAGTTTATAGTACTCCAAGTCATTTAACCTTCACAAGCACAAATATTTATCCAGAGATTATGTAGCATACTATTATTGGAATTTCATCCTTGAATATGTAACAGCTGCTGTGTTGCTTGCAGTGCTCTGGTGCTCAGAACACAAGTATCCAACCAGAGAGCTGTAATAACACTTGCTTTCCTAAGTAATGTCATGAGGGTAAAAAATGCTTTAACTTGAGCTGATTCCAGCAGTAACAGAGGGGTAGAAAAAAAAAATCTGGCCATGGGAACTTAGGAAGCTGAGTAGTCAGGAAAGCAACCTCAGGTGAGAATGTGTCAGAGAGAGGAATGCCAGCCTGGTAAATTAAATGCAGGAACAGCTTCAAGCACACCTTAGTCTCTGGACAGCTGGGCTACTAAAGCAGCCTCGATAAAGCAGCTCAAGGAGAGGTTAAGTAACAAGGGCTGATTCCACCAGCATTTATAAGTAAGTTCGTCAAGTATTTTAAGGATTTGACATTTCTAAGTGTTGCACAGAAATGCAACTTGCCGTGAGCTGTGCTTGCTTTTCTTTTTCTGAAAAACCGCTCTTCAAAACTTCGGATTTATTTCCAGTCTGTGTTGTAGGAGAAAAGCAGCAATACTTATTACTGAAGCAGAGAAATAAACCCCTTAAACATGAGAAAATACCAAAAGGTTAAGTTTCTACATTAACATTAACTCTGCCAAACTGAGAGTATGCAACATTCTCTATTCCTGTTTTCCTTGTCAGCACAGCATATCACTCACTGTTTGACCTGCACAACAGAGTGTACAGGATATGCAGGGCAGCAAGGTTAATATTTTGTTCTAACAACTTTCAGGTTTGGAATTTCCTGGGTTATAGAAATGTGATTGCTCAATCCCAGTATCAGAAGAGCAGAAGGGTAAAAGTTATAAGGGTGAAATGGCTTTATTCCTACATCTAAGCTGAATTGTTTTCTGTCCCAAGAGTCACTCAGGCCTGCCAAAGGAGGGTATTCAGACATGGAACTGATGTCTTGAGGAACAAGGAAAACAGCATGTGCAAGGCCCTATATTTCTTTGCTGTCATTTTTCAGTGTTTAGATCTTTCATGCTTTGAAAGTACATATATTTTAGAAAAGCAGATGTGACAGCTGTTGACAGAGCTGTCCTTAAGGTTTCCTTCATTGACTAAAGCCTGTCCTGATAAACTAGTCCTCGCTATCTTGGCACTGTAAAGCTGAAACACGCATACCAACGCTGAGAGAAAGAAGAAAGTGGTATTTGAAGCATTCTAAAATATTGACATAAAAGGGCATAAGTATCAGGGAAAAGGTGGTTGTTCTTAAGAGTTCCCATGCAGTCTGTATGCTAACACAGCTTGCTCTCTGCAAGGGTGGGGCACAAGCAAATGAGAGTAAAACCAACATAAATCAGGAGAAGATCCTTTCAATGAAGTCCATGAGAGCTTAATGCAGCGTTCAGCTGATGTCTTGGTGCACTGAAGCCAGAGAACTCTCAACCTTGCTTCAGACAAGTCACTGGGTCACTGTTTGAGAGTGCTGCTCAATATAGAGGAGTGCTCTTTCCTATCCATGATCTGCATGACTTGGTGGCAGTCAACACCTTAACCTTCCACTGCTGGGCTCTCATTCTCCTCCCCTGGGCCCTGACTTTCTCTTGTTACAGTTCACTCAGTACCTACCTCTGTCACTCCTTCCGATGTCCCCTGGCTGGCCCTAGGAAATAGGCGCACATCCACATGGTACTGCAAGGCACCACAAACCCCAGCTGCCCATGGAACTGGCCTTCAGGCGCCCCTCTTGAATTTGTGCTGCTGCCTTAATCACCCTGCAGAGGAGCTGAGCAAATAATTTCAGCAACAGTAGCCATAAGCCTCCACCTCTTCCTCAAAGAGCCTACCCATTACAGCAAACACAAGGGAATTTGCTCTTGTGAATACTTTGGTACTCAGCATCCTGGTTTAGTGTCCAGGTGGCCAAGGAGCCGACAGTGTGGGGCCTGACCAGCACAGCACCTCCCTGGGAGGCCCAGGGTCTCACAGTCATGCAGATGTACCCCAGAGAACCTTATTTAAAAGTGGAAGCAGCTTCCACGCTCCAAATGCCCCTTGCCTCAGCACCCTACTCACACATCCTCAAACTGTATGCCAAGCACCCTCCCAGAAAGCAAAAACTTTCGATCCAGTTCAAAGACAAATGTTTGAGCTCCTGTCTCTCCCTGCACATGTGAATGTTCTGGCATGAAGGTCATTCAGCAAATCTGGAGATAGGGCAGGGAAAATGGGACACTGCCAGACCAGTCCCCAAGTCCTAATAGCAGCAATTGCTTGTCTAAGGTAATGTACAGAGATATGTGTACACATAGACCTGTTGGGGTACGCCCCCGAA
>VZRL01005674.1:51747-72783 GCA_013397895.1 Origma solitaria | reverse complement strand
GAGCCGCGGAGGGAAGGCCAACAACCCTCCGTACCTGCCGCCCGAGGTGAGCTCCGGCGACCGTCGCGTCCCGTCAGGCGCGGAGGGAGCGGGGACAGGCCCCGGGGCGGGGGGCGCCGCCGCTGAGGGGCGGGAGGGGCCGGAGGGCCGGTGCCCCCCCGAGTTCGTCGGTGCCACGCCCGGACCCCGCAGGTTGGGTGACGGGTCCGGCTGCGGGTGCCGGTGGTGTTGGTGCGGGGTCGGGCTGACAGCATCCGTGGGAGCGGTCCCGCTGCCCGGGGCCCGGGAGCCGTGTACCCGCCTGCCCCGCTCTCTCCTCCGGGCCGTGCTTGTGCCCCCGGTGCCAGCGAGTTCCCTGCGGGGTCCACCGGACCCTGTCCGTGAGTAGTATCGCACTGCCTGGCGCCTGTCTTTGGGCGCTTTGCCGCCTGCGAACGAAATAACTACGATCTGGTGGGTCTAAGTTCCTTTTCAGCGGCCAGAGTCAGCAGTGACTCCCTTCCCTGCTAATTTGACGTGTTTTCTTACATGGGGCTGCAGATGGTACGGACAGGGTGTGAAGCACTTGCCTCTCGCAGCAGGAAGTAGTGGCATTGGTAGTACGTGGGTGTGCTGTCAGCTGGGGCAGTTGTCACTGCTCTCATAGAACTGTCAGTATGGGGAGAGTTACGCTGGCCCAGACTCAGTTGCTCGGCCCCAGTCAGTGAACTTTCAGTAAAATATATAAGAGCCTGTGCTGGGAGGGCACAGCTCCTACACAAATCGGGGCTGTGACTCTTGGCAAGACAGCAAAACAGCATTTTACTACTCTTAGATCTTCTTCACGGGCAGGACTGTGCCCCGAAGCTGCAGTTTAGTTCTTGTTCCTTTCAGCTAGAGGCTGGACAGCCCCTGTGGTTTCAACACAGCTTCCTGTCCCTGGCCACCCTCCGCAGTGTGTGCCCCAACAAGTCTAGGCTTGTTGCTTTTCTAGTCTCGAGTGCCTTGAAGGAGACCCTCCCTCTTATTTAGACAGTGCAATAGGTGAATGGGGTTTTCTTAGAACTGGAAAGCTGGTAGATGGCAAGAGAGGAAAACCTAGTAAGTACCCTTTTCTCTGGCATAGTTCTGCTGCCAGAGAGCTGAGCTGACAATTGAGAACTTCTGTTGGCCTTTTGCCACCGTAAGCACCGCTGTGGTTAAGAGCTGAGCTGGAAGGCAAGGACAGGGCTGTTGCCTCTCCTGACATGGAAATAGATATCCAGAGGAAAAGGAAGTGCTTACTGTTGCCAGCCCCATTTAGTCTGACAGAGTATGTGGCTTCCTGCAGGCTGCAACTATTTCTCAGTGGTCCTTATACTGAATCAATGGGAAAACTACTTCAATATTATCTAGGCATTCACTTTGGAAAGCTGGAGCCTGTTGTGGTTGAAGTACCTGGGCCTTTCTGTTACAACCCCATCTGGCTTCAGAAAAAGCCATTCCTAAGAAAGTTCTTCTGAACAAATTGTGTACAGACAGTCCCAATCAGGTCTGGTTCTCCAGAACTGTCTGGCCAGTGACTAGCTGGCAAAGGAGTCATTACCTTGCTTCCTTAAGTCCATTCTTGTAGAGAGAAGATACATAAGGGTATAGAAAGGAGTCAATGAGAACATAATCAAGTGAGGGAGAGTATCATTGAGCAGGAGAAGAGGCAGAAACTTTTGTTCCCAAGCTCCTGTTTCTGTGCACATTGGATGGATGGAAACTGCTGGATAGGGTGGGAGTGGGATGCTGTGGGTGGCGTTTTGTGGGTCATGGATGGATAGAGGGGGAGACTTTAAATCATATGCTGGCCTGGGCCTTTTTGAAACTGGAACACTCTCTCTCTGTGACTGTTAGCCTGGCCCTATTCTTTACAGTCCAGAAAAAATTTCCCCCCTGACAGTATTACCCCTGTGTCCCACTCTAGTTTTGTCCTGTGATGTTCATGATGTGGGATGCGCACAACACGAACCGTAAGGAAACTTCTAGTTGAGTGTAGGAGAGAATGGCAGAAGGCTGAGACCTAACACAGTCTCTTTCTGCCACTTTCCCTCTCTTTGAAATCCTCAGCACCGGCTTCAGAATATCTGGGCAGCTAGTGCCTTTAGAAGTCCTTGTGGGCACAGCATCTAATTCTTCTATCTTGTTTCATTCTCTGACCAGGCAGAAGATGGGAACATCGAGTACAAGGTGAGTCTTTTAAGGTTGCAGGTCTTCCTCCCAGAGGGTTATTTGACAGTGAGTAACTTCACCCAAAGACAGCCTATGGGTAACATGGCTAAGGAAAGGATAGAAAAGTGGACACTGTACTAAGGAACTACCATTCATCTTCTGTGCGTCTGTGACAAAGTGTGCTGAGCTGGAAAAGTTTGATCTCAGCACTCATTTTTAGGAATCTCTTCTAGTATATGATGCCCACTGTGTTTTTCTTGAGAGAGAGAGATGTAGATATCCCTGAAAATGAGTTGCCACTTTCTTGTGGTTGCTCCGCCATTTGCACTTACTGGCTCCTGGATCACAGATGGGTCTCAGAGTGCCATCTTTAACCCTGCAGCAGGCAGGGTACAGATCCCTTTGTCACAAGGCGGGAAAGTTCTTCTACCATATGTTTATACCTTTGTGAAACCCTTTCTCACCTGTCCCATGGCTTCTGTTCAGACACTAATACAGGCTATGCTTTCTAGAGGTGGGTCAGAGTTGGGAGCTTTGCTTCACGGAGTAGGGAGCTGCTGGCTTGGGCAATGGCATTGCCTTTTCATCCAGGCTGTGACTAGAACTACCCCTCTGTTAAACAGCTGAAGCTGGTGAACCCCTCGCAATATCGCTTTGAGCACCTGGTGACACAGATGAAGTGGCGGCTGCAGGAGGGCCGAGGTGAGGCTGTCTATCAGATCGGCGTGGAGGACAATGGGCTGCTGGTGGGCCTCTCGGAGGAGGAGATGCGAGCCTCACTCAAGACACTGCGCCGTATGGCAGAGAAGTATGTGCTCCCTTTCATCTGCAGGGCCCACAAGCATGAACAGCCTCTGGTAGAGAGGTTCCCTCCCTGGAGTCCCCTGAGCGGTCAGTGGCTCCATCCTACAAAGCCCCTGTATGACTGACATTTCCTTCAATCCTGAGGCTGTAGAAACTTGAGGAAAGTTATCAGGCTTTTGTCTGGAAGCTCAAGGCTCTCCTTCCCTGCTGTCCCCAGCTTTCATCCCATTCACTTTGTCAGCTGTTACCATAGAGGTGCAAGAACTGTCAAGCACAAGTGTATCTCACTCCTTCCTTTTGTCTTTGTGGCAGGGTTGGGGCTGATATTACAGTGCTGCGGGAGAGGGAGGTTGATTATGACAGCGACGTTCCAAGGAAGATAACAGAGGTGCTTGTCCGAAAGGTGCCTGACAATCAGCAGGTAGGGACCTGTGATTCGGCTGTCCTCTCCTGCTGTAGACTTAGCGGCTTCATACAAGCAGCTTCCTTTTGGAATGGGAGACCAAACCCTAGAGGCACTTTGCCATAGATTAGCTCATAGCAGCCGCTTTAAAGGGCTGCCAGAGGGAGGCTTGATGATAACGCTTCTTATCTCCAAGATTGTGATTGAGGCAAATGTCAGTGCAGGAGATTGTCTGGATCAGAGGTGAAAAGTTATTTCACTTCTTTGGCAGTGGTTCTGATGCAGGCCAGTGTACAAACAAGGAAGGATTTAGAGGTCTGCTGCGGCAAATGGCCTTTTTTGTGATATCAAAGCCTGATGTGTCACATCTCCACTCTAGAGAGTGTATCATGACTGCTGGGCAGTACTTTGCTGCGAGCAGGAGTAGAATGTGAGTAAAATTAAACTGTGCAGTGTCCCTTATGTAGGGAAGCTCTTTAAGGTGCATCTCCACTGCCATGTAGTGCTCATGCATTCAGCACAGCAGTAGTTACATTTCATGATTTCTTTGTTCTTTTTCCTGTAGTTCTTAGACCTTCGAGTAGCTGTCCTAGGGAATGTGGACTCAGGGAAGTCAACACTGTTGGGTGTCCTAACGCAAGGAGAGCTGGACAATGGGCGGGGCAGAGCACGCCTCAACCTCTTCCGGCATCTCCATGAAATCCAGTCAGGAAGAACATCGAGCATCAGCTTTGAGATCCTCGGCTTCAACAGCAAAGGAGAGGTAAGAGAGTGGGTTGCTGAACTCAGAAAGCTGGAGGAGAACAGGACTATCCTGCTGTTAGAACTGTGAGTAGGACATGAGGGGGGAGAGGTGGCACAGTTATATGTTCCTTTAGCTGACCTGAGTGCTATTTGTCTGTTTGCAACAGACACTATTTCTTGCACCCATGGTGGATGATCTCTCCTTACTAATTCTGAGATCAAAGTGGATAGATAAGAGCTGGATTTTCTTTACTTGCCTGCTGGGGTTGCCTCTCTCACAAACGTCTTATGTTCCTCAGGTGGTAAATTACAGTGACTCCCGGACAGCAGAAGAGATCTGTGAGAGTTCTTCCAAAATGATCACTTTCATTGACTTGGCTGGCCACCACAAATATCTGAAAACAACCATCTTTGGCCTCACCAGCTACTGCCCAGACTTTGCCATGCTGGTGGTTAGCGCCAACACTGGCATTGGTGAGTGTTGCCCTGCCTGCATGGATTGACTGCAATGTGCAAAGAGAAATGGAGAATGGGGGGAATGGGTCCTTGTCAGCTGTGAATGGTTGTGTCAGCTGTGAAAAGTTTATTAATCTGTAAGCTTCTACTGATATCTTGTAAGCCAGTGCCTAAGAGTGCCTGGGAGGAGAGTAGAGCTGGGATCCTCTTACCAGCTGTAGACTGTATTAAACTGTACCCTGGACAGAGAGGCTTTGTTTGGAATTTAAGGCTGTGTTTGTCAGAAAAGAAAACAACTTTGACATATTCTTAGGGGAGCTGAATCCTGAAGCCTTGTAAAAAGGCAGCTGGAGTTCTCCTGCATCTATCTTTGACATTTTTGTGGCTGTTTTCTGCCAAACTCTAGCCAAAGAATGAAAATGGCTGCATCTTTCTGTAGCAGACAGATCAGTCACAAAAGTTCTTGGTGGTTTTTATTTTTCTGGACTGATGTTTGGCTTTGTAAAGAGTAATTGTGCTTTTTCATTGCGTGATGGAGTAAGCAGTTAGAGTGAAATCTCTAGAGTGGGCCCATGGGATAGCCAGGAGACACAGCTGTCAGCATAAACAAGCTACAGTGGTGACTGCTGCTGCACCTACACTCTCACTTGTCTCCTGCAGCCGGCACAACGAGAGAGCACTTGGGCTTGGCCATGGCGCTCAAGGTCCCCTTCTTCATTGTCATCAGCAAAGTCGACTTGTGTTCAAAAGCCACCGTGGAACGGACAGTGAAGCAGCTGGAGCGAATCCTGAAGCAGCCAGGCTGCAACAAGCTCCCCCTGCTTGTGAACTCAGATGACGATGCTGTTACAGCAGCACAACAGTTTGCACAATCTCCCAAGTAAGGGACCATTCCTTTCTTCTGCTGGGAGCAAGCAGTTCAGACTGGGCTGCCATGCAGAGCTGGGGAAGGGTGACCAGAGGGGTGGTGACCACATCTTGGACATCTCTGCTCCCCATCAAGTTTCCTACCTTTGCATTCTCCAAGAAGGCATTTTTCCCCTCCTAGACATTTTTCTGGGCTCTGGGAGGAAAGGGCTGCATTAGAGTTGCTTCTCCATGAGAAAAATGTATGTTGACAAGGGATTGGTGCCTCAACCAAACATTGAGGCAGGGGTTACTGTGGAGTTGTACCTAGCCTTCTTGCTCCAGCCACTTACTGGTGTAGTATCCATCCTCCTGCAGGTTTCAGTAGATTCAGAATCCCAGAAAATTTCTGTAGCTGCACTCTGGCCTTCTCCTTATTTCAGTCTGTTTGTGTCTGACAGCATCACCCCAATCTTTACACTGTCCAGTGTTTCTGGGGAGAACCTGGATCTCTTGAAAGTCTTCCTCAACATCCTCCCTCCACTGACCAACAGTAAAGAGCAGGAAGAATTAATGCAGCAACTTACAGAATTTCAGGTGCGTAAGGGTAGTTTGTTTCCAGTTGATACTGGACTCATTGCTGTGCCATGGGAGAGATGGCCACCACGGGTAGAGACATGGTGACCTCCTGAACTACTGAGATATAAAAAAAAGAACTTGGTCCAAAGAATCCAACCTAATAGGCTGGATTTGTCCTAACCATGAGATATCTGTCTCAGTGATAAGATAAGATCATTTCTCTGGTTGCTATTTAAAAGGCAGAGGTTTGTTCCTCTAATGTGAAGGTAGTGGGAGCTGGTGAAGCTCTGAGATGGTGTCTGATGACCAGCAGAGAGCTCACCTCCTTCCACACAAGAGGTGGGCTCTTTATCCTCATTCTGGAGTGCTATTTCGCAGCTGTTTGTCTGAGCAGCTTATTCTTGTTGCCTTGCTGCAGGTTGATGAAATTTATACAGTGCCAGAGGTGGGGACTGTTGTGGGAGGAACTCTGTCAAGGTAAGTGAGGCCAGGTAGATAAGTGTGGATTTGAATGGTTGCTGGAGTCCCCACAAGTTTAGAGTCACCTGCTGCAGAAGTGGAAGCTGTGTGAGGCTCAGTCCTGACTGCTGCCAGATGACTGAGCCAAGTGAGAGTAGAGCCCTACAGGATGTTGGGAGGTCCCATGAGCAGACCATTGGTCACATGGTGGCAAGCAGACAGTCTGCTTTAAAGTTGCTGGATTAGGAATGTGTCCTGTAACATGCATGGCATGCTGGAATCTGGAGTTGGCAGAGGTTAGACATGATCCTGAGGAGTTGTTTTCTTCCTTCCTCAGGTAGGGGGAGGAAATGTACAAGGTAGATCCTCTGATTCTAGCAGGGGTTAACTGCATGCTACCCCATGAAAAGGCAGCTGTCCCTGTGTGTTTGGAAGTGATCAGAGCAGTTTGGCCACCACTCTGAACAAGCATCATTTGAGATCTCTCCACCAGAAACAATGCAGTGTGGTAGAGCACTGGGGATGGAATGGTCCCTGTGTGTACCTGGGATTCTTAAGAGTGATAGTGTGGCTTTCACTCCTGCTGTAAGAAATCCTGGTTCTCAGCAGCTTTGTATCCCTGTTAGTTGGTCCAGGGTAAGAGTCCAAAGACTTGGCCCTTGGAGATTTGTGTGGGTTAATCTTGGAGGGTGAAATGTCATTGTCTCTTGATGAACTCTGTCCTGCTCTTCTACCCTGGGCAGTGGGATCTGCCGAGAAGGGGAGAACTTGGTGGTTGGTCCCACTGATGATGGGAAGTTCCTCCGGCTGAAAGTGTGCAGTATCCAACGGAACCGCTCTGCCTGCCGCGTGCTGCGGGCTGGGCAGGCAGCCACCCTGGCCCTCGGACCCTTCGACCGCTCCCTGCTGCGCAAGGTGAGTCTCACTGTTGCCAGGTCCTTCACTGGTCCAGTGAGCAGGGCGAGGCTTCTCTGGGCATCCCCCATTGGTAGGGTGGGAATGAAGTAGGGATGTTTGCAGAAAACTTGCTGGAAGGGGAGGAAATGGCCAGGTTACAAAGTACAATGAGTACAAGGCTGAGAACGGGATGCAAGCCCAAGTCACAGGGTGGAGATGTATTTGTGATTTTGGGGTCTGTTCAGAAGCAAGGGGACTGGCCCAAAGTGGTCTGAGCCTTAGGTTGTTCTGCAGGGCATGGTCATGGTGAGCCCAGAAATGAACCCCACCATCTGTTCAGTGTTTGAAGCCGAGATTGTGCTGTTATTCCATGCCACAACTTTCCGGAAGGGGTTTCAGGTGACGGTGCACGTGGGGAATGTGCGGCAGACAGCTATCGTAGAGAAGATCCACGGAAAGGTAAGCCATGGAAAGAAAGGGGAGGAAGATGGACCTTGCTGTGGGGTTTGTTTGGGTTCCACCATGCCTTCTAGTAAAGCTAAGGGCTGCCGGTATTTTGAGTAGCTGTCTCCCTTCCTGGGAGCAGACTCTGTCCCTTCATCCTGCCCATTTGGTTGCTTTTCCTCCAAACATGTTAAAGAAGAGAGGTGAATTCTCCAGTCTTCAAAGCTTGTGTCTCCCTGTCTCTTCTTATGCATACAATAATGGGAAGGGCTCAAGCCATGCACCTGCTCATTTGCCTTGTCTTCTTACCATCCACATGCACCTCTTCTGCATGCTTCAGTTTGGGAGATGGATCTAAGCTCTCCCGTTTTTCATTTCAGGACAAGCTGCGGACAGGAGAGAAGGCAGTTGTCTGTTTCAGGTTCATCAAGCACCCTGAATACTTGAAGATCGGAGCCAAACTGCTTTTTCGTGAAGGAGTCACCAAAGGCATTGGGCATGTCACTGACCTCCAAGCCATCACCACCAAAGAAAATGGCCTGGAGGAGTCCCTGGGGCCTGGACAGCTGAGCTTCTGACTACCAGTAGGTCAGAGAAATCTCCACTCACCAGCACCTGGGGAGAAGGATGGAAGCTCCTGTGGCTTTCTGAGCAATGCCTGGAGCTACTGCTGTCCTGTTCTAGTGTGGATGTCCTTCCTCTGCACTGTGAGATGGAGCCTGGGAGAGTTTCTTGCATTCAGTGCTGTACGTGGGACAAGTTAAGCATGTTCTCAACATCGCCTGCAGCTTTCATTACCCTGCCCTCCTACAGAATAGATCAGCGGTACCTGCAGACCTGGGCAGGCAAGTTCTGGCTTTGTTTACTGTTTGAAAATTGCTGGTTGGGAGGTGCAGAGCCCTTGAAGACAAGCAGTTAAGAGATGTTTTTCCATCTCTGACAGAAGATCTGGTCCCATTTCTGCTCTCTGAGCACTGGGTTGATAGCAATGCTCTCTCAAGTCATCCTGGAGCACATCCTTCTGGGCAGGGGATGGAAGAGGCCATGCTACCCCCCACAGAAGGGGCTTGGCTGAACCTCTCAGAATGCATTCAGGACACTTTTTAACTGTTTGAATCTTGGTTGGCTTTAATCTGCTGTGTGTCCATTTGTGCATTGGTTTTGCGTTACTCCAATCTGAGTGTCTTACTGTTGGACAAATGTCCTGTTCCCCACTCTCATGTACACATTTCTTCAGCATCCTGCTTTCTGAGTCCCAGGAAGCTTTGGCTGCTCCAAGTGGCACAGCCTCCTGACATAACATCATGAAGACAGAGTTTGTATTTGGATCTGTTCCTTGCAGCAGCTGGGCAGGAGGCCATTCTGTGGAGCAGAGCAGGGCCCGGGCCTGTGCTGGTGTGAGCAGGTTGTTGCCGTGGATGTTCACCTGACAGTGCCATCTGCACATTGGTAGCAGCAGTTTGCAGTGGGCTCCCTGGTGTGGCTGTTGTTCCCAGCCCACCTTGTTCCTCACACGCTTGCCTTAATGTGTGAGGAGGACAAGCTGCATTACCTGCACAAAACCAGGTAACTTCTGTTTTAACAGTGGCATGATTTTGTTTCTCTTGGAGGAAGTTTTCCTTTCTTTCCATTGCCACTGGGGTTTGTTGTTGGAGGAAAGCTGATGTTGCCAGCAACGACTCTGTACGTAGAGTGGGGCACAGGTCTCCCACTCTGTCATGCAGCTCTGCTGTGTAGCCTGGAGGGTGCAGCAGGGTCTGTAAAGCTGTACATAGGCTTTTGGTTTTATTGTTGACTGTTAGACCGAATGTGTCTGCTGTGAGCAAAAGGCCTTCAGCAAGCCCTGCCGTGTGGCATGGTGGCCTGCTAACCCTGACTGAAGAGGATGAGGGCCTGTGATCGCACTTGGACACCCAAGCAGCCTTTCTGCCATCCTGAGATGGCAGCAGGTTCTGCTGCTGGGCTGCTGGCACAGGTGGTGCTGCGGAGCTGTGGGTCTCTGTGATGGGCTGGGCCCTCACAGGGCAGGAAGATGGGGCTGCACCCTGCCAAGAGGGTGCTAAGGTAGGGGGAAGCCTTTGAAATGGTGGCATAATTGAAGGGAAGGCAGCTCAATAGTGGCAGGAGTGACCTGTCCCTTGGAGGGAGCACTGATCCAGCTGAAAACTGCTGCATCCCTGTCAGTCCAGCAGTGAGAAAGGAGCTGCTGGCTCAGGGTCACTGCTCAAGCAGGATCCCTTTCTTTTTCCCATTCTGGCAGTGGGCTAGGTATTCCAATGACAGTCTTTTCACCAATGCCTGCAAGAACAGGCCCCAGCTGCCAGCAGGCTCTTCCCTTTGGTGCTAGTGGGTCACAAAGAAAGCTGCCTGGGGGTGGGGGACTCCTGTGCTTTGCAGCAGCACTGATGTTTTCTGCCCCAAAGGGGGGTGCTGTGACCTTTTCTGAAACAGCCAATGGCTGGTCTCACCTCATCCCTGCCGTCTGTGGCATGACTGTTCTTGGTGCCATGCTCTTCATAATTGCTATTTTGTTGTCTTGAATTTTTCTAAGGTTGGGGATTGTCCCTGTTCCCCAAGCAACTATATATAAATGTACAGAATAAAGATGTTTTATTGAGCTTGCTGGCTGAGTTGTACAATGAGTGTGTATGGAACTGGGCTCTTACCCTGCTGCCCTTGGAGCTGGGTCATGGCTGGGGATGGCTACCCTTCACCCATTCCTAAGCTTCCTGCATTCAGCCCTATAAATACCACTCCGTGGTGCGGAAAGAATGCACGCGCTGCTGTTTACAACCTTGCGTTCCTGGCTTATCTGAGTAAGCCTGGGTGTGCAGCCCGGGGTGGCAGGCAGCCACGTCACCCTGAGCACAGCACTTCAGGCTGTTGTGGGTGGAACAGGCTGCGGCAAGAGCTTCCTCACAGTCACAAATTCCCCCAGAGTCTAATTAAAGAGACGCTTTCTAGGGCACACATCTAACCAGTGCTTTGTTTTTAAAATAGCTTCGACGTTATCAAGGGGTTTGTGACTGCCCTGTCTCCAAGAGAACGGGTTGCTCCCTTGGGACAGAGGCAGAAAGGTTTACCTGTGGAGATGACCTGTGACCAAAAGGATTTGCCTCTTCTAAACTTGTTTTTGTGTCAGATAGTGGCATCTGCAGAGTCCAGTCCTGCCAGACACTTAGGAAATGAGATGTGCCACTGTCACAGGAGATGAGGTAATCCTGCCAGACTGGTTGCTGTTTCTCTTTATGTGAGGACTTTGGGAAACTTGTCACTTTGCAATGTTAGGACTGTCATTAGTGGGAGTGACTCCATAATTCCTTCCTCTGCTGATTACCAAAGCTGCACGCACCAGAAAGAGCTTTTTGTGCCTCTTGAAATCTCACAACTGTGTTGTCAAGTATTAGACTCCACTGACAGTAATGTAGCAGCTTCCCAGTGTCTGCTGGAAGGAGAGAGCAGCTCAACAGCTGCAATTAGGATGGTGCAGTTCAGAAAACAGCACATACAAATAGGGCTGCAGTTTGCATCATTATCTGCTGCCTGAGAGGCTCTCTCCCCCGCTGCCCAAGGAAGGGAAGCCTGTAGCTGATGAAACTCCCTGCAACGCATTTTCTAGCCCCACCCAGTGCTGCCTTGACGTGGCACATTCCTTCCCCCTGCCCTAAGAGCCAAGTTTAAATTATTGGCAGCACTACTTGTGGCAGGCTCTGGGCAGCTCACAGTGCAGCGGAGCTGAGCCCTGCCAGGTAGCTGAGGGCAAGCACTTCTCTTGCCCTGGAGCCAGTCTCACCCTCTCTCAGTGCCTGCTTGTCCCCTCCACAGTATTCTGCTTTGTTGGCTGTTGTAATCTGTGGAGCTCTCAAGTGGCCACTGTAATGTGACCTGTGGCCCAAAGAGCTGAACAAGTCATTTGGCAGAGCACAGTCAGAACAGGTACCTGTCAGCAAGTTGTATCTGTTATCACTCAGAGTCTGGAAGGAGGAAAAATGTGGTTATGCACTCTACAACAAACAAAAGCTTTCACGGTGGACTTTGTGACTCTTGGCAAGTTTTCTATCCCTTCCATGAGGGCTCCAGCAGTAGACTGTTTATGTGTCAATAGCAATTATTATGAATTCATGCCAAGATTTCAAATAGCCCACCAAAAAGCTACTGCTTCTTCAAATGTTATATGGCAAGAGCAGTCTTTCTTGTGAGCTCCTGAGCTGCTGATAAGCATCATGCAATGGACTGCTACACAGAGGGAATTGCCAAACCATCTGTAACAAAAGTCCTGGAGGGTAGGAATAAAAATCAGTGTCTTCCAGGTGGAGAGGGCAGAAGGAACAACAGAGCTGAGCTACCACATATAAATTACACAGTAAGGGCACAGCCTACAACTGCAGCCAGAGCAGAACCACCATGACTTGAAGGTATCACACTGAGTGACTGGAAAGGGTTTCAAGCCAAGGCTTAGCTGGAGATTCCCTGGGATAAGCTGCTGCACTTACAGTGGCTGCTTTTATAGGAGGAACAGAATTACTGAGCAGTGATGCCATGGAAATGGCATCGGCAAGAGGCATAGGTGAGAGTACCATGCGGCATCTAGTAGCACCAAGCAGGCAGAAGCAGCTTAGCTGCCACCAGCTGAACTGGCTACATCTACACAACTCCTAAGTTCCAGTTCCTCTTAGACTTGGGGTAGAGATAATTTATTAGACTTCTTGGCATTAAAACCTGACAGGCAGTATAAAACCTTTTAATCATATTTTAAAACACTGATTCTTTAAAAACACTGATTCTTTAAAAATACTGATTCTTTAAAAACACCCAGTGTGGCTGGGAGTTAAGGAGGTAAGCGCTTAAAGAAAAAATCTAAAGTTCTTGTCACACCTTCTTTGGGTCGTTTTGCACTAGATCCTGCTGTAGTCTTGGGCTTGTTCTTTGCCTTGGCAGGAGAACTGCAAGCCCCAGCCTTTGCACTGGCATCTGCTTCTGGAGCCGTGGGAACACTGGGCTCCAGGAAAGAGCTTTGCAGCTCCAGAGCAAAGTGGTAGTCCATGTGCTCTGGGAACTCCCACACCAGCACAAGCTGGCCGCACTTCTCACAGCGCTGCTGGTCCCCTGGAGAGGCAGGAGGCAGCAAGGCGAGCTCAGGAGAGGGTGGCAAATTCTGCTCATTTGCCTCCATAGCTGGTTGTAATTTCAGGAGGGTCCTGGAGCTGGGTGGAGTTGAGGGTGTTTGTGTAGCATCTGATGGCAACTTCTCCCGAGGCAGCCTCTTATAAGAAGTAGGGCTGGCATCACTGGGACTCCGCTTCACAGGGGACTCCAGGTCACACTGTTCAGAATCAAGTCCAACCCCAGCTCTCTCTTGGTGCTCCAGGGAGCTGGGAACAGGTGACTCTGCAGTGGCAACAGTGGGCAAGCTGGTTGCTGCCGCTGCCCGTGATGGCTGCCGTTCTGCTGCCTTTTGGAACAATGACTCAATAGCATTAGCTGGCTTCTGCCGAAGCTCTTTGCTTGGGCTCCTAAAGAACTTGACCCTGGCCCTCCCACAAGACATGGCGTTTTGGCTGGTGGTGGCAGTGCCATCAGGCTGGGTATCACCTGTGAGGAAAGTGGCAATGCCTGCAGAGAGGGTGACAGGCTCCGAGAACTTGCTTGCCGAGAGTTGCACTGAAATCAGCGGTGGAGACCTGCAAAGGACAAACCAACATCAGCTCAGACACCAGCCTGGAAAGCAAGAAATCTTTTGAGGTAAAACTTTAAACAACACAAAACATTCACAGTCAGGGGAACTGTATCTGGCAAGGGTTGGGGGAGATGTTTGCTCCGACAAGGTATTGCTACCTCCAGAACAGACATAGCAGGCTGTGTTGGTCAAAGCAGAACCCCTCTTTCCAAAGCAGCAATTCCCAAAGGAAAGGACACTAAAGCAGGAGCAGTCAACTGCCAGCCTGGATTTTCAGTCCACTACAGGCTGAAGCTGCTGTGAGACAAAAGAGCCCTAAGGGAGCAGTAGTCTTGTCAAGAGTTTAACAGACAGGACCTTCTTGCCTTCACTGCAGAGCAGAAGGAAGGAAGTAAGGAAATGCTGAAGACGGGAGTTGTGCACTTTCATTTTTCTTCCTGCCCCAATGGCTTCCTCCCAAAAAGCTTTGTCCTTAGGGTAGGACAACAAGGCTCAGCTAGCTCCTCCAGCCCAGCAGCGCCAGCCCAGCCTCACTCCAGCTGAACATGCCCAAACCAGTAACAATCCTCAGCTCCAAGTACAGAAGTGTCTCACGAGATCCAGGGCTCGGAAGAGGCCAGGCTGTCCTACCGCTAGGTCACTGCACTCTACCATGAGGGTGCTGGGAATCACTTTTCCTGCCACTCAGCATTAACTCCAGTTCCCTTTCAACAAGTCTCTGGCCCATCCAGTACCTCCCACATGAGAATGAGTCCTGAAAGAGGTGACCCACTTTTGTCTCACACTCACCATGCTGCCTGGTGAGCCCCAGCCACGTTGCAGTTTTGGATGAGGGTGAAGGCGTCATTGCACATTTTCTGTGCATCGTAGCGGGACAGGGCGCACAGACGTGACACGCGGGTGTCCCCTTGCTGGCGGATCACGACCATCAGCTGCCGGGCCACACGGTGGTTCTGCCAGGAAAATAAAGCTGTGCTTCCAGCGACTCCTTCAGGAAGGGGCAGGAACAGCCAAGGGGACTGTTTTCTGCCTGGAGCCCTCCCCAGCCCCCCACCCCCCCTGCCATCTCCCAATGGTGGAGTGGAACAACATGCCCTGCCTGGCCTGATTGCCAAGGGATGGGATACATAACAAGTGCTTGCACAGCTGTGCCACACAGGACAGGAAGCAGTTAGTGCTTGCTTTCCCTCAAAGGCAGCTCCACACCTTTCCGTGGCCCTGCTGCAGTGTCAAAGCTGGCAGATTGCTGCCACCCTGGCCTGCATCCTACCATGCAGACGGGAGTGCAGCACTTCCTGTCACAGCCCACAGGCACAGCTGTGTCAGCAAAGGGCCTGCAAGGGAGGTGCAGTGGCTTTCAGGCCCCTGCATCCCTAAAGGATGGACCAAGGATCGTTCTTAACCCTGCAGTGTTCTGTGGCAAAAACATCCTTTCTGGCCATTCTCCTGCACAGCTCTCTGCCCGGGACACCTCAGCACACAGGCACACATCTGTGGGTGAGCAGATTTCCTCCCCTGCCACACACCACCCTCAGCCTCCTGCAAACCACTCATAGACACCTCCTTGTGTCCCCATGCCGCCCCTTCTTACCTGGCTCCTGTCCTTGTTCAACCTGGATTCCAGCTCCAAGGCCAGCTGCAGGAGCCAGTGTTGCACCTGGACAAAACAGGGGTAACAGACAGGTTGAACCTCTGCTCACAGCAGTACCACAACACAAGAGCAATGCTCTGCACACTGGGAAATGCTGGTGGGGGATCAGACTGGAATGGACAGACTATTCCAAGGCCCCATATCTGTGGGAGAAATCAGTGCAGCTAAGAATTCAACAATGCAGGCAAGGACATTGCAGACACCATACAAGCCCTGCAGCATTACTTCTAGACTGCCAAGTAATCTAGGTTTGCTGTCCTGGACTTCTCTTTCCATCTTCCTACAGCTCAGTGGGAACCTCGCCCCAGCTAATAGCTAAAGCCCATCCTCCCTCTTTCTTTGGGCTAGTTACCTTCTTTCTAGCAACCATATTTTTGAACCTTGGCACTGTAAATAACGTCTGAACAGCACAGGCCCACAGTTTAGCTCATGGAAATTACAACAGGGCTGGACCTCTTTGTGCAGGAGTTTGTCAATGCATTTCTGTCAAACAGGGATTTCTAGGGCTCAAACCACCGTCTCCCACTGAGCCCCCAGCCTGAGTTTCAGGGCATAGTTGTGCAGAAAAGCAGCAGTTTTGCAAGCTAGTCTCTGTTTTTAGTATTCTTCTCCAGTGGGAAAGCCAAGCCTTGTGCTAACTGTAGGCTTCTCCTACCGCCTTCTGTGTGGCCAGGGCTGACTTCCCAGGGAAGTTCTTGCTGCAGCCAATAGACTGGGGCAGGTACCGGTTTTTCACAGGTTCCTCTTCAATTCCTCTGCACAAGTCATAGAGCCAAGACCTGAAAGTCACAGGGAAAGCATGAGGTTAAGGCAGCTACAGACAGGCAGGCATCACTGGGCAGCCTCCTGCTGAGCCAAGCTTTCAGCTCATTGCAAGCTGTGACTGCCTCTCATCCTCAGCTCTGCACTTGCAGCCACAGCTGAACATGCAGGATTCCTCCAGGCCACAACTGCTTGTCAGCACAACTCCTCTGCCTCTTCTCCTGAAGTGGCAACAGTTCACCAATCTGCAGGGCACTCCAACCGCTGCTCTGGGCCCAGAAGTTGTGTTTCAGGCTCCAGTCCAGCCTTGTAATTTCCTCTGTGATGAGACAGTCAAGAATGCCCTCTTCCCAGCCTGCAGGGAACCCTCCCTTCCACAGCTTGGCCCCATCCTTGGATGTTGTAGAGGAAGGCCAAGGCACTGGCTGACAAGCAAAATATTATCCTATGCAGGGTGCCTGGGAGCAGGCAAGGCTGGAAACCTGTTGTGGGCCTGATAGATCAATGCTTCCCAAACATGTCACTGAAGTTTTACCTTTCAGTCTTCCTAATCACAGCAAAACAACCCAAAAAGTTCTGTGACTGAAAGGAAGTCTCAGTTCCTGCCAAGAGCCAAGTTGTGCTAAGCGGTTTATCATTACCCAGTTTTGTCTCCAAAGTGAGTCTGGAGCTCAGTCTCACTGAACTGTGTCAGCTCCCCAATGTACTCTACTCCCAGGATGTCTGTGATAGCAGTGCCAAGCTTGCCTCCCAGGTTACGGCTACAACAGAGAAACACAGAAAAAGGAAAAACACAAATGAAGCATCATGTGGAGACTATGACAAGTCTTGTTGCAGCAGCTGTTCCTAGATGAGGACAACTAGAAGCAGCTAGGAACTAGCAGGACAAAAGAACACTTGGCATGTAACAGCTCTTCTGCTCATCGTAAAAGGACACGTAGGAGTGTGGACATATTTTAGTACTTCTCCCTCAGCTCCATCTGATCCCAAACCATGCTCAGAGAAATGCCTCACATACACCTTCCTTCCTCCTACACAGATAGGACCCTTTGCCACACACTTCCTCTCCATCCCTTGCAAGACACTGAAGACAAGAGAACAACAGTACAGGTCTGGAGAGCAGGATTAGGGATCCATTCCTCTGGAGCAGTGATGCTGGTAACAGTTCCCTAGACCAGGAAAAGTACTTGTGCACGGTGTGGATGCTCAAAACCAAACCACCTGTGAGCACAGCTGTCACTCACACTGGGAAACAGCCATGGCCTCCCGGCCCACAGTTGCTCCTGGCTTACACTTGTGCACCCCAGCAGTCAGACAGAGTTACTCAGGGAAAGGATGCCCACAGGCTGCTAGTGGGCTTTTGGATTGTGGTCCCTTCACCAGTAGGGCTGCAACTCCCAAGTACACTCCCCCTGAACTGTTGCTCACAGCTTCGATGGATTCCCACTATTTGTTAGGAGCATTGACGAGCAGTTAGTGTGGAGCTGAGAGCCTCTGCTGGCTGCTATCAGTGAGCATCAAATTGCTGTGTTGAGGTGGCCAGGAACAGCCCCAGGCTGCACTAAAGCAGCAGCTCCGTGGTACTTACATGCTGCTGACGGGCAGTTGGCTGAAGAGCTGCGGCACAAATCGTGCAGACACAAGTGTCTGGCGGTTGGGCTTGTTCAACCCACAGGCCAGTTTTGCCAGTGTCTGTAATACAGAAGAGGCGGAAACCCGTTATTACACACTGTGCACTGGCCTAATGTGACTCTAATAGCTTGTGCTGCATCACCTCTAAGTGCTGCCTTTGGAATAGCTGCTAGGAAGATGTGCAGGGTGCCCCACTGCTTGCTCCTATGCAGTATCCACCTCAGGACTTGACATTCACTAGCTGGGTACTCTGAATGCAAAGCTGCTTCCAGACTTCTAATTCTGCAAAGGGCTGGACTTCTGCTCAAGGCAGTTTAGAGCATCTCAGTATATCATCTGGTATAGTTTTCCATCAAGCAAGCATACTAGAGCTTCCACAGCATTCCCACAACCCTCCCCAGCCTATGTCTCTCAGTATGTCTTTTTCCTTCATTACTTTCTGTGTTTGTCTTGCTTTTTCTCAATGTCAGTGTTTTAATCTCTCTGTGGGGTCTGCAGCAGTGTAGTGCTGCAAAAGGAAACCTGCAAAATGCAGAATTGCTAGCCTGGAAGGCATGTTCTCCAACCCACCTGCTATACAGCTTCCCTTCCCACTCTAAGCTACCAGAGGGTCAGGAATACACAGGCCAGTTTGAAATACATTTAGGTGGGTGTTTGAGGTTTTTCTGAACAAGTCTAATAACTTCCTCTTTCACTGCTTTGCCACACATCCTGTAACTAAGCAAAACTTCTTGCCTGCCTATTGAGCTATGACCTTTATTGACAGCCCATTTTACGGGCTTAAATACATTTGAACTCTTTTCTAGACAAAGTTCATCCCTTTCCACATGTCCAGTTACTGTTTTTCTTGTTTGACTGGAGACTTCCAAGTTTACCCACCTCATAAATTGACACGCTGCAAGCCAAACAAATCACTGAGACTTCATGGGGAGAAATCATTTACTTTTTCTGACACCTTCTGTAAACTGTACATGCTGAAACAGGATTTGGCATTTCTACAAGAGCACTTGTATTACTGACTCATCCTGCTGCTTGTCCACAACTCCAGGCTACTTCCTGACTTACTGTGACTTAGCCAAAATCCTGCTGGTTGCTTTCTTTCTATAAACCACAAAAACAGTCGGTGAGGAGCATAAGAAGCACAGTTTGGTGATTTCAGACTGATTCTAGGCTTTTTCAAGCTCAGAATTTTCAGCTCTAATTTCATGTCTCAGAACTTTCACAGCTCAGGCTCTGAGCCCCATCTGTGCAATACCTGAATTCATACAGCTGTTCCCTCTCTGTAGGCTTCAGTGAAAATATTGGCTCTTAGCACACTCAGACAGATCCCCCCAGGACCCCACTCTAAACATCCCGATTTGAGTGCAACTCACTGAACAAAATAATTATGGGAAATAATAGTATTTTCTTCAGCTAAATGCATGCCCTTCAGACAACCTCAGTCATGTTGTCACGCAGCTGCTACAGTGTCATCGTCAGGTTATTCAGGTCAGGGTGAGGTGTGTTAGAAATCTTAATGTTGACACATCACAGTGTAGTCTTCCCTGCACATTTGGCCACTTTTGCTGTCAAAGAGGGCACATAAATCAATTTGGCATGAGTGGTTCTTGAGTAAACCACGCTGTTATCCTCCAAGTCCTTCCAAATTGTTTGGTCTCATTCATCATCTGGGTTCCTGGTGTACTCTTAACAAGGTATTCACTTCACTGGGAAGAAATGTCCTTTGGGAGAGTTTTCTGTAGAAAAACCACAAGCAAAAGCATATTATCTCCACCTTGAGTTTCAGGCAACAGTAGCTGTAGCCAGAGAATGGTTTTAATTGCCACTAATTCCCAGTGACTTAGAGACAGAAGAACACCAGTTTGAGGCACTGAGGTGAGCTGGGTTGCTTTTCCTATTTCTGGTGAGCCAGTGTTTAGCTAACCAGCTGCATTTTGGGTGATGCTCAGCCAGCTGCCAAGAGCAGCCACAGGAGCACTCAGTGCATGACAGCAGCTGCAGAAACAAACAGACTTTGGTGACTTCGATGCTGCAGCTACAGAGGTTTTCCTGCCGGGTGAAAGGCAGGGTGGTTTACTGAGAGCACCCCTTTTCTTCTGCAAAAACGGTTTGTACCCACAGAATATCAGGGAGGTTCTCTGTTATTCTTGATTAAAGAAAGCATAAAGGCAAATTGAACACATCCCTTCCACAAGAAATTTCTACACCAGTGACCTTTCTCAGCTAGCTCATTTCTGCCTCACAGTCTGCTCTAGTTCAAACTGAGCTGGTACAGAACTAGCTCCAGTCACTGTGTACAGCTGGCAATAGTTCCAGCTGTTTCTGCAGCAGTCTAAGATGAAATTTATCTTCCTTGAACTCGAAAGCATCCACTTAGTCTTCTTTTTCTTAAGTCAGAGCCTGCCTTTATGAAATCATACCTGTACAAATAAACCCCTCTTCTGCAGAACAAAAGGGTTGTTCACAGTAAACCACCATGCCTTTCACCCGGCAGGAAATCCTCCATAGCTGCAGTACCAAAGTCCGTTTGTTTCTGCAGCTGCTGTCATGCACCGAGTGCTCCTGTGGCTGCTCTCGGCAGCTGGCTGAGCATCACTCAAATCCCCGCGGGCGGCGGAGTAAACACTGACTCACCAGAAACAGGAAAAGCTACCCAGCTCACCTCAGGGCCTCAAACTGGTGTTCTTCTGCATCTGAGTCACTGGGAATATGTGTCAGTCAAACTGGCTATAGCCACAGCTGCCTGAAACTCAAGGTGAAGATTATCCCCTTTAGGCTCATGTTTTTTCTACAGAAAATACTTCTGGGAGACTGAAACCCCTTTTATTCCTAGTGAGCTCACTCATTAGGGCACACCAGGAATCCAGGCAGTACATGTATGGATTGCTGACTGCCCAGGCCACATCTCTGGGAAAACAACTCCTCCCATTTCCAGATGTCTTGTAATTACCCTGAAAATGTGATCACACAGGGTTGCATTCCCCACTTGACTTGTCTTCTACAGGAGACTTGTATGTATAGGAGAGCATCTACAGCACGTTCTGACTCCACTACTCAGAAGAAATCAGGCTGATGTGTTATGCATGTACCTTGTTGTGCGAGATGCCAGCTGAACACCTGAATCCGGTAGCTGCTTCCACAGCCACCCTAATTTCTTCCACAATTACAGCGCCCATAGTCAGCTGCAGGTCAGGACAATCAGGGTTATCAAAAGACAGGGACGCCAGCCACTCGTGCAAGCCACGTTGCCGCAGCTCCTCTAGAAAACGGACACAAAGGGGATCACAAGGGGACATGATGTGGACACTTCGCGCTCAGCCCAGCAAAGGGACCCGCAGCATCAGCCAGTCCCAGCCAGCAGCCACAGGCTTCCGTAAGTGCATTCCAACCACAGGGAGGAGAAGCAGGCACCTTAAAAGCCATTCACTGAGGAAAACACAGACCCCATTTACCACGCTCTTGCTTCGCGGGAGACAAAGCAGGCGGAGCGGACCCTCCCCGCGGGGC
>VZRL01005674.1:16473-51660 GCA_013397895.1 Origma solitaria | reverse complement strand
CTCTGAGGGCAGTCCCTGCACGAAGGTGCTGGGCAGCAGCGCGGCCGGCAGGGGGCGCCCGCGCAGCTCGCGCAGCCGGTGGCGCGCGCTGCCCGTCAGGTCCAGGTACGCCTCGTCGATGCTCGCGCGCTCGATGGCGGCGAAGCGTGACAGCACCTGCATCACCTCCGCGCTGGCCTCCCGGTACCTGCCGGACGGCGGGCACGGGCTAANGGGCCCGCGCCGCCGCCGCCACCCCCGGCCCCCGCTCTCACCGTGTGAGGTCCGCCTTGCCCCGCGCTTGCGGCACCCGGGCCAGCGCCAGCTCGGGGCACAGCGCCCGCGCCTCCGACGCCCACATCCCGCGGGACACGCCGAACGCGCGCGCCTCGTAGCTCACCGCGATGATCCTGCCAAGAGACGGAGGTGAAATGCAGGGCGGGCCCGACCCCGCGGGGAGCGGGGTGGGACGAGGAGCCGGGATCGCCAAGCCGGCTCGCCTACCTACCCGCCGCCTTGCCATTCGGTGTACTGCACCACGGCGCAGGGGCGGCCGCGCAGCTGCGGGTCGAGGCGCTGCTCCACCTGCATGAAGAAGCAGTCCATGTCTACCAGGGCCACCACGCGCTCCCGGCCCCGGGCCATTCCGTCGTCGCCACCGGCTCCCGCCCGACTCAGATGAACGATTGAATAACCGCCCGCTCGGTGGGGCGGAGAGCCCCGCCTTGCCCCACCGCCGTGCGGCACCCATACTTTCCGCGTGGGGCACGCCGGGAGTTGTAGTTCTCCCGGGTGCGGTGGGCCGTGCGCGTGTCCCCGCCGCGACGGTGCGCGGCGCCCGCGTTCTCCCCGTGTCCCCGTCCCCCGCAAGGCGCATGCGCCGAGCTGCGTACCGGCCGCCCCGCTCGTCCCGCCCGTGGGTGGCCGGTGGCGCGCGCCCGCCGCCGCCGCCATGTCCGCCGAGCAGGTGAGCGGCCTCTGCGAGCAGCTGGTGAAGGCGGTGACCGTCATCATGGACCCGGCGTCCACACAGCGGTACCGCCTGGAGGCTCTCAAGGTACAGCCCGGCCGGGGACGGAGGGAGAGAGGGAGGGAGGGCTCCGGGCTTCGGCCACGCGGGCGCCCCGTCCGCACGGTCCCGCGGCGGGGGAGAGCGGGGCGGGCCGGTCCCGGGCGTCCCCTGAGGTGCTGGGAGCCGTCAGCAGGCGGCAAGGGGCGGACGGCCGCGTGTCCCCCGGCGTGCTCCGCCAGGGAGGGGGCTGCCACCTCCTGCCTCGGTGTGTAACTGCGTGTGCGTGTCCCGGCCCTCCCTCCCCTAGTTCTGCGAGGAGTTCAAGGAGAAGTGCCCCATCTGCGTGCCCTGCGGGCTGAAGCTGGCGGAGAAGACGCAGACGGCCATCGTCCGGCACTTCGGCCTGCAGATCCTGGAGCATGTGGTCAAGTAAGACAGCTCGTCCCGCGCCGCCGAGCCGGGGAAGGGTCCCGGCCTGCCGCCACGCAGCGCTGGTGTGGGATCTGCGCCCATTCCGGCGTCTCCTGTCCCAGGGAGGCGCTTCCAGGACGCAAGGGAGTTTGTTCTGCAGCAGAGGACAGTTGATGTCCTGCGCTGGATTTTTTTTTTCCTCCTCTGTTAAAGGAGAGGAGAGAATGGCATTCAGGCAGTTTGGGAAGGTGAATTCACTGAGCTCTAAGGCGCGTTGACATCACAAGATGGAAATAAGCACACTGGGTTACCAGTAGGTCTTTGCAGTGTTCTGTCGTTGGCCTCCTGCTAACAAAGAGGCTTTGTATTACTTCAGTTCTGAGATTCCTTTCTCTGCCGCCTCTACAGACCTGATGCTTTGTGCTTTTGCTGCTGCTTCTGGTGTCTGTTGACCTCAGTGGGGCACGCCCATTTGCCAGCAGCAGTTTTAACTAAGCCTTTTCATTAAGAGATTGGGTGCTGGCAGAGGCAGGGAACTGTAGTGTCTCTAGTTTAGGTAAAGAAGCGATGGTTTATTGAGAATCAAGTTAGAGATCTTTACAAATGTTTTGACTTGGTGTCCTGTTTTTTTGTTTATTTTTAACAGGTACCGCTGGAACAACATGCCTCGCCTAGAAAAAGTTTATCTAAAGAACAATGTTATGGGCCTCATATCCAGTGTAAGTACCTGCTAATCCTAGGCTATTGTCTGAAATGTGAGAGCAAAATGAACAAATTCTCCAGTTAATTAGCACAGAGGATCAGAATTTAGTTTTGCATTTCATTGCTTTTTGACTTTGTGTCTCTGGTTGTTTCAGTGCTTTTCTCTGTCTTGTCAGGTGAATAGCCATGTTACCTCACATGGCAGGAAGTTGTGAGGCATTTATAACATATATAAGGTACTTTTTCTTTTCTTAGGAGGAAATTCAGTAACTATGGATGTTCTTATCCTTTGCAAAATACAAAAGTCATTATCTTAGTCGTGTTTTCTCTGTTGTGATTGCTCTCGTGATCAAGTGACCTTCTTTTGAGGAGAATCCTTCTGGTTCCCAGAGTTCATTAGCTATGGATGCTTGGGAGCGTAGGAGTGTCATCTAAGGCAGCTGCAATGAAGAGCTGCCCAATGTTGTGTTTTGTTTTGTTGGTTTTAGTTTCTGTGGTTTAGAATGTTTGCAAACACTGTTTCCCAGGTCAGAGTTATAAAGGCCTAATGCTTGCTGTTTTGTGTAACTCTGCCCCCTTCTGTCACAGGGAACTCAAAGTATCCTGGAGGAGGAAAGTCACATTAAGGATGTGCTGTCTCGCATTGTGGTGGAGATGATCAAGCGTGAATGGCCTCAGCACTGGCCTGACATGCTAAAGGAGCTGGATACCCTCTCCAAGCAAGGGGTATGAAACATAACTGTCTTCTCTTTTGCTTGCTCTTAGTATAGGATTCAGTCTTCCATCGTCCTGAGGAAAATCATGATCAAGTGAGACAGGCTGGTGATGGACTCAAAAATCCCTGTAAGATTAAGTTATCCTGAGAGAACTTTAGCAGAGAGAGGGCCATCCTCCTGACTAACTTTCTAAGCATGTGACCTGTGCCTTCATGCATGCTTGCTTTCTTTCCACATCTTTGAGCTAGTTTCTGGAGATATTAATGTTTGGACTGTGCTGATGGAGTGTATTTCACTTTGGGACATCAGGAAACTCAGACAGAGCTGGTGATGTTCATCCTCCTACGTTTGGCAGAGGATGTGGTGACTTTTCAAACTCTGCCTACCCAGCGGCGACGAGATATCCAGCAAACCCTCACCCAGAACATGGAAAAGATCTTCAGCTTCCTACTAACTGCCCTGCAGCAGAACGTCAACAAGTACAGACGCATGGTGAGAGTCCCCTTCCCTTGAGTTTAGTCTGTACTGGAGGCATTTAGGAATTGGGATGCAGCTCACAAAGTGTTGGGGAAGCAAGTGCAGAAACTGAAATCTGTTGCTGCCGCTCTGAGGCAGGGATCTGCTGTGGCCTGGGAAGCTGGTGCTGATCAGAGAGACTGAACACACAGGTTGACAGTGTTGATTTTGCTAGTGTAAATTACATGAGTGGATGCGTGCTTCATTCATACTGTTGGAATGCCTACTGGCACTAGGGGTGTACACCTTAGCAAAATGAAGGTGTGGTTGTGGAAGAAACAGCTAATTTGGGGTGGTTTATATGACACACAGTGTTTAAGAGATGCCATCCAGGAATCCTGGCTGCTCTCTCATGCTGCAGTACTACATTTGAGGTGATGCACCAAAATGCATTAGTTTCTGATGTCTCGACATGCATCTGGGCCTCTGGTCTTTTTCTCCAAGAGTTCAAGTCAGGAAACACTTTTTTTTGGCAAGTTGTAGTGAAAAATACTCTTTTTTTGTGTAATCAGACTTTTTTCCTGAATTCTTACCTAGAATCAGAGATGTGCAGGTTGGTCATAATGGATGGTAAAGGGGATTCTCTACCCCAGTCTTTTCCTGTGAAGAGGAAGTAGATTTGAGAGAGAAACCAAACAAGAAATTAGTTTCTTAGTTACATCTTACATACTTTTTCTTCCATGAATTAAAAGCCAGAGTTATACTTAATGTGAAACTGGAAGCAATGAAAAACCCTTTCTTACCTGACTTCTGTGCACTTTCCTGATGCACTGTCAGGCTGAGTGACTCCCCCACCCCGCCATAGAGCAGCCAGTTTTCTATGTAGTTCATGATGGTGGGAGGGTGACCCTGGTGTGTTTTGTAGTCTGGTTGAAATGCATTTCCAGGTAAGGTTTGCATTGCAATGCTTGAGGCTCTGAAGTGTGGCTGCTTCTGCTAACAGTGGAATCTTTCTGATTGGCAAGGTTGGAGCACCCCAGGAGCAAGAAGTCCTCACCACTCCACAGGTTAGCAGATCTTTGGGCTATTTGTGCACAGGGTCAATTCTGAGGGATGGGTGTTCACCTGTCTGCACACAGACTGGGGGAGATGATGGATGGGTCCCCAAGACCATAATAATGTGCAGTGCTTAAAAGTATGATTGATTAGTAGATAAAGGTGTTTATAAGGTGGGTCATATTTGAAATGTTTGGGACACTAGCTGATTAACTTAAAATCACTGCAGTGAATAGTCCAAACCAAAACCTTGAAATGGAAAGAAATGCTTGTGGTGTCCTTGCATCTGAAAAACAAATCAAACCTGAGTTTCTGAGGGACTTGTTTGCGTTAGGCGAAAAGATGGTACAGGCAGTGCGTTGTTGCTGTTAAGTGTCCTAGGCCTGGGGGTCAGGCTGTAAGTTGTAGCTCCAGCTCTCTCCAGCTGCCTTTCTGACCATGGACAAATCACCCTTTCAGACCTGAATCTTAAAAGCCACCAGCATCTTTTCACAGTCTGGCTTTTGGGTGTAAGGTGCTTTTAAAAGGTCAAAAGTTTCTTCCCTGGAAGCATCCAGTAAGTACCAAAATGCCTTTTCTTCTTGTCCCTTGTGTCTCCCTGGTGCCTGCTGACTGGAGTGTTATCTTTTGGATGAGAAGGGAATTGTGGCTTAACCTGCAGTTCAGAGTCCTGTTGTCTTACCTGGCTAGGGGCTGCAGAGGTGGCTTTATTGGCTGGAGCAATGTCCTGAGTGGGAGACCATGATGCAGCCTCTTTTTTGTCTGTGTCCTTGAGGATAAACCTGTCCAGCAGTGGCTGGGTGGAAGTGTGTGCTGTAACTGTTCACTTACCCTCTCTTGTTTTCTTTTTCAGAAGACTGATTTGGCTCAGGAGCCAAAGGTGAGTGGACCTATATGGGAGTTAGCTCATAAGTAATTCCTAAGGTGAAGGTTACTTAGAACTAGGCTTTTCCCAGGCTCTTGAGTCTATTGCCTGCAGTGTCATACAGATGGATTTGTTCACTCATAATACAAATCCTTTGAGAGAAGTGAGGGGTGGCAGCAGAAGGGTCCACGTCTGTCACGTTGTCAGGGTGGTTTTTGGTACTGTTATTCCAGGGAGTGGGTGGTTTTCGATGGGAATTGATGATTTTTCTCTGGCTCTGACCTCATTCCTTCTCTCTGTTCACAGGCCCAGGCAAACTGTCGTGTGGGGATAGCAGCACTCAACACTTTGGCCGGCTACATTGACTGGGTAGCCCTAAGCCATATCACAGCAGACAACTGCAAGCTCTTGGAGATGTTGTGTCTGCTTCTAAATGAGCCTGAGCTCCAAGTTGGAGCAGCAGAGTGTCTCCTGATTGCTGTCAGCAGAAAAGTGAGTTCTTCCTCCCCAGCTCTTCTGGCTCCCCTTTATTTTTCTCCTATTTTCCTATATAATTCTTCAGATTGAGCAATGCTATCTTTGCCCTTTTATCTAAGAATCAAAATTAAAATTTGGCTGATTCTGTTAATGGTATGTGGTGTGAATGTCATATCAGCATGATACATAGAGCAACTGTTGGAGCCCTCTCCAAATTCTGTGCTCACTTCTTGCAGTCTGAACTTGGAGGTCCCCACTGACTTTTTTTTTCCCTCCCACTTCCTACAGCTGTGAAGTGGAAAATAGTGTCATCAGCTGTGTCACCTGGCAGCTCAGGGAAATGACAGCAGGATCTAAACAGATGATTAGACCCATTCATTAACAAGCAGCTTAGAGTTTATCAGCTGCCTGTAAGGAACTAGCCAGTCTTCTGTGAATAAGAGATAATGTCTCAGGGTCAGTTTTGCCATTTAAAGTTCCTGTGGGATTGCTTGGAGAATTTTTTTTAGATCAGATACCTTGGAATTTTGGCAAGTTTTTACTTAAATCGTATGTGGACTGTAAGCCCCTCCCAAGATGGAAAGAAAACTGTGACTCTCCTAATTTTGCTTGCAGATAGAAATAAATATTTATGTGGATGGGAATAAATAGTTAAGTTCTAATTGAGGCATACGGTGTGTTTTGTGTGTAGGGTAAGCTGGAGGATCGGAAGCCTCTGATGGTCTTGTTTGGAGATGTTGCCATGCACTGCATCCTCTCTGCTGCCCAGTGAGTACCATGGTGCTGCTGTGATTTCACACAAAATTGCATACAAATGGATTTGTACGTGCAGAAGATACTGCTGCTTAACCAAAGGAAGCAGGGACTGGATAGGAGAGAACAAAACATTTCTTTTGCAAAACCTGAAAAAACAGAGGGTTTTTTTCAAAATTATAATTGAAGGACAAAGAGGTATAAATATTGCAGCTTCCCCAGTTTTCTGTTTTAGCCTGAAATTGATCAGGAGAGGGACTCTTTCAGAGAGGCAATTTCAGAGGTTTTAGATGCCAATAAAGTAGTACTTCTTGATAATAGCAAAGAAAATCCCACTGTGATAAAATCAAATTGCTCTAGTCCTCTTTTTATCTCCAAGATAGGCAGCAGTGTGCCTGTCACCTACAGCATGAGTAACTGTGATCCTGTTTTTCCCCCCTTCCCTCATTCCCAGGACAGCAGATGGAGAAGGCCTGGTGGAGAAGCACTATGTTTTCTTGAAGAGACTTTGCCAAGTTTTGTGCGCGTTGGGCAGCCAGCTATGTGCGTTGCTAGTAAGTCTTTACTAATACCAACACAACCCTGGCAAGGCTAGATTTTAGGGCTAGGGCTTGAGGCAACCCTGATCTAAGGTAGGACCAGGGTTCTCTCTGCACATTTGGCAGCTGTAGGGTTCTCTCCATGCATTTCAAAAAGGCAGAAATGGCTCTGCTTTAAAGTGGGATAACTGTATCCTGCCAAGTCAAAGGAATGTAGACTGGAGGGACCCTGACTGATGCCAGGGCTTTGCTGTCATCAAGAACCATTTCCTATAAACCTCTGTAAACTGCTGAGCTTCACTGAAAATCGGTCAGGTTTTTAGCTGACTACTGCTACAGAAAATCTTGTCCAGGAAATTACTCTTCTATTGGAAGCATTTTAAATTTCCCAATAAAAATAACTCAGAGAATATACCTGTCTGTTCTACCAAGATTCTCAAGTTGAAGGAAAAAACAGGTTTTGTTCCTGTTCATCTTTGTAATGCTTTGTGTCAATGTTGAGATGAAGATGCAAATTCATACTGTTCATGCCATGCTGGTTGCTGAATTCCCACTTTCTCCATTCAGCTCAGTGCTTCTACAATAAGGAGGGTGAGCTTGTTGAGAGATGCTGTTCATGGGGAGATTGAAGCAACCAGCCTGTAAAAGTGATAGAGCAAAGTAAAGTTTCACAGGGAGGGAAAGAAGAAACAAAACCAACCTTCGAGAATTTATCCCTAAAAAGAATGGACAGCAAACAGGGTGCATTACTACTGGCAGTGATTCCACTTGCTGTTAGGCAGTAGGAGCTGTTAATCCATAATGAAGTAATGAGATGGAGCTCACTAATTCAGAATCATTTGGGAGAGGCAGCACCAAGCTGTACAATTCCAGGAATCTTAGGGGCACCAGGTCTTGTTATAATTTGTGAGAAGCAGCAAAACCTTGAATTTATGGCTCCAGGCAAAACTTACTTTCCTGACAAACGTCTGAGAAAGTTACTGGTCATGGATACCCATATGTTAAATATATGAAACATTTGGAGAAATGGGAGTGAAATTATCTGGGTGTATTTTCTTGTGAAATTCTTCAGTTTGAATTGCACTACTTTGGTACCGCTGGGTGGGTTTGACCAAATTGGAGTAAAATTGTGACTTATGACAGCAGCAGCAGTGGTTGGTTTTAATGGAACTCCACAATCTGAGAAGTCACCATTTACTCTTGAATGAGGGTGGTGGTGTCTCCAGCACCTCCAGGCTGATCAGCAGAACTTGATGCTCCTTGGGCTATACTGGTTTCAGAAAAAAATCAGTTGTTCAGTGTTTCTGTCTCTGCTCCTTTACAGTCTGTGGCCTTGGATGTAGTGCTCCTGCTTTACCCTGAAACATACCATTTGTGAGCCCAGCCTGCCATAAAGTTAGTATTTTGTCTGAAATACTTCATGTTCTTCATAGGGCTCAGATTGTGATGTGGAAACACCAGCCAACTTTGGAAAATACCTTGAGTCATTTTTAGCCTTCACAACCCATCCCAGCCAGGTATGTAAAGGGCTGAAAGTCTCATGTGTGTCTGTGTGTGTGAATGCATAATTGAGAGAGCCTGTGGAAGACTGCAGAACTTCAGCTGCTAAATATTGCTCTCTAGGCTCTCCATTTCAGCTGAAGGCCTGGAGGGCAGAGTGTTTTCTATTCCATTGCCACCCCATCAAGAGCAGTGCCTGACACAGAGATGCTGAGTAGAGAATGCAGGATTTGCAATCAGCCCTAGTATTAGAGATTTTTGGCCTTCTGGAAATTTGGGTTGAGCCTTCAAGGTGCCTTGACCTCAACTTAATAATATAATTTGCTGTTGCTTTCTGATAGCAGCACTTAATGTTAGCAGTGGAAATTCCAGCACTGAAATCCTCATCTGCTCCTCTCTTTCTTCTCCCCCCAGTTTCTGCGCTCTTCCACCCAGATCACATGGGGAGCCCTCTTTCGGCATGAAGTTCTGTCTCGTGACCCTTTGTTGCTGGCTGTCATTCCCAAGTATCTCCGTGCATCAATGACCAACCTGGTGAAGGTATGTGGGAATCAAAACTGCTTGGGTGTGAGAAGGTGCCTGGGTGAATGTGGCCTGTGGGTCATGGGGGAGAAACCACCTTTTTGTTGTGTCATGGCCAGACATGATCTCCAGGCTGCTGAGCACACAGTTGTATCTTGGTTTTATTGTCTGCTCCTTGCCTCCAGCCTTCATCTCCTCAAAGCTGGTGTTAGCTGTGATGGCTGACTTCTCTTCCTTCCTCACCTTTTCCACTTTGTCTCCAGGTGGGCTTTCCTTCTAAAGCAGACAGCCCCAGTTGTGAATACTCCCGCTTTGATTTTGACAGTGATGAGGACTTCAATGCCTTCTTCAACTGTAAGTTGCCATGACCCTTTGTGCGTTCTGTTGTCTGTGCCTTTCCTCCTACTTTCACTTGCTGGCGGAGCCTGGAGCCTACCATATTGGCTTGGTAGTTTTCATTTTGAACACAAATTTTTCAGCTTGGATCTTGGAGTAAATTAAGTTAGGATTTTCCTGTGACAGCTCATGTGTTTTGTTTTACTTTTTGCTGTTGTTTTGCTTGCTGGTCAGGTAGATGACCTACTAACATTCTGGTGTCAGAGAAAATGTGTCTTTTGGCCACCTAGAGGAGGAAATTAAACAGCCTCAAGTCATGCTCAGGTTAGAAGAGGAAGGCAGCTTAAAAAAAGACTTTAGATATCATTCCAGAAAGAAAATTTGTCTTGGCCCTGGTAAGAAGCTTCTGGTTTGGCACCAATAGCTAGAGTTCAGCAATTAAAATAGCCAAATTTAATCATGATCTTAAACCAGCGCTGGATATTAATGATTTTACTTTTTCTTTCATTTTTTATTTTTCTTCTCAAAACTGAAGTTGGTTTTCACTGGCTGGTGTAGTTTGGTACTAACTTGGTGGGTGGGAGGATACATTGAATAAATTACATGAATTTTTACGTTTTGCATTTATGTCTGAAGATTGAAATGTTGCATTTTTTATTTCTTATTAGATAGTTTATTTTTTACTTACTGTAATAAATCTGTTTGGGTAGAAACCATAAAGTAGCTAAATGCACAAAGGCAGAATCTGAAATAGTTTTAGAGGGTTAAGTTATATTGAAGACATTACATATATAAGAAAATACAACTAATTTGAAACACGGAATAAAATTACTTGGCAAAACAACTTTGTTAAACAATGCAGGTTGCATTTGTAGTCAGCAGAACTGATTCTTTTGTGTGGACATGCACTGGAATATTTTGGAACAAATGAAGTTCCTGTTCTGTACTTTGCTTTTAGTATCTTTGAAATTGAAAACAAGGCAACTGGGTTTTTGAATTCACATTTGTTTGTCATTAGTTGAATAATCTAGGAAAAGTGTGTTTAGCTGAAGGAAGTGGTAGTTATCTAATGCTGGGTTTTTTTCTCAGTATCCCAAGATGTTTTGTAAGCATTTATAATGTTTATAGTTTGAAGAATATTTTAAATGAAGAATAGCAGCTTAATTGTAGTAAATCTGGTTTAGCATAGATTTTCATAATTCATACTGCATTTTAATTGTACTTTTTTAAATGTTAGTCCATCATTTTAGTCCACTTAAATCACTTCAAAAATTGTCCATCCTGTTGTACCTGGTTTACTGTTTGTGTGTCTGTTTGCCACTACACCGCTATTGCCAAAGCAGAAGTCCAAAATTTGCAGCATCAGCTGGTTTCTTGGTGTCTCATTTTTCCCTGCAGCTTTCCGAGCCCAGCAGGGAGAGGTAATGAGGATGGCTTGTCGTCTGGACCCTCTAACTGGCTTCCAAATGGCTGGTGAATGGCTGAAGTACCAACTCACAGCTCCTGTTGATACTGGACCCATGAACTGTAGGTTACCTGAAAAAAAATAGGGATATGGGATTTGTTTTTTAATTAAAGCCAAGAAGAAACTTCTTGGCCTTTTTTTTGTTGAAGTTGTTGGAGTTTTTTAAGTGGTAGCCAAGACTCCATGCTAGATTTTCAGGCTTTTAAGGTTTTTGCAAGTTAAAAGCAAAACCAAGTCAGACTCACCCCTTCCCTCATTTATCCCTTTAGAGTCTACATATGGAATAACTAATGTAAAGCCCCTGGCTCCTCCTTTCCTTCCCCCAAATCTCTCTGCAGAACAAGTACAGTTGTCCCTCTGATACAATTTTGCCATTACTTGGGCCATTTTATCTCTGTAACATACTGATTATTTTTGTTAGGGAAGTTATGCCTGTCTGGCAAATCCCTTGTCATTTACCTTGCTTTCCTCCTGTGAAGGAAGGCTGCTTGGTGCTCTGCAAAGTCACACTGAGGGCAGTCTTGCCTGCAGTGCTGAGTCTGGGCATGTGGTCTCCCTTCTTTTCCCTTCTGTGATTTGTTAATATTGCTCCGCATAGTACCTCAAAGACTTATCTCAGGAACCTTCACTTGAATGAAGCAAATCGCATGGGATTACCTTAATTACTCCCAGTGTGTCTCTGCAAGGCATCTGCAGGGAGAGCTGTGTGGCCTAAATACTTGTGAGTTGCTAAGATGTAGCAGCACAGGAGCTTAACAGGCCGCTGTTGAGGGTGGCTGAGCATGGTATTCTCTTCCTTTCAGCTAAGACAGGCGAAGGTCTCTGCTCCATCTTCTCCCCATCCTTTGTGCAGTGGGATGCCATGACCTTCTTCTCGGAGAGCGTCATCAGCCAGATGTTTCGAACCATGGACAAAGATGTATGTGTATCCTATGCTCTTGCCTTCTCTCCTGGCTTCTTCTGGATCGACAGCAGTGGGATTTTTCCGTTATGTTGTCCTTGAGCAGTTTGTAGTAACTCGTTATCTGTGCAAAACCCAGATTGTTTGGTGAGCCATTCTCATGAGGAATAATGATCCTTCTTTAGATGATACCAAATTCATACTGGCATGTCTTAGTTCTGGACACTATGGGATGAGAAGTCACAGGAGAGTGCTTAGGTGACATGCTTTGACATGCCTTGCTAGAAGAGGTTACTTTAGGAAAAAATTAATGAGTTTATTTAATTATCCTCTGATTAGACTTTTTTTTAACTTTTAACTAAATGAGAGGAACTTATGCTCAGAGGAGGAGATCAGAAGCATTTTCTTTCTGCCATTTGTTCAACAGCAGGTGAATCAGAAGGAACAGTTTGATGTAGACTGACTTGATTTTTTTATTAGATTAAGCTGCTCATGCAGTCATCGGTCTAATCACAGTAGAATAATTATATGTGTCAATACAGTTGGTTAAGCATGGAATGTGTTGGACAAAGTCAAGAGGAGAATTGGGAGACAGACTGAGACAGGAAATTTGCCTTTCCCAGAAGTGCACGCAGTAGTATGGGGACTAGACACTGATGTCTAAAGGCTTCCCATATCAACAGTGGCGATGCTGCTGTCCTTTTTCCCTCAGCCTTTTTCCTAGGTTTTCTAGGAAGTGTGCTACAGGTTGAAGTATTGAGTGTTGCCTCCCTTTTTCTTTCCTTCTTTTCTTTTGCTACCTTTGTAGGAAATCCCAGTGAATGATGGCATAGATCTGCTGCAGCTTGTCCTTAATTTTGAAACAAAAGATCCTCTCATCTTGTCGTGTGTGCTCACCAATGTCTCTGCTCTCTTTCCATTTGTCACTTACCGACCAGAATACCTCCCACAAGTACTTTCCAAGGTAGGCATGTGCAGACTCTGCTAAAATCACATCGGCTTTTCGTGATGCAGGGCTCTTGTACTAAACTGCAGGAGTTAATCCTCTTGGTGTTGCTGTCAGGGAAGGACTATCCTTCATGTTAAAGATGGGAGAAACCAAGACAGAGGCTTGTCACAAGAACAGTAATGTCAATTAACCCAAATTCTGCAGTTCTTTGCCTTAAATCTTAACATTAAGTCCATTCTCTGGCCAGTAAACACCATGTTTTTGGCCTCATCTTTCAACTTAGTCAGGGCTTCTTCACTGACTTCAGTGAAATTGCACTAAAATCTTTATTACATATTCCTTGAGTTCAAAGAGACATCAGTGCTAAATATTAACAAATAATAGGAGTTTTTTTATTTTTCCTCCCTTTTCTCACAGCTGTTTGCTTCAGTTACCTTTGAAGTTGTAGAAGAAAGTAAGGTACGTCTGAATTATTATCTACTACTGAACTGTAACAGTTGGATTAAATCATATTCTAGTGGAGGGAGTGTCCTGTGTCTGAAGACTATGGTAGTAGGCTTCTCAAGTATAGTTCTGCTCCTGAAAAAGCTGGGGAGCCTAGGTATTGCTGATCTCTGTGGTTGACACAGCCTGCTAAGCTTTGGCCCGCAAGCTTGGAAGGTGTGCTCTAAGGCAGTACACTTAGTTCCCCAGTCAGTGCTGGCCTTCCTGAGAATGAAATCCCTTCATTAGCTCTGGGTATTCTTTCAGTACTTGGTATACATGGCTCTGAAGGATGGCTGTAAACCTGCCAGTTAGCTAAGGAGTGCATGGATTCTTGAAGTAGTGAATAAGAGCCATGGCATCCTCACTCATGGAGTACAGCTTGTTTGAGCATGGACTTCCTGAGCTGACTACTGCTTTGGAGGATATTTGCTTGATGCATGATGTTTGGAGGGAGCAGGGGAGGCATGGAGATGTTTTTTTGATCTGTGCTCAACAGTGTAGAAAACGATATATAATGAATTTCTCTCTTAAAGATACCCTGCATTTCGCTGAACTTTTGTTTTGTTGCATTGAAGTTTGTTATGTCTGTCCAGGCTCCTAGAACTCGAGCAGTGAAGAATGTGAGAAGGCACGCGTGCTCCTCAATCATAAAGATGTGCCGGGATTACCCTCAGCTTGTCCTGGTATGTAAATGCAACTCTGTCATGAAGAGTCTTGCCTCAGTTTCAGTTGGATTCTGTGGGATCTTCAGCTTCCTTGGCTATAGTCCCTGCTTTTCTTCCAAGAAACATTCGGGCTGCACAAATGGCAGAGTAGTTCATTCCCTGTACCTCTCTTTTTCCCTGCTGAAAACTTTTCTGTCCTGAGGAGCTGAATTGTTAATTGATGAGTTAAATGTAAAAGGGATGAGGAGGAGGATACAAGCAGCACTGCTTCGGTTTTATGGGAATGTTTGCTGAATTTCCATGTTATCACCTGTGATGGTCTCAGTTGATTCCTTAGCTGAAGACACTAGCATGGCTTGTGACTGCATTTTCTTCTGTTACTTAACAAAATGTAGGAGGAAAAGGGGAGTATTTGTTTTCTGGATGAGCTTGAGGAGATCAGAGGACAAATACATTTAAATTCCTTGAGCTGTGTTTTGTTTGTTTTGCTGAAGTAAACAGTCTATGCAACATGTATAGCTCTGAAGTCCTTTCTTTAGAGGTGTTTCTGTGGAGTGGGATCTAGATTATGGGAGGACCATAGCACATTGCTAGTTTAAACAAAGGCATTTTTAATGGATGCTAATTAAGGTAATTTAGAGGTTCCAGTCTGTGTTATGCAATTGATGCTAAGAACTAGTGGGCTGGGTTTTGCTCACTTTAATGGTCCTTGAGCTATAGCTGTTTCTTTCTCATGGCCAGTCAGACATCCTCGCTAGAAGAGCCAAGGACCCAGAGTTGCCCCAAAAAATATTCAGAGGACTTTGCTGAAGGGGATGGTTGCTAATGCTTATACAAAATTATAGGTAGATGTGGTGACAACTGGAGAAGGAAGGGAAGAAATGTAAGAAATCCTGTGGCAATCGTAGTAACCATATGAATTGTTATTTATCACGAGCAAAGAGATGGAAGAATCCTAAGTCTTGTCAAAGAAGCAAGGTACTTTCTGTGAACAAATAAAAGCACCAGAACTATTTTGAGGTGTGGTACTCCTTTAAAGGATATGACTGCTTAGGGAAAGATTTCCTCTTCTTATTTCAGTCGTTCTGGAGAGTTAAAGTAAAATGGATGGAGGATAATGAGAGAGGGGTAGGGAAGAATTGAAGTTCTCCTGGACTGAACATTCAGAGAGACTTGAGTGTGAGGGGGGAGATGGCTATGTTGAGGAAAGGTAACAGACATGCTCCTCCAGCTGTACAGTACACCCCTGCTCTACCTCCCCCAGTGGTCCTCCTCCATACCAAATGCATGATGCTTTTCCACTTGGATGTGTTTTCTAGCCAAACTTTGAGATGTTGTACAACCACGTGAAACAGCTGCTCTCCAATGAGCTACTTCTGACGCAGATGGAGAAGTGTGCTCTTATGGAGGCCCTTGTCCTTATCAGCAACCAGTTTAAGGACTATGAGCGACAGAAAGCTTTCCTGGAGGAGCTCATGGCTCCTGTGGCTGGCTTATGGCTCTCCCCAGAGATGCAGAGGTATGGGTCATTTTTCTTTTTATGGGTCATTTCTTCTCCAACTTTAAGCTGGAGGTGTTGAGGTAATGCCGTGCCCAGTAAGGGAACACACAAGCTATATGAGGTGGTGGGCTCCCTCTTGACCTCCAGTGCTCTGGGCAGTCATCATGATAATAGCTCTCCTGCAGCTCCGAAACTGCCAACAGTCTAAATGCTGTTTGCTGAAAATTGCTGGGTAAGAGTCGTTTAAGGTAATGGAGGAACATAGCCGAACATGCTCACAGCGTTCGCAGGAAATGAGAAATAAAAAATGCCTTTGCTCATTCCCAGGAGAAGGTAGGAAGCTGTGTTCTCCTTACTAAAGCTGTGATGTCCTGCAGCATTGGGTAGCTGAGCATGCACGAGAGTTTTCCCAGCAGGGCTATCTTCATAAGAGATTTGAATCTTTCAGATCCCCACAGCCCAAGAGAACCAATGGTGTTTGGAGGGTGTACACATCTCTGATGCTTCTTAATCACGTTCCTGCGTAAAGCATGGAGCACTACCTGGCCTCTCTAGCCTGCTCTGTATTAGATGTTTATTGCCAGTGCAAAGCTCTGCTCAAATTCCCTGGTACAAATAATAATCCCATTGCTGTCTTTTGCTACTGCCAGAGTCCTCTCAGATCCTGAAGCCTTTATATCCTACGTGGGTGCAGACAACAAAATTGCTGATCCAGTCTTGGAAGATCCTAGTGGCCTGAACCGGTCTAGAGTGAGTATCATTACCAGGAGAGATGTAGTGGTTAGTGAAAGGAGACCTGCCTCTTTCCATCCCCCGTTTCTCTTGTGATTACACACATGGTCTCCTGATCATGTACTTCTTTAGAGTGCAGATCAATAGGTTTTTCAGATTGCAGAATGGCCTTTGTTCTTTAAGATACAGTAAAGAGCATGTAAGCCATTCAAAACCACTTTCGTATCAGAGTGAAGCACACTGTTCCCCACTCTTTTTGTAGCAGAGTTTGGTTTTGGAGAACCAATTGCTTTACATGATTTTTGGAAATTCAGTACAGTGAATTGTGCTTTTCAAACCAGGCAGTATGGAAAACATCATGCTCAGACTGCAGCACAGAATATAATTAAAATTCATCTGAGGAGATTTGTGTTGAGTTGTTAATGTAAAGTCTTCACTTGGACAGTCTGCCAATGGAGTTGCTGTCCTTAGATCTGTAGAAGAAATGCAGTCCACACAGATGTGCTTCTGATTAGGGGCTAATGCAGTTTGACCACTGTGTCATCTTGGATCTCTGCATCTGTCCCAGCACATGAAGGACACAAGAAACTGATGGTCTAGACCCTTAGCAGCCTACCTGGCTGCTTGCATACTCCTGAGACCGTATGCATTGATGCTTTGTCTGATAGTGAATTCTAGGCCATCCTCCCATGGCCAGGGCTCTCTGAAGGTGATGGAATATAGCATGATTATTTGCTGCATTTTCCTGGCAGCAAGGCTCACCAGAGTTGTTCCTGTCACCAGGTTAGGCTCACTGTAGAACATTCCTTTTGAGATGGGATTATGATGTTTTTCTCTGAAAACCTATTGATTCAGACTGATCTGGCTAAGAAGCGCTTTCTCCACATCTCTTGCTGCAGATAAGCTTTTGTGTGTACACCATTCTGGGAGTTGTGAAACGAGCTCGTTGGCCTGCTGCTACTGAAGAAGCAAAAGCTGGAGGATTCTTTCTGGGATACCTGCCCAGTGGAACCCCAATGTACCGTAATCCATGCACTGAGCAGGTCCTGAAGCTTTTTGACAATTTACTTGCTCTCATAAGGTGGGTCAAGTTGACTTGAAATCATTTATGTTGACTTATAAATCTCTGAAAGCCAAACTGATAAATACATGGAATACTCAGAGCATGTTTGCCCAGTGAAGCCAGTGGGAACACAGGCTGGTGCAGGTGCCCAAGTACTGTTCCTGACTCTTCACAGTGGGGAATGGCACTGGGGAAACTGGAGCCTTCTAAATGTACATTGGCTTGGCCTACAAGAGGCCATCAAAGCTAATGGGAGCTTGTGCTGGGGTTGCCTCCCCAACCTCCACTGCTATAGTTCTGCCACCCAGTTAATGATTTCTTAATTAACATCTCTGCTCTGCCCTCAGCCCCTACAAGGCCACCTCTCCCATCACCACCAGTGCAGTCCCAGCTCTTATCGCATCCTGTTTGCGTTGTTCTCTCTTCAGTGTTAAATTAAGCTGGCTTTGCTGAACATGAGCAGCAGCCTCCTGAAGCACTATCTGCTATTGAAATCAGTGGATGCATACTCTCAGGCTGTTGCTGCCATGCAGTGCCTCTCTGTGTGTCACTGGTGTTGTGTAGATCTGGGGCAGCCAAGAGAAGGGAGCAAGAGAAGGCAGAAAAGGGAAATCCTGAGTAACACAGTTCCCAGAATTTGAAAGGAGCAGTCTCTCTCAGGGTAATTCCTGACACTGGGATTTTGCCAGACTTATGGAAAAGTTTTGTGAGATAACTCTACACATTACATACTTGAAAACCTGATGCTCTGTCTGTGGCAGGGGACTGTTGAGAAAGAGCGTTTTCAGATCCACTTAAATTTTTAAGCTCCCAGGTTTGTAAGGGAAGGGGCCCTATTACCTATTCTCTGTCTAGTCAGATATGTTTGGTAGTCACTGAGCTCAGGAATGTGCTGCTTCCAGAGAGAAGCAACATCACGAAGTTCTGTGTAGCAGAGTGTGTGGTACTTGTGCCAGTGACCAGGTAGAGCTGCGGAGTTGTGCTTGAAGTGCACTTGCCCTTTATCCTGGAAGGCTGAAGATCCTACTGGTGAGCTTTTGGGATAGGTTAGGTAGAGTTTCCTTGAGTAGAGGTAGCCTCATGCTATTTCTTCCAGCACCTGCAATGTGTTATATTGTGTGAGACCAACTAAACCAGTGCTCAAGGTCTGAAAAGGCTGCAACTGACACTTTTTCCTCATGCACTCACTCTTCCTGCCAGAACTTGTGCCTTAGTAAAATTAAAATCACTTGGGATCTCTGTTACAACAAGCTTAGGAAACTGTCATCGAACTTCTATCATCGCTTCTGTGAAGAAGCAGAAACTCTGTGCCTGGCTGTTTACCACCTCCAAGAAAACATATAAGCTATATTCTATATCCAGTACATAAAGAAAGAGGCTCCATGACTGGTCTGGGCTTTTTTTGAGATAACACATCTATATTGTTCAAGTATCTCACCTGCAGACTGATATATTTTCTGAGTACATGGTAGTAAGATACATGAAGAAACCTGTACTTCACTCAGTGGTATCTGGGCTTTTCTTAAGGCTGGATGCTCCAACAAGAACTAATGAATGATGTATTCAGAACAGTAGATCTTCATATTTTTCCATTGCTGCTACTGGATATATAGGCCTCTTTATATGACAACTGCAAGCTCATAGTTGTTCAGTGCAAGTATTGATGGAGCTTATGTCTTTTTGGCAAAGCTGGATCTTGTGCTGTGCAGCTCCTGTTGTGTTCTTTGCTGACTTCAGATGCCTTTTCCATGTATGTCTTACTCAAGCCCTCTTTAGTATGGATCACACAGGAGAATATGGAATCTGTAGCAGCCTGTCAGCCGGCAGGAAGTACGGGGATATGAGGAGGGCTGGCTGGCAGGAAAGCTGCTTGTATTGAGGATGCCTTCAGGGACATAGTTGCATTACTACCTGGGGATGTTTATCTTAGCTCTGTGCCATTAGGCAGCTCTCAGTAGGGATAAGGAACATCCAGTGTTGCCCGTGTGCTTATGTGGGACAGAGATGTGGAAGTCCTTCCCTGCAGGTTGTGTTGGTTTGTGTGAGCAGATCTGCAAATAGCAGCAGCATGGATTCTGCTGAGCAGCTGAACTGAGCACCAAGTCAGGCACCAGTGTGCAGAAAAAGGGGGGTCTGCAGGCTGAGCGGGTGGGTCCACTACTCTCTGGGTAGTGTGTGTCATTCTGCTGCTGTGTTTGCAGACAGAAGCAGTGAGAGCTGTTAAGCCATTGGGCCTTTGCCAAGGTGGTAAGTAGCTTGGAGGTAGGTCATGGGTGAGATGAAAGAACTGAGAAGAATGAGGTAGTCCAGGTAATGGAAAAATAAGGTAGTTTTGAGTGGCATCTTATTGTGCCTACCTGTATTTGTGTCTGTGTTGGTAGCTGTATTTAATGAATTATTTTGAGGTTGCTTTATTAATCACTGCTTGCAGTATTCAGAGTAATGATTCTCCTGCACTCTGTGGTGTCTCGTTTCGTTTAGGTGTTTCCTAGATTCTGGCTTTAAATGTTCACTCCTGAATTTAAACCCAAATCATGATTTTCAGCCACCTTGGTGCATTTCTGCAGTCAGTAGCTGCATGACCTGATTGGTGCAGAGCCTTTATTGTGCTGGGATTTGCTCATATTTTGTTACAATGAAATGCTCAGGCTCAGCAAATGCTTTGCTTAGACAAGGGCTTTTTTGGAACTCCTGATGACGAGATGCTGACATTGCAGAGCCTTAATGCTGGTGAAAGAATTCTTGGGTAGACATGGATGCTTGTAGGCATTTTCATTGTAGACAGCTCCAGCTTTGGAAAAAGATTCTTCAATCATGGACTGTCCTAAAGGTTTAATCTTCTGGTTTACAAGCCCTTCTCTCTAGACACCAGATACTCTTTTTAGCAGAGCTGTGACCATCACTGAAAATCCCCCAAGTCCTGCCATATCCTTTGTTTGTCTTTTCTAAAGCATAAATGTCTCTTGGAATTAGCTTTACCATGTTTTCCTATGTGTGGGGTGCCCAGGAGTGCTGATAGTCTTAGCTGGAACATGCCTAGGGGCTACATCATTGTATATGAGGGCTGTTGGATGCCTTTGTAACTCCCATGGGCAGTAGGTGGTTGGCCATTTTCTCTCCATTCCCACTGGGAACTTGCTCTAGTATTAAGAGAGATCAGCCTGTGAGTGAATATCTGCCTCCCAACTCTCATATTTAAGAAAATGCTTCAAGGACTCTGAAACAACTAAGGACTGTGACCACAACTTCAGGATATGACTGTCTGGTCCATCCTGCTGGAGTTAGTGCAGTGGGATTTCAGGAGTCACCTTTGCAATTCCACAGTCCCTGCATTTGCCCCGCTGGCCTTCTGCCCAGAGTGAGGCAAAGCCAACACTAGCATGGAGTGGGCAGGAGACATACAAGAGATTATTTTAGTAGCTAGGTTTCAGGATAGCCTCAAGCAGAAATGTACAGCTTTTTGAGTCAGTGGGGCAACATGAACCGATGTGGAAGCCGGGCTGTTCCTTGGCGCTTCTTGGCAAAGTAGAATGAGCTTGTGCCCCTTTGAGGCCTGTTGCATGGTGTTAGATCCAGCCCAGAATGAGAGTATGAGTCATTAAGAAGTCATTTGTATAGCTTTTTCTTATGAAGTTCACATACTTACCTTCCTCACGTGCAGTGAGCAGGGAAGTATTTAACACTTGCAGAGAGAAACGGGATAGTTGCTCTTTTGGAGCCTTCTGCAAATGCAGGCAGAGATCACTGCATCAGGGTTGCCAGAATTATTAACGTAGACCTTAAAAAAAATCCAAAAAACCCATCATTAGTGCCTGAGTGAATCATTAATACATGAGACTCTGGAGAACATCTTGAGGTCTGTCTGCACTCCCTTCCCCCAGCCATTCCCATGTACCGCCTGCTTTGGGAAACGCTGCTCGAGGGGGAGATACTGAGTTGCCCTTGATCACCTCTAGCAGCAGGTACAATGGCATTGCAGTTTTGGAGGAGGCTGCAGGATTTGTGCTGTGTGCAGCTGGCGACACCCAGAGTGGAGGTCTGAGGTCTCAAAGGAGAGAGGTAGGTGAGAGAGACACCCCTGCCAAGTCCAGCTCTGAGTGTCAGTACCCTGGCTAAGGGAGGGGACCCATTTTGGCCTGGATGGCAAGAACCAGCCACCCATGGCTGAATTGGTGTCCCTTGTGGAGAGCTGACCAGCCACCTCCTATGATGCAGGATTGTTCCTAGCTGGATGTGTTATCCAGGGGGCACATGGTGCCTGCCTTAAGTAACATCTGATCGGACGGATGTTCTCACTAGAGTCCCTCCAATGCCACCTGCCGTTCTGGGGACTGGGACCCATCCCTGAGAGGCAGTGTGTGTATTTTGGAGCTGAAACAGCCCCTCCCTTTGCAGGGGCCTTAGGTGCTGAAGATCTTTTGAGATTACAGAATCTGTGTCTTGTCAGTTTTAAAAATGCGTTCTCTGATCCCTTTGGCCAAGCTAATAAGCTGTTCCCAGCATCATCTGGAGAATTGCTGGGAGTGTTTACTGCCAGTGCTTGCAAGGGGTGGGATGAACTGAAATAAGTGGAAGGGGCAGCCAGGAGATTGAGGACATGAGGTGGAGTCACTCCATGTCTCTGTCAGGTCAGCTTCCCCAGTATTTTTGCAGGTGGGGAAGGGGGATCCCATGCATACGTGCTTGGTCTCACCTTCCTCATCATCTGCCTCAGAAGAGCTGTCCGCAAGCTGAAGGAGAGGATACTACGGTCAAGGGCAAAAAGGGGTTGACTTACATGACTATAAACTAAGTGCTCTTCTATTTCAGGACTCACAACAACCTCTACATGCCAGAGATGGTGGCTAGGTTGGGGGATTCATTTGCAAAGGCCTTGGACATGCTGGACGTGGAGAAGAATGCCATTCTAGGTAAGAGACTTCTCTTCAGGAGGAATGTGTGGGCAGATTCTTGGAGGTATTTGAGTTAGTGATTTGTCCATAATAGTGGAAATGAAACAGGGCTGGAGAGCCGGCTTCTTCATAGTATTTGCAGCTTAGCTGTGATTTGAACCTTCTGAAACTGAGATGTTAAATAAGTTATTGGTCTCAGACAAATTGGTTTCTTCTGCATGAATGGAAGGGTACAGTACCAAACTGCTTATCCCATCTGGGTGGTGGTCTCTGCAACATGGCATTTTAGGCTGCAGAGGCTGAGGGTGCTTTCATTGTCTGCCTTTGAGTAGAATTAGTGCTCAGAAGGAGCCTGAGTGTTGGTGCAGAGACCTGTCCTGGAGGGCAAGAGCCAAGTAGTGCAGTGTGGCCCTGGCATTTGTTTCTAGGCAGCGTATTAGAAAGAGGCCTTTGGAATCTTCTTAAAACAAGTTTGAGATTGTGAGCACAGAAGCCTTTCCCGCCAAGCAGAAGTGGGTGGCCTTGTGGATAAAGTGTGGATCATGACTGGCAATTGGGGTTTAATTTCGGGTTCTGACAGACAGTGAAATATTTTTGTGAAGTTGCTTTGTCTTTCTTTCTCCATTTCCTATCTATAAAATGAGGACATCCTTCCTTTACCTGTTTTCTGTGACTTTAAACTCTCTGTCAGAGAACCCCTGCACATAAAGCAGCAGGGCCTTGATCTCTGCTCTAAACTTCCTAATACCATGGTTCAACAGTAGCTTGTGTCCTGGCAGAGAATACAAACCTGAAGGGATGAGCTGTTAGAGAAGCTGCAACAACTGTCAGTTTTGCTGCTGACGGGGTTCTGATAGCTCAAGTAAGTTTTATTTTGGAGAAATAAGGCAGCTACAACAACCTCAGTGGAAACATCTCTGCTCTGGGTACAACCAAACTGAACTTGGCTGACCTCTGAGGGGGCTTTCTGCACCACTGCCCATTTGGCTCTTGCCAAGAGTTTCCCTCACTGCTGTCAAGCTGTCTGGGGCCTAAATGCTCTAAATGTGCACCATGCTCTCTCATTAATGTAACTGAAGCTTATTCCTTCCCACAGGCCTCCCTCAGCCTTTGTTGGAGCTTTATGACTCTCCTGTTTACAAAACAGTCTTAGAAAGGATGCAGGGCTTCTTTTGTACCCTCTACGACAACTGGTAAGAGCACCAGATCTCTCACCACAATCCAGCACTGCACAGCTGGAGCAGTAGGTTATTGCAGGGTACTGACTTCTTTTAGAGTTAGACTTTTGATGTGAGCTGTATCCTGTAATATCCAAGTACAGGGTGCCGTGGTGGCCTATGTTCGGTAGTTGTAACCTACGACACAGACATGGAACAGGCTGGAAAAAGTACCTCAAAAAGTACCTTTAGCTCTTCTGCATTTAGGTGGTCAGATTGGAGTGCTTACTGGATATCCTGATCTAGTTTGTCTCTTCTGCCACTTTTAATTACGTGTCAGGATACATCAGCATTTGAAAGTACCTTGTAGTGCTTAATTTATTGTCCCTCTGCAGATATCCCAGAAAAAAAAGAGATACCGTGCTAAAATTCCTCTATAATATTTGTTTAGGAATGTGACAGCTATGTAATCTCAAGATGATAGTACTTGTGGCTTTTGCAGACCAGACACGTGGTACCCGTTACCTAGCAGACTTGTAACTAACATGGTTTTTTTTGGAAGTTTCCACATCCTGGGAAATGCAGGCCCCTCCATGCAACAGGATTTCTACACTGTTGAGGGTCTCGCCACCCAGCTCCTCAGCTCTGCTTTCAACAACCTCAACAACATTCCCGATTACAGATTGCGTCCCATGCTCCGTATCCTTCCATCACTGTCTCAAGCCAGCTTGGGAGGTTTTGAACACATAAATTGAAACCCTGCATTGGTTTCAGTATAGCCAAGACAAGGAAGGGTGATTGAGGAGGTAAACAAACAGGGATACACATGATGTCAATGAGGTGTGAGCCTAGGAGGGCATGAGCAGAAACAGCAGTGCATGGGTCCAGAGAGAATGAATGCAAGGGCTTTGCATGGTTCTGGAGGTACCGTGAGAGGTGGGTAATGTCTTCTGAGGAGCAAGGGAGCTTGGATAGTGAGGAGCTTGACAGTAGGATATGCTTCTCTGGGAGATCATGTGGGTTTCCCAACCTACTTTCCAGGGCTGGACATTCAGTCTCACAGCTAGGAAATTAGCTTTCTCACCTGAACTGTCAGGGGAGAGAGCTGAATAATTCATCTTCGTGCTGTATAGAGATGCCACATGTTAATTCAGCGCTCTGAGAAGGTGGGCTTCCAGGTGTCTGTCCCATGGCCTCCCTGTGGAATGGCTGGCTTGGGCACTAGGCGGCAGTTTCCCTAGCAGGTGGCCCTATGTGTTGGATCTCTTCCTTAACTGGTCTGTGCAGGTGTGTTTGTGAAGCCCTTGGTACTTTCCTGCCCCTCAGAATACTACGAAACCCTTGTCTGCCCTATGCTAGGACCACTTTTCACCTATCTGCACATGGTAAGAAAACAGCTTGTTCAATGCCTGTTCCTTGACAGCCCTGACTCGCTGTAGCAGCTGACAGCAGCATGTGGGAATGTCTGTCTCTACAGAGCCAGTAGAGACAAGGGAAGAACCATGATGCATAATTAATTTGATGATGTTTAGGGTGGGCTTTTGAGGTGTGTTGAACCTTGGCTGTTGCACAGCACCCTTTGCTGTGAATTCAAACCCGTGGACATGAACTCCTCAAGCTGCAGCCCTGAGAATTTTTGGGTTTGTTTTGGGGGGTTTTTTGCCTGTGTCCTCTGATTTTCATGACAGCTCATTCACATTCCAACACGCTTGATAGCAGTTCTCCTGCCATTCAAAATGGGTCTTGGCATGAGAGCTGTATTTAAAGCTTTTGGGCTTTTGCCAGCAGCTGTCACTTGGGTCTCCTTGCATTATGTCCAGCATGGCTCCTTAGGAAGGGATTGAATCTTTCCTTTTGTCTTGAACAGAGGTTGTCTCAGAAATGGCAGGTGATCAACCAGCGAAGCATGCTCTGGTAAGCTTACACCCCTTGGTATGAAGGGGGGAATGGGGAATGGGATGGAGGTTTAGTCTTTTACATGGCCCTTTGCCCAGGAACAGCCCTGCCAGCAAGGGCTGGAAAACACAGTGGTGACTCATTCCCTGTGTTTGGGTGGAGGGGGTACTTGAATACATTGGCTCCCTTCAAACTAAAACCTGTTCTCCTCAGTGAGGATGATGCTGCCGATGACAACCCCGAGTCTCAGGAGATGCTTGAGGAGCAGCTGGTCAGGCTGCTGACTCGAGAAGTCATGGATCTTGCCAGTAAGTGAAATTAGGCTAGGTCTCCTGGGATATTTGGGAAGTTTTCTCTGGAGAGGACAACAGGAGTTCCCAATGTGCAGTAAAGCTTAATTACAATGGTCAGTAGTATTTAACATAGCCCTGAGAAGGCAGGTGTGAAACAGCCCTGCCAAAATCTTAGCTAAAACCTAGGAAGAGATCATTTAAAACCTTCAGATGAGAGTTTCTTCCTTTTGTTTTGTTAGCTTTTAGGGTTCCATGGTTTTGGCACTGCTCCTGTAGGAATCCAGTCCTACAGGCAATTGGGTTCTCCCTTTCTGTGCTTTGGAACCCAGTATGGGACATGGATTTGTGGACAACCCAAGTGTAGAGCAGTTTAGTTGCCTCAATTGCCATGTCTCTAGCCAGACATAAGGGAAGAGTCCCTCCCCCAAAGCAATCTTCCTTCTTTGTGTTCCCCTTCTCCAACATCATTTTTTTGTCAGCATGGCTTTGAGCAGAGAGGCTGGGGAAATTGATTCCACATAGAGATTACAGATCCTCAACCTTCTGTCTCCTTTCTTGATTGGCCTTTTTGCCTTAAATTTGTGTTCTTCTTGGGTTATGGGCTTCAGATGGTTTTGCGCATTCCTGGTTCTCAGTAGTTTGAAACAGCCACTGTGCAGCAGGTTCCACTGTGGGAAGGTGCTGTGGGTGGGGTGTTACAGCCTTCCTTGACAAGAAGGGCTTTTATACTGGGCTTTCTGATTCTTCAGATTCTCTGTAAGAGCTGGGGGAGCTTGAAGCAGCTGTGAGCCCATCAGAGTCTGTAGGATAATCTCTGCATGTTCTGCAGTAGCAACTTCCCTTTTCTGCTCCTCTGACCTGCAACTGTTTTTGCAGCTGTTTGCTGTGTTTCTAAGAAAGGTGTGGAACAGAACACTACTGCTGCTGTAGATGGAGATGGTGAGTAAATGGCTACCTTTGCCTTTCCTACTCTTGGTGTGCACAAGCACTTTTCCTGTTTCTTGAGGTGAGGCTGGGCTGATGCTGGAAGTTCTGTGTCAGGGGTATAGGTTTGGTAAGAAGCCTTCAGCTCTGTCCTGCCCAGCATGTCTGGGGGCCACATAAAAACTGAGTCCAGCCTGGAAACTAATGTGCTGTAGGGTTCACAGGTGGCATGTTGGAGCAGCTGGTTCTTAAGGTTCTGAGAAGTGGGCTGAGGAGAAGAGGGGGTTTCCCAAGAGCTGAAGGTAGCAGTTGGGTGCCTGTCCTGCCCCACGAAGGATGGGTGCTTTTTGCTTGAAAAGAGATGTTCCGGGTAAGCTGTGCCAGCTCAGTGGTTGTGCAGGGTGTTTCCTGGCTCCCAGCTTAGTTCTTGCAGCCTCCCTGTGACCCCCTCAGTCCTTGGGAGGCCACATTCACAGTGCTGCCTTTGCTCTGCAGATGATGAGGCGATGGCCACAGAGGTGACTCCCCCTGCCAACGCAGAGCTCACCGAGCTTGGCAAGTGTCTGATGAAGCAAGAGGTAAGAGCGTGTGCTCTGACTGCCACCAGCCTTTCTCTCTACTCTTTGTCATGCTTGTCTGCTGTGCAGCCACCCACTGCTGCAGAGATCCAGGCTGCTGGAGTGTTCCTCATGTGAGAATCACCTCTTGGGAACATTCATGGCTTTTAAGGGCCTTGCAGAAGCCACAAAGCAGATGGGGGTTGGGTATAGTATAACACGCAGGTAGAGATCTTCAGCCCTTCTGGGGAAGAGGCCCTGGGCATTCAGCTTCCAGGGTGCTCCCTGGCTCGGCCTTCATCCTGGGCTCCAGTCTTCATGAGGAAGAACTTCATGCAGCCTTTTTTTTCTGTCTGAAAATCTGCCTGAGCTGGTACAGGAGCCACAGTGCTAATACCACCCACTGTGCAGAGTACCTTTATCCTGATATTTCTGTGCTCTCTGCTGTGGATGCCTCAGAAGCTCTTGTAGAAGTTTTTCCAGTGACTTGAGAGTAGCAGCTGAGGGGAGTCCATGAATACTCCAGGGCCTTTCCCAGGGAGATGAAGGGACGTTGGTCCCTCGTGGTTGTGATGGTGCACACTGGCTGCCTTTGAAAAGCACCTTCCACTGGAGCAACAGTAAGGTTGCAGGATTCTCAGAAGCTCCTGCAGATTCTTTGGATTGCTTCTTGGCTCCCATCAGGTTTGAATGCTGGAAGTAGGAAATAGCTCCTCTGACTGCTTTTCCTCTCACTCCTTTTCAGGATGTTTGCACTGCAGTGCTGATCACTGCCTACACATCCCTCTCCTGGAAGGACACCTTGTCCTGCCAAAGAACCACAACACAGCTTTGCTGGCCACTGCTCAAACAGGTACCTCTGGGAGGAAGAAGGGATTAGATCTGGCAAGGTTGGGAGAGGAACCTCTGAATATTGTGAGAAGCGTGGCTGCTTCACCCCTGGGCACCTTCTTCCTCAGGAAGAGCGAGCTGTTGGAGAAAGGTGGCTGTGTATCAGTATCTTGCTTCAGTGCTGACAGTGTCTCTTCCCCAGGTGCTTCCAGGAAACCTCCTTCCCGATGCTGTGTCCTGGTTTTTCACAAGTGTGCTGAAGGGCTTACAGGTACATGGGCAGCACGATGGCTGCATGGCAGCTCTTGTCCACCTGGCTTTCCAGATCTACGAGGCCTTGGTGAGAAATTCTGTTTGTCATCCAAATGTGAGGTTAGGGAATATGAGGGAAATGGTGGAAGACTAGTCCTATGCCCAGTGGGTAGGGGCAGAGGAGCTAATAGTCTCCAAGGAGGGCATGGCTGTTCCTCTAGCAGAGCTGTGTTAATCGTACTTCTCTGTACAGCGCCCTCGCTATGCTGAGCTGAAGGCAGTGATGGAGCAGATCCCAGACATCCAGCTGGACTCTTTGGAGCAGTTTGATTCAAAACTTCTCAACCCAACACTGCAGAAAGTGGCAGACAAGCGCCGGAAGGATCACTTCAAGCGCCTCATCTCAGGTTGCATTGGGGTAGGTGATATCCAGGAGAAACATTTCACACCTGTATGCTGCAGAAGTGATGGGTGGCAGGCCTGCTTGCCTCTTGCCAACCACCCTCCTTTCCAGCCAGAAGGCTGTTGCAGCCTGTTCTTAGTGTCTGTTCTGCCTCTCTTCACCCTGGAGGTCCAGCAGGGCTGGCAGCACAGACTGAGCAGCCGCTCCAGCAATGGCCTGAGAGGCAGCAGGTACCTCGCACAAGGGTGCCCAGGGGAACAGGGCGTTAAAATGTTTGGTTGAAGCTGCTGGGTGGGCGTTAGACCTCTGTGAGGATGGTGGTGGTGGAGTCTTTGACACTGAATTAGAAGCTGGGGAGCTGGTATTCTGATGGTTACCTCATGCCCTGGCACTTGGGAAAGGCCAGGCCTGAAATTCCTCAAAATGCAAGTAGAGGGTCCCTACAAGTAGGGGTTGCTCAGAACCTGGGGCCTACCTCTGATGTGCAAGCAAGCTGCCCCTGAGCTGATTGGGGGTATGAAGACAGTAATGACTGATGCCTGCCTGTCTGTCCTCTGCAGAAGCCCATTGGGGAGCAGTTCCGCAAGGAGGTTCACATCCGGAACCTTCCATCTCTCTTCAAAAAGGTGAAGCCATCATTGGAGACAGATGTGCTAGAAAATGAGGATGGAGAGGGCTTCAATGTACTCTTTGAACCCTGAGCCTGGGATGCTGCAACCATCTCCTCCCCCACCTCATATTTTGTCTCTCCTCTTAGTAAGCACATTAGATTCTCCTTGTCACCACCTCCACAAGAATTCGTCTGAATAAAGCCCCTTACGGGTCCTGTCCCCTTCTCTTCCATATGCTGGGATAGGGCCTGCAGTGGCATTTGAACCAGTCAATATTAAGCTTTTCCCCTAACTCCTTCCTCTCCATTGGATGAGCATCTTTAGACCTCCTCTTCTCTGCAAGGTGGGAGCTGAGTCCATAGACCTCGTTAGGGTAAAGCCTGATCATCTTGTAGCCTCGGGTCAGTCTTTTTCCACATCTTCATCCCTTGGGGTTTAGGATTAATGCAAAAGGCAGAGTAGTGTGCCATGTGAAAAGGGGCTACCCTAATAATCCTCTGGGTGCTAGTAGCCAGGCTTTGCAGGGAACACATCGGACACTCCTGTCATGTTTATCAGCACTTGTCCCTAGTGGACTGGTATTCTGCTGAATCCGTTTCCCTCCAGGATGCTGAGCCTTGGGCTGAGGGCTGCGTGCCAGGAAGCCTAGCAGTGCTCTAGGATCTCCTGTGAGATCAGCCTTTCTAAGGTGCAACTGCTCTCTAGAAAGAGGCAGACACTGTCATATATATACATACATATGTATAGATATGATCATACAGCTTGTTCTACCCAGAGCCAAATGGAAGGCTTTTACTTTGTGCCAGCCTTTATTTGACATCTCTCAGGGGGAGCAGGAGAGATTTTTTTTTTTCTGGGTTTTTTTTGGTTTTTTTTTTCATTTTACCATGCCCTGTAGACTAGAACTTGGCCAGCAGAGGGTAGATAAAATCCGGACCAATACCTGAAGCACCTGCAAACCAAAAGGGATCTCCTCGCCCTGTTGCAGTGGAGGTGACAGTAGCCCCTGTTTTAACCCAGTCTGGTACTTCTCAGAGAATTCCAAGGTGGGGCAGGAGGGGTGGGCTTTATACTGCAGTTTACAGGGGGGAGCCAGGTCAGAAACTGGGTTTTAGATGAGGTGGGACACTTATGAAGCCACTCCAGTCTGCAAAGCTGGTTCTTCTTACATGACAAATAGTTCACACAATCTGTCCTAGTGTTAGCACAGGAGCTGGGAGGGTCTGTCCAGAGATAGCTGGCAGTTTTGCCATCCAGGAGACCAAACAAGTAATAAACTGTGGTAGGGGGAGAAGTGGTGTCTCTACATGGACAGACAATAAAAAGGCTGGGGTTGGGAGGCGTGGGAGTGCAGATAGGAAGAGCAGGCATTGGGCATCCACTCACCCTCCTGCCCCTGCTGTTCCACCAGCACCCTCCACTTTCTTCCTGGCCTCAAACTTTTTTAACCTCTGATCTAACATGGCTCCTGGCTCTAGCAAAGGCTGGGTGTATTTATTGTGTTGTGATATTTTTAACATTCTGTGACTTCATGCTAGACACAAGGGGTTTTTGTAAAATGGATTTTAAACCTTTTTTGTAGGAATGTTTAAATCCGAAGCTGTCTCTGAACTGGTTGTGTTACACCTGAATGTCAGTAAAGCTATTCCAGTTTCATACGCGTGGTGTCATGTTTCATTTTTATTCTTTTATGTTTCAGTAAGATCTGAGATCTCTGGTCTGGCCAGGCAGCCTGCCTAGAGATTTCTCAGCACTCCTTATTCTAGCTACCAAAAAGGAGGCGCCTTTGCTGGTGGTCAATACACTGTCAGGGAGGGGATGAACCATCCCAGACTACATAATTTAACTACATGAGGGGGAAATTGCATTTTAAAGTACTTATGTCACTTACTGCTATTTTATATTAATTCTAGGTCCCAGCTTACAGCTTGAGGGGTATGTGTTGCAAAAGCAAAGCCCTTAGGCTATTCCAGGTTCTGTCCCATAGGCATGTGAAGCAACAGCACAGAGGTGCACATGCCACTGACACAGCCTGAAGCCAGACCCTACCTATTGCTGGGAGAAGCAGTATCCTGTGAGATACATACAGAGAGCATCATATGCATGTGTGTGTATACATATAGTGATAACTTGTGATAGACACATGCAGCATATGTATGGGTCTGCAGCATGGCATGGGACAGGTTGGGATTGGCATATTCCCCCCCAACAAAGGATGTTTACACTCTAATTACACCAGTGAAACAGTACTTTGTCTCTTACTTAAACACTAAAGTCTAGCATTATAGTGTGAATTGGCTTAAGCAACTGGGACACACCAATACTCTCTGACATTTGCACTTTTAACACCCAACCACGTTGCTGAATGCCACATCCAGCCTGGCTTTGAACACTTCCAGGGATGAGGCATTCACAACTCTGGGCAACCTGTAACAACTTACCTCCACCCTCACTGTGAAAAATGTCTAATGTTCAAGAAAAGTCTACCTTCTTGCAGCTCAAAACCGTTGCCCCTTAGCCTGTCACTACATACCCTGGTAAAGTCTTTCTCCATGCCCCCTTTATATACTGAAAGGCGAGAATAAGGTCTCCCTGAAGCTTTCTTGTTCTCCAGGCTGAACAATCCCAGCTCTCAATCTCTTCATAGGAGAGGTGTTCCAGTCCTCTGACAGTACAGCCTCTTCTCTACCATACTAACTATCCCAGAGCTGGTTTGAGACACCTGCAAAACAGCCCTGTTCTGATACCAACTCATTAAATCTCACCGACCTGCTGTGAAGTGCTTTACTACACCGCCCTATCAGTCCTCCTCACTCACTGCATACCACCTAAATTAAATGCTGTTACTCATCTTTGGACCTGCTGCCCCTTTCTTTTCCATGTATTATGGTTTCACAATTGTGAATGACACAGAAGGAAACAGCTTTTAAAAAAAAAGCCTTTATTATAGTGCATCTCCTCACTGAGGCTCATTACCAACAGACAAATCCAAAGAGATGGTCCTTGGACTCCTGGCAAGCCCCTATCAAGCCTCCTGCCTATGGAAGGGAAATCCCCCCCTACAGGCAGGTGCAGGAAGCCCAGAACAGCAGTGCAGGTACCTGCTTTCCCAGCTACAGCCTGGTCACTCCATAGGCACAGAGTCCAGCTCACTGAGGAAGCGCTGACACTTTCCCATCAGGATCTTGATGGCTTCACTCACCAGCACATCTGGAGGCAAGATACCTGTCGACTCCACTGAAACTGCACAGAGACACAAGTCAGCACAGCCTCGAGGCAGTCTCAGCCTGCACCTGCTCCATGCTTCTGTCCCTCGCCTTTCCTTACACCTCACTCCAAAAAGCCAGATCTTCACAGCCAGAGAAGTGGCTACATTTGCCAGCAAGAAGCACCAAGAAATTCAAACCCAAAGCAGGTAGTTACCCACTGGATTCTGAATGTGGATGCTGATGCTGAGGGTGGGGTGAGGCAGAGAGCCAGCCACACATGCTGGCCACTGCTTCTTCACACAAACCACAGCAGTGGAACTCTGTGGAAAATGGGGCACTTACAGATATAATGGTTCCGTACTCTTGCCAGGCGCACGAGGTTTTTCAGACCCTCATGACGGAAAACTTCTCTGCTGAATGTGTCCAACCGTGCATTGGCTACTCTTGCCACCTTTTTTCCTAAAGGGGAAAAGATGGAATGAGATGGCCAAATTACAGCAGGTGGGTGCCTAGTGGTCACAGCAGATGCTGACCCCCTCAAACAGGCACTTCCCCATCACCAAAGGCAGGGAAGCCACCAATACAAAATTAGCATATACCCAACATGAAACTCCAACCTGGCAGAAAACCCCAAACATGAAGCCTGCATGCACCCCTGGGCAGGACACAAGAAGTCTCCTCCATGCTCAGCTGCTGGAAAGAGCAAGCTCACTACCCAGTGTTACAACTGAACAGCACTGGAAGCTGCAGTCAGCAGCTGCAGAGCTCTGCAGACAGGTAACCAATGCCTTAGCATTTCAGGGACATCTCAGTTCATCACCCAACACATCTGCAGGTGGCAGCCACTCATCCATAAAGCCAGGCTCAGAAGAGCATGAACCACTGATCAGCAAGGCAACATCACAACGTGGTTTTGTCTCTACAAAGTTTGGTTCTAATCTCAAATCAGTCTCTACTAAAGCTTGCAAGGAACAAGGCACTTAGCACAGGAAAAAAGTACCATTGATATTCTGGATCTCAATGACCCCAGGGGAAAAGCACTTCTGCAAGGTCTCAGCTGCCTCATCCTCAATAGGTTGCAGGAGAGTAATGTCAGGAAGCAGTCGATAACTGGCTGTAGCCACAGGAGAAAACTTGGCATGATCCTTACCTGTAGGAAAAGTCAAGGATGAGAGTAGGCCTCAGGGAAAAAGGAAGCGGGGATCTAAAGTTCCAGGGGAAAAGCCAATTCTCCACCCTCCTCCGTCATACAGCAGCGCCCTAGTCCAAGCACTCACATTCCTTGTCCCACTGCCCCAGGAGCCAGGACTCACCTATACCCTTGACACAGTGCATAAGCACATCTATTTCCTGTCCAGGTCGCAACAGTGCAATGAGAATGTCATCGTGAACAGGTCGGAAGTCGGCATCTGGAAAAAGGTCTGTCTGATTCCCCAAGGGCACCCATGTCATATGTTTACTGTACACTGCAAAGAGAAGCCACAAGCATCAGCCACTGCTGCCTCAAAGCAGGTCACTCACCTGTACAGGACTGGAGAGAACAAAAAGTAAGTTTAGCAGAATGGAATCAACTGTCTCCCTGTGAGCACACAGGGCTGAGAAAACAGCCCAAATCCTGTCTTCCAAGACCAAAAAGAAAAAAAAACCAGCACCTATTTTTAGGAGAGATCTCACCTTTGTGATTGAAATATAATTCATCAGGATCAGATGATTCCTTGGCAGCCTGAGGGTTTCGTTTGCATTTGATTTTCAGCTGAAACTGCAGAGTATCAATTTCGGTGCCTTCCTGATCTCCTGGGTAGAAACACATAAGATCACACTTCTGGTCATTTTACATGACCCTGATTTCCTACTTTGAGGGAAACATTCAATATTTCTCTTCTATTCAAGACTCTCACCTTGGTTTCTATACTCAAAGAGCCGAGGGTCAGCTCGGATAGGGATGAGGCCCAACCGATGAGCCAGAATTTCATCCTGCACAATGGATGTGTTGTTGTACACAAAGACCTTCTCTACAGCCATCGTCGGCACCTCAGGAAGACAAGAGATCAAGTCAGCCTAAGACAATAGTTGAACTATTGCCTAGAGATTATCCAGCTCGAGTGTCCCTCCTCTCCCACAAATAACTGCCACGCAGACTATTTTCAGTGGTATTTCTGCCAAACCAGGCTATGCAATATGCCCTTACATGCCATCTACTCCCATCCCCATTTTTTTAAACAACCGATCACAAGAGGTGAAGGGCAGGGGAAAGGGCTTTGGGGCACCCTCAACCTTTTAGTACTTGGCAGCATTATGTGGCTTCTGTTGGGTTGGCAACACAACTGTGTCGAAAAGGCTGACGCTCAGACACTACCAACAGGACCCCTAAGTGCAGCAAGCGGTATCGCCAATGCTGTTAAGGCCCTAATTCTCTCTGGGCTCCCGGCACACGTGCGGAACGAACGTGGTGATTCTTTCCCAATCCCTGCAGCTGTCTGCAAGGGCTGGCACAGGCTGGACCTTCCCCGCTCCCCGTCATGAAAGACTTGGGCCGGCACCCGGGAGCAGCGGTACCTCGGCGAGCAGGATGCGGCGGAAGGCGTTGGCGATGGCGGCGTCGATGCCCACCATGTCGAACTCCAGACAGTCCTCTTCCTCACGGATCACGTCCACGCGGAACGCCTGCGGGAGCCGCGCACCGCGGGTCACGCCGGCCGCGAGGCCCGACCCCCGGACACTCACAGCCCCGGCCTCAGGGCCAAACCCCGGGACACCACAGCCCCGGCCTCAGGGCCAGACCCCCGGACACCCACGGCCCCGGCCGCCGGCGCCGCTCACCCACCTCCTCGAAGCGCCGCTGGTCCCAGGCGTCCTCGTAGCCGGGGTAGTTGCCGGGGAAGTCGGTGGTGTGGACCTGCGAGGAGAGGGCACAGGCGGGGCCGTGAGGGGGAGCGGGCGCCGGGCGCCCCCCGGCCCACCCCGCCGGGCTCGCTCACGTTGCGGACGCCGAACTCGCCCAGCACCACGCGGTCCCGCATCTCGTCCGCGCCCCGCCGGGCCGCCATGGGGGCGATGGGCGGCGCTCCCGGGCGCT